>CM076584.1:80531269-81069156 GCA_034641835.2 Pinus albicaulis | reverse complement strand
TATTTTTTTTTCTTAATTTAAATTTTTAATTTAAATTTTTTGGAAATGAGGTGGAGGAAAAGAGAATTTGCATTAAGGTTTTTTTGCATTTTGACGAGTTTTATATCGGTTGTTCTCGAGTCTTATATGAGTCGACGAGTCAATGGTCAGACGAGTGGTGCAACATTGATGCCCACAATTTGTGAACTTGGAGCCCAAGGACTAGGGAACTTGCAAACACTATATTTTTCTTCAATAAAGCTTGTTAGACATATGACGAATCATATCACCTAAGATAGACCCAAAATCTACCAATAGAATGTTCTTATCACCATCTAATGAAAAACAAACTTTAAAATTTAAGCACAATAGAGGAAAGCCCATACCCAAGACATACCGCAAATCAATGAACAATAAACACCATGAACTGTACCCCAAAGTCATTATTATGATTCAAAAAACATTCCCAGTGGGATAGTAGCGTTACATCTGATTTTCTGTAGATTTTTCTTAGGCAAAAAGCATATGGCTTTTGACACAAACGACTCTTTAATTTATAGGTAAATCCTCAAAGTGGAAAAATAATGGCTAGTTGGCTTTATCCTTGTCAAAATAATCTCATCCATTGATAAATCCTGGATGATCTTTTAATCTTTGTCATTGAAAATATTATTTTGAGGAATTTTCGAATTTCTCATTAAACCCCTTGTTTATTATCTCAAAATTAATTATTTTGAGCTAATTTCCTCAAAAAATTGACTTTGGCTTAACTACCAAGGTCCAAGGGTCCAATTTTTCTTGAAATTTCCAAATTCCCTTGGCGGGGGACCTCCAAAAATTAATTTCTTTGATACCCACAAATTTTTCCACTTGGAGAATTTAATTTCTCTAAGACTCTAATTTAGATTTCTAATTAATTAATTTTTTGCCTTAGGAATAATTTAATTTTGGCAGAAAAATTAATTAATTGACACTTGAGGGGATATAATATTTTTTCCACCCTCTAATATTTTAGCCATGGTGTCTAAGTATGAGGGACCATGCACTAAAATAATTTTTACTTAAGATTTTTACATTTCAACCCTCAAAGGAGGAACACCCGTTCAATGTAGACCCTCAAATTTCATACCCAATTCTGCGACACAATATGATCTTGTAGACCAAGTGATTTGTAATAAAATAATTTAGCCAATTAGCTTAAATTATTCCCAAATCACTTTTACATAAGACTCGACTAGAACACTAGGACTCACCCAAGACTTTGACGAAGAATTCCGCCCTAGCTTTGGGTGAGTTTGGACGGAAAAACTCGCTGACCATCCGTGTTTAGAAACACAAATGAGTCAGTGAGACGAAAAACCTCCTAAGATGAAATTTTCGCCAAAATAATAGGCTTACCTAGGTTGTTACATACATATAAAGTCTTACTAGCATGATTTACATTACAAATTTGCAAAATTGGTTTATAATAACTTAATAAATGACTAATTGATGATCCGACTCGAATTTTTTTTGGAAAATCTGCTTCCTTGGAACTTTGACAAGAAGTGTGCAACAAACGACAGGGTACAAATGTAGACGACAAGGAACCGGGCAAAAAGACATCGATGGAGTGTTGGCAGCATAATGGTTATCAGACACGAGGGAAGAGACAAAGGTAGATGGCATTCGCTGCAGATAGGATTTGATGATAGATTATCTCCAAAGAGCATATGTCGCTAGGTGGTCGAAGGAGACAGTGGACGAGCGCTCAGGATATACGGTGGAAGGCTGTCATGAAACACTGAGGCAGGGAAAGCGATTGGACATGCGACTGTATGAGAGGATTGACGACTAGGGTGTAGCAACAGTTGGTTTTGAATGATGTTGAAAACATTGGATGTGGTAATTTTTTAGCGGACGAATGGTTGAACGAAGGGAAAATGACCAGCAGGATGCACGTAGTGGATGAACGAATGCACGAGTTTGAAGGCAGGAGGATCGAAGACTTTGATACCACTGTTAGAGGACAAAACACCAATATGCAAGTGATTGTGTGTAGATTTTGTTAGTAAGAGTAATTTGTAATTGTATTATTAAATAAAATATGAAACGTGATTACAATCCTTTATGACGGCGTGCCTTTATAGGCATTGACTAACCATGAAGGTGAATGGTATTGGTACCACTTTTTAGCCTTTTTCCCTTTTATAATTTATGGCCCATTAATTATCTAAATTATTTAATTTATGATTTATATTATTATTTAATTAATGTTATTTATGAATATTTTATTCATAACAGCCTCAGACGAATATTGTCAGTGCAATGTGGTTCAGACTTCGTGACTTTGTGATATAAGGAACCACAGGTTCACATGCAATCAAGACTAGTTCGCACGAAAATAAGGAGCCCCAGGGATGCAAACTCCTGCCACAGAGATAATGTTCACATAGTTTCACAGAAAATAACAGATTTGCGCCCATTCATAGAGATACAATGCCTTAGAAAATAACAGATTTGCACACATCACAGAGATATAATTTAAATGCCACAGATCAGATAGTAGGGTTCAGATGCCACTCAACAACTCGCATTCCTCAAGAAAATTTTAGCTATCACAAAGATAGTATGCCTTAAGAAATTCGGCCTAAATCTTAGAGATAACTAGGACCTACCTTCACTTGCCTTCAAATTTCTCTTTGGTCTTCCAAAGCTCTGATCCCATGTTGATTTTTCTTTAGAAAACAAGCCATAATAATTTTCTTCAACAAATAACTACTTCCAATGATTAGTTAGCATCAATTACACAAAATAAAATTTCAACCACTAAACATGAAAGAGCAATATAAAATAACCATATGATAATGAGACAAGAGACACAGAAATTAGGCCTGAGGCGAGGGCAAAACCCGCAAGGGGAAAACCCATAAATCTTTCCTTATGAGAGAGAGGGTTCAAAGTTCATCAATACATCCATAAAAACAAAACATCAAAGATCACAAATGACTAGAAACATAAATGCCAAGCATCCTTGAGTTTTTCGGCCTCCTCCTCCTTCCTCCTGCACTAGAACAAAGATAATCCATCAGGTGATTCCAATGTTACTAGAATGAGAATCAACAATAAATCGATGAGGCAAAAGAACGAAGAGTTTTAATCGGATCGGGAAAAATTCAGGAGAAAATCAAGAAAAAATTGGTGAATTCAATAAATAAAGATAATACACATATATTGAATTAAAAAAAAAACATTTTTCATTGATAGTCAATAAAGCCATGTCCAAACAATGCATAATATCATAGATGTCCAAAATATCATGAATGAATAAGTATCTCATATATGTTATGAGTCCAAACATGATGCAAAGTACCGAGTCCTTACTCCTAACCAATGAGTATATAGAACCAGAAGCATTTGCTTCTAAAAGTTTACAAAATACTGCATACTAATCAGTAAAAAAATAGTAAATAAGTGAAGCAACAAAACTGATAGGCTTGTTGAGTTTAATTGTAAAATACACAAGAGGTATTTTGTTATAATAATTTATTATATATAAAAATGATAAGTGATTATTGAATGTTACAATGAGGCCCTGCTTATATACCTAGGTAGGTGGCCTTTCATGACTGGGCATGTCTTTTAAACATGCCTTTTGACTTTACTAACGACTATTTAAGATAATCATCATTTGATTATTATTTACATTTATTTCTTCTATTTGTTATGAATTATATTCATAACATTGCCCATTTCTTCAAAAAGCTTTGTCCTCAAAGCTTAATTGCTGGAAATTTCTTCACTTTGTGTTGTCATCTTAATATGTATAATTCGTCAATCATACTCCCTTGCAATTGGGGTTTTATCCTTTTTTTTGTATATACATTAATTATCTTTTTAAGAAAGTAACTTTATAAAAAATTATAAAGTAACCTTGTAATGTAATAAAGTCACGTTGTAATAAATTTATAAAGTGACTTCAAATTGGTAAGGTTACTATTTTCATAATTTCTATATGTAATTAAGGAACTTTATAAAAATTTATAAAGTAACTTTATAATGTAATAAAGTGACCTTATAATAAATTTATGAAGTGACTTCAAATTGGTATGGTTATTATTTCATAATTTCTATATGGAATAAGGCTTGGATTCGAATGGTCACGTCTGTACATGTGCCCCGACTGTGATTAGTGATTATGTTGATATCATTAGAAGAGTAAGCGTTCACGTCGGAGGCAACTAAGTTGGTGCTCTTCTTAAGCACCACGTACGGTACGCGGGTGGAAAAGGGCGAGTAAGGAGTAATAGTGCCCTTCGGTTTCAACACCATCTGGAGAGACGACGAGTGACTTTTTAAAGTGATGGCTGCATGAGCATGGAGTCTGCGAAGGATTTGGCGTGTTTCAGTCGAAAAGCTCTGGACGACGTCGTCAAGGTCGACGATGTTTATCCATCCACATTTCCCCATTTTTCCGTGTGCTTGACCGTGGAGGGACGAGAAGCATGATGTTTTATGGGGGACAGAAGTAAGAGCATCCTAAAAGCTCTTTGTGTATTCGTATGGTTCGTTTTTAGAGAGTAAACACTGAGGGTTTGATGTAGAGCGCTCGTATGGTTATTGCTCATGTTTGATCTCCAAAAAGGAACAATTAGCCGAATCTTGTAATACCGAATAAATCCCATGATATTTATAAGCGACATTTTTTTTTTCAGAAATTCCGCTATGGTTGCCACAGAGGGCTTCTTGTTGGTTTCGTCTGTTACTTTAGGCAGATTATAGACTTGTTTTCTAACAAATTTCATGTTGCGGACCACGTCTTGTTCTTTTTGTTGAATATGAGTTGTCGGAGTCTTCATTGAAGTTCTTGGAATTCTTAAACGACAAACTTCATATTTTTTATTAATGTCAATAGATTTTTCTTTAGGAATCCATGTTCGGTGTTTGTAATTAGATAATGCTTCACTTCCCTCATTACTAGGATTTATTAATGCAAAATTTGACACAATAACAGAGACTAACCATTGTGAATGAAGATTGTCACTACTACCAATGGTGAACATATCATCGTTTTCATTAGGAATCACTTTTTCATCTGATCTTTTCTCCACAGCTTCTGAATTGGGTGGCCAAAATGCTTCGGTCGATTCAATGTCATTATATGAATGGAAATTACCAACAGGAATAGCCCTTCGCGAGGGTTCATTATCATGATTAGTTGTTTGAGGCTTCGATAGGTCTTTTGCCATTATTCTTTCCACTCCTAGATGTGGATGATTTGAACAGAGGCACTCAACAAGAGGCAACTGTTTTTTCTTTTCATCTTGTGGATTTTGGAATGGAATAGGGGCGTCCTTTATCTTTTCTCTCAAGTTTTTGGGGTCACATTGTTCCTCTTTGTCTGGTGAACAAGGATTGGGTGGAGTCGTTTCCTGGTCTTCAACTTTTGATTTAGTGATGTTAGTGGAATGTGAAATTCTTGCATCATAAACTTCCAGTAGGGCGTTTGCCTCATTGTTATGATATTGTTCATTGTCTTGTTTTGTTTCTGTACTGTCGCTATCATCTTCCTCATTACCGATTTCCTTTACACATGCTTTAAATTCTGCATATGATTTTTTCTAATTGCTGAAACTTTTCTTGAATTTTTCTAATCTGCTCAATTTCTTCAGGATCTACACGTAATGGCGTATTGTACGGTAAACTACGTTCATAGGCTTGTAATACTATATTGTGCGAGATAGCTCTGATACCACTGAAGCAACAAAATTGATAGGCTTGTTGACTTTAATTGTAAAATACACAAGAGGTATTTTGTAATAATAACTTATTATATATACAAATGATAAGTGATTATTGAATGTTACAATGAGGCTCTACGTATACACCTAGGTAGGTGGCCTTTAGGACTGGGCATGTCTTTTAGACATGCCTTTTCACTTAACTAACAACTATTTAAGATAATCATCTTTTGATTATTATTTACATTTATTTCTTCTATTTGTTATGAATTATATTCATAACAATAAGACTCTAAGAGTGACAACTAGAAGCGATTCCTCCCACTCATTCGCTCGCTTGACTCTCAAAATTCTCCAAGTCATCTAGGCTTAAAAGAGGAGCCTCCTTCAATTGAACCCAATTTGCTGCATTTGTAGTTTGTAGATCCATCTCTTCAAGGTCAATTGGTGAATGATCCAAAGCTGTCATTATCATGAGACATGGAAATGTGAATTAAAGTTTGAACTTTAAAGTGAAAATCAAATTATGAAACCTTCAAATTCAGACTCTCACCTAGTATTTTCTTGTTGCGAAGTCGTATATTGTAATGGACAAATACAAGATCATTTAAGCAATTGATTGCGCTTTTTAGAATGTATTTTCTCAAACATGCTCCAGTTGTGCTCACAACCTGAAACACTGCATGATTGGTTTAAGATTCGAATGTCGAATCTCTTCAAATCTGGCTTATCACTACCAAAATTTTGCCTCCAAAGACCCAACAAGTGGCAAGGGTTCGTGAGTAGTAAGTAGTAAGGACAGATCAAAGATGATAAATAGTAAATAGTAAATACTAAAAACTTAAAAGACAACAAAATTTTCTTAAACATTTAACGCACAAAATAAAGTTTAAACAAATATAATGAATTGATGAAGCCTTCAAGCCTCAAAGGGTACCTGGAAACATCTTAGTCCTTTCTTGTATAACATTGGTATAGGCAAATAATTTCGCTAGTGCCCTATAATCTTTTAGTTGGGCAAGACATGACTTCGAACTTCCGGATCAGGGAAGCACCTTTCAATGCATGTCAGAAGTCCTCTGCCAACCTCCCCATCCTCATTAAATTTGCTCTTATCATAAAGATACTGTGGGTTTAAGAAATGCCCAACAACATGTAAGTGGGAACACAGTTGCCTATCCCAACGTGCATCAATAATGTCCCAAAGAGGCATATACTTGTCCTCCTCATACCCATATCTTCTTTTGATGGCCTCCTTTGTGAGATCGATCGCCTCACAAAAGTAACCCATAGCGGGTTTGTCACCATCAACCATCTTAGAAGTTCAAGCTTTCAAATTCAATGAAATATGAAACTTTGAAAATGAAATGAAGCTTGAAATGAAATTCTAAAAATGAAAAAGTTAAAAGACCTGAAGTACCTGAGAACTCTGACAAGGGACTCCGTCACAGAAATAGTCTCTTCGACATCTTTCTAGAAACCGTCATTAAACACAAGTGCAACAATTTCAATGCCTTCAAGGGCCTTGGAATGTTTAGATGCCATTCAGTCAGGTCCCAAGAACATCCTCTTCAGATTTATCTTTTGTTCAACCATAGATTGCAAAGATATGAAATTTGTTGCAAATCTGGTCATTGCAGGTCGAACACAAGCTCATGTATCCAATGAAGTTTACCAATGTTCTCAAGCATTAAATATATGCAATGGGAAACACAAGAGGTCCAAAAAATAGTGGGGTGCCTAATCTGAAAAAGTCTACCAGCAGCGATATAATTAGTTGCATTTTCGGTGACAATTTGTACAACATGTTCTTCTCCTATTTTTTGAACGACTTGCTCCATCATTTCTCAAATAAGTTGGGTAGTCTTAACCTTGTTTGAGGCATCCACTGATTTGAGAAACATTGTCCCTATTGAACAAGATACAAGGAAATTTATTAATATTCTATTCCTCTGATTTGTCCATCCATCACTCAGATGGTGCACCCTATTTCTACCCATGATGAATGAAACTTAGATAGCACAAGCATGATATCTTCCACACTCTCTAACAACAAATCTGTCCTAAGGCTCTCTGATGAAGGGGCTTTGAACCCTGGACCTGCGATAACAACTAAATCAATCACAACTTGTCAATAAGGACTTTTGACACAGTGAAAAGGTATGTCAGAGTCGTACCAAAAGTTAGCAATGGCCTTCCTTGCCTGACTTTGGACATTTTTTTTCCAACTAGTAGCATCCAAGGTAGGTTGGGAACCAGGTTTTGTGTTGGGAGCAAAAAAGGTTTTTATGACAAGGGGGTATTGGAAGAAGAATGACTAGCTCCAAGAGTTTCTATTTCTACATTGTTCTTTGCTTTCTTGGCATTATGCTGACTCAACATATAAAGGGCCAAGATTGCTTGGTGTTTAACATCTTGGTTAACCTTTTTGCAGAGACCTATATCATGGAAAGACATCTGTGCAAGGTGGTACTTGAATCTATATAAGCCTCCTCTACATTTCCCTTTTCAAAATTTACAGAGGACCCTGGGGTCTCCGGGAATCTTGTCGCAATAAGCCCAAGCAAAGTCCTTTGTCGACATTGTTGCTGTTTTGAACTTGTGTTTAATTTGTGGCTTTTGTTAAGATTTGGAATCATGGCTTTTGTTTAATTTGTGGCCCATGTAAAACACAAAAAAAAAAAAAAATGCAGATATTCTGATATAGGTTAAATTTAAAAATTTTAATCATCTCTACATAAAAAACAGTTTGTAGATGACTTGTAACAACCAATCTGTAGATCCTAGTTTTAAAATTTAAATCATCCTAACACGGGGTAACTTGTAGATGGTTCTGTCATTAAAATTGAATATTCCTCCATTAGACAAAATCAGGGAATTACAGTACGTTTTTTTCTATTTTCGTAGGATTTTCAAAACAACAAAAAATTTCACTATTTTTTTGACCAAGTAAATACCTGTATAGTAGTATACTCGGTAAATAGTAAATATCTTATCTATGTGGGAAGTGTACTGTATAAAACTTTACTGTACCCAAAATTTTCTACAATTTAATAAAAATTTAATAAATAGTGTATCTGTGTGGGAAGTTGTGTACATGGCACCATGAGTATAACAAAATTCAAGGGCTTTCTGTAATATGTAATAATAAGTGTCACCAACACCAAACATACCTATCATAATGTGACAGTTTTGGTGAAAATTCATTATAGTCCCATGTGAGAGTGACTCCTTTATTTTTAATGGGAGAAGGATTTGATATTGACATGAGGAGGAGGGATCTTCAATATATAGTCTTCTCAAGGGGTCGAATAGGTGCCTCCAAGGGGCCTAACCGACTTAAACAATAGGAGGCCGAATTGAGCAATTTAGGAGGAAATTTTTTTTTTTTTTTTTTCTATTTCTTTACACGTTGAAAATACTGACCATGGCTACCATATTTCCAACAAATAACACTGTTGCACTGTCTTCGCCATATACCACAACACTTCCAAGAGTAACCTGTACCACCATCTCAACTGATATAAAGTTTATGGAAGTCACGACTATTGCTTGTCATAACATATTAGTAACAACACTCATCATTGATAAAGACTGGTCAACACACTTCAATCAAGTCTATAGACTTACTCAACCATAAAATATGCAGGTTACAACTTCAACATTAAACCCTAGCTGTTTTAATTCTTCAATGATAATCAAACCCTGCTTCATCAAACAATTTGTGCATCATAAACTCTGCCCAAACATTTCACTTACGAACTCAAGTACCATGGTCACCGACCAACAATATACACACTCATTGTTTATCCAGCATATCATCAAGCTTCCAAACCCCTAGCAACTTGAATAACTTTGCTCAGCATAACAACTCAACAACCTATGCTCAATGTCAAATACATCAACAATACTCTTCACTGTCATCACCCTAGTCAACAATAACTCTGTCCTCTCACACACACTAGGCATCACGCCAATCACTTTCTCTTTTCAACATATACATGGAAACCTGAACAACTTTGCTCAACAACCCTAGCAGCATATCAAATTCTCACAACAACCAGCTCATCAACTTTCTGTCGATCTCACACATCACAACAGAGCTAAGTAATGTAATACTCAGCAAATAGCAATACAAGAAGACTAAGAGTTCTGCTTGGCAATTCTCATGGACTATCCCAGTCATCATATAAACAGGAGTATTCACAACAAACTAGTGTACCATTTGTAACCAAGTCACTCGACCATATAGATTAATTTGACACCTCATAGCAGAATTGATCATCATAAGAGATCAACCTACAATCATTCAGTATTTGTGGCAGCATGAATGTCAAACCAATGTGGAAAAAGTCAACCTTGGGAATAAATCGGCAAGGGTCCAAAAATTGAAAAAGTCGTTAAAGTCGGGAGGTTTTTGAAAAACTCGGCGATATTAAAAAAATACAAAAGTATTCATTTAATTTTTTTTTTTTGACATCTAAAGTATCCATAACATCAAATAAATGCATTTCCACATAAACATGAAAAGAAACTAATATATAATATTTCTATGAAATCTAGTGCTACATCACATATCAAAATAGTGAATCAAGTCTTGAATCTTGAGTCCTGACCCAGTCTCAATTCTCAAGAGTCAAAATATCAGCAAAAAATATAATAAATGTATGTCGTGAGTCATTTACATGTCATAAAGTAATTAGTCACTTAGATCTGTTGAAAAGTTTAACTAGGTTCAGTCTTCATAATGACATGTAAATGTGATTTTATGTAATTGATGTAAAGAAAAATAAAATTATTTTTGTATTGCTCGTCTCATGGGTTTTATGAGCAAGGAATTTTATTTTTAGTGATGACTCCCATTGTGAGCCTTTAGGATTGGTCATAAATTCAAAGAGAGTCAATGTAATGTATGAAGGACACTTCTTGGGCATGTTACATTTTGTATGAGTCATTAGATAAGTATAAATAACCCTCCAAGACCAAGCAAAGACTCCTCCTACAAGTTGGCTTGAAGGATAATAATATCTTCATAAAAGGGGACAACGATTCAGCACATGTCACGTTGGCTAATTAGCATAGGCAACAACTGTAAATAGGGCAACTCGGCCCTATTTTGGACACAGAATTTGAGAGAGAATTTCAGTGAAGATTTCAGAATTGAGAAAGGTGCGAAATAGTTCAATCTAAGGGTCAATAGCAGCCCTACATCCAAGCGAAGGAAAGAGATCAAGCTGAAGGAAGATCAAAGAGATTTCAGGTCTGTTTCTGGGCAAGGTCTGTCACACGTGCAAGGAAACGTAAGGGTAGATACATATTGTAGAAAAGGCAAGATTGCAGAAGTTAAGAATTCTAGTTAAGGCAAGAATGCTGTCTATGCTTCATGTCGAGTTAACATAGAGCTCCTCTCTAGTTAAGCGAAGAATTAAGGGACAAAATTTATCCTTTATTAGCACACATGCGAGAAAGGAGAGTCTAATACAACAAGCCGAAAACTACAATTAAGAAGGTCGAAAAGTTCAGATCTGAGTTGGAGAAATGAAGGCTAAATTACAAAAAGTTGACTTGGTCTTGGAAGGTCATTTTGATCAAGGGCTAGGTCATGGTCTTGGTATTCGTCAATTGGAATCTCTATAAGTAGAATTTGTTCGGGTTTTCCTCTCAAAGAGTGAGAGGTTTTGGTCCCGGCTGATAGCCTATATTCTGTGTCTCTTGTCTATTTATGGTCTCTGCATTGGTAGCTGTTTGATGAAGAACACAAATAACCTAAGTAAAAGAAGATCCTAATCTAAAGAAGTAAAAAACACTCACAAATAGTTACTAATAGAAGAGAAATCACTTAATTACTAGGCCCTAGATTTCTCAACAGGATCCTTTGCCCATTTTACGAGAATAGGGAATGGATTTTCCTTTTCCTCTAGAGGAAGAAAGCCCTACCCCTGGGGATACAAATGGACTCTGTCGTCCTCTAGAAGCAAAAAAAAGAGGTGGCCTCTATCCTTTGTTGCTGCCCATCCTAGATGGTGTCACCTCCTCATGCTCTGCCTCTTGACCCTGCTTCTCCTCCTTCTCTACCTTTGGCTTTCCCTCCCCTGTAGCTGCTACCTCCTTTTCCTCTAGTGCTTTTGGATCCACATCTAACCAATCATGGACCGACTCCATGGTAGGCCTCTCAGTCTCAACCCTTAATTTAACAGTGGTATCAATACTGTTGAATGAGATGGCTTCCACATCAGGGGTTTTCTGGAGTTGTCTCACCCACAATCGAAGATTGTAGTAAACATAGACCATGTCATTGAGGTGTTGGGACTCCAATATGTAGTAGGGTCATATATTGTAAATTAGTAGTCTGAAAATTTAAATATTAAAAATAATAAAATGAATTCAAAAATTTAATTCTTTTTTTTTTACCTATTGCGCCAGTTGCACTCGCACCTAGAGGAACTGCACGTTTGGCTGAGCACTCGAATGACAAGATTTTGGAGATGGGGTACTCTGCCACCATAGCTTGTCCATCAAGCATAATATACACATTAAAAGAAAAGTGAGAAACATAAAAAAATGTTAAAACATTGAAATTATAAACTTGAAGCAAATTATGAAGAGACCATGAATTGTGAAATTTGAAAGTTGAAACAAATTGAAACTTACCTGGCATTTTGGTCGTCCTATTCTTAATAGCCATGGTAAAACCAAATGTGCCACCTACCATCCTTTATATCCCCATTTCTTTACAAATTTATTCACGTTCTTGCTCAGATGCCACCATCCTCTCAACACAAGTGAGGAATCCATCCATCACCTTGGCATCAAATCTGAAACCACAAGAGTAAGAAAATGCGAGGTTGAGGTAGATACCTGCAACATCAATGGGGCTATGGTGGGCATTGTTCCATCCGTCATCAATCACTCTTCATACCAATTGTTGTTTCTCTAACTCCTCGTCTCCCTTATCTTCATAATAGGCACAAATTGCTTCTTTGGTCCTATCCATTGCCTCATACAAGTAGCCCATTGCGGGCTTGTCTCCATCAACCAACCGAAGAACCCTTACCAAAGGTTTTGAAATGGCACACACCTCCTCTACTCTTGCCTCAAAAGCTCTGATCATATGAAACTAGTCTGCATATGCCCTCTCCCTCTGGTTTGCGGCTAATAGATAAAGCACACCAATCTTGTGAAAGAAACATGCTCTTCACATCACACATAGAATTCAATAGAGACTGAAGAGATATGAAAGTAGTGGTAAATCGTGTAATGGAAAGACGCACCAACTCTTTGTTGTTGGTGAATCTTCTCATCAAGCTAAGCATAGATGCATGATTATATATAAATTTTGTTATGCTCTTGGATGATTCAACAATATCCCTCACAAGAGGAATGTTACTTGTATCCTCCAACATCATGTCAATACAATGAGCAACACAAGGTGTCCAAAACAAGTTAGGATACCTCTCCATAAACAGCCTGCCAACAACAACATAATTTGTAGCGTTGTCTATTATGACTTGGACAACATTTTGTGGACCTGCTTCCTGAATGAAGATGTCCAACAACTCACATAATAAACGTGCATCTTTAATGTGTACAAATGCATCAACATATTTCCTAAATATCACCCCCTTGGGACAACTAACCAAGAAATTAAGAAGGGTCCTACCCTTCTGGTCAGTCCAACCATCTGACATGATTGTGCATCTAGTGTATTCTCATGATGCCCTAAACTCCTCCAATCTAGCAGTGCAATCAACCTTTTCATTTTGAAGAAGAGGCCCTCTCAACTCTGCAAAGGTAGGGGCTTTGTACCCCAGGCCAACAACAACAACAACATCAAACATAGGTTGGTAAAATGGGTTGGTCTTGGCAATGTCGAAAGGAACATCATTCCATAGAAGATACTTGCTGACAAACCTGTCAGCTTCTGCCTTTTCCTTTTTTTTTTAAAGTGCTGATTTGATGCCAGGTTATGCACTAGGTGTGGTTCTAGGAACAAAAAAAGATGAGAAAGGTGAGGGGTTGGGACATGTGGGTGTGATGTTGAAGAACCACACTCACTTCCCACCACTCCCGAGGCGCTACAAGTTGGTTTTTTACTGTTTCCCTAATGTCTTTGCCCTCCTCTTTATCCATCAATGATTTAATGGTCTGCCAGATGATTTCTGGAGTTGGATTTGGGCAAAGTTCTATATTTTACCTAAATGGAATTTTAATTTGTTGACACCCCTTGACACATGCTTGCCACACAACTCACATTGAATATGGTCCACTATGATACATTAATGGTTTCTTTACCTAATGAGGTTGATCTCACTTGATCTTGAGGGTATGTTTAGTTGGTTTCTCACAAATGCATTATATATCCCTTGAGGGACGACTTAACTCTTCTGCAACACTTGAGCATGTGTAGCCTCGTATTATAGGACTTGTGACCTTGCAATCCCAATGTTTCCCCTCCAGAGGTGAGTGTTGGCCCTTGAGGAGCCTCGACATGGGTGTATGACGCCTTCCACACCACTAGATGCTGAAACAATGAGCCGAGAAGTTACGTTGTTAGCAAGATTGATGATGTGCCCTAGAGGACCCATGATTCATCAAGATGACCTTGTACCTATTTGATGGGTGTTGCCTTGTTCTAGAGCCCAGATGAGGATGGTGATCACTTGAGACACATTCGGAGGGCTAGCATGCCTCTTTTTGATAATGACATGCCCTAGGTTTACCTTGTCACATGTGAAAACCTTAGAAAGGTGATGTTGGGCTTGTCGATGACGATGTCTTGGATGAGGAGATGTGGCTTGGAGATGCACTCTTTCACTTTGATCATGTGTCTTGGAGTGGGGAGCACCCTTGGACCCATTTGTCACTTTACTTGATCAAGAAGCTCATTAAATAAGGATGACGTCATGTTGGAGAGCTAATTCTCCCACACATGAGGAGAAGGTAAGCCTTTTTACTATGTTTTATCGTTATGTAAAGCTATCTATAGGTTGGCTTGCGACCGATTAGTCTTAATGGATGTTTAAAGCAAATTTTTAGTGCTTTTGATTGTAAATTAAGAGACATTTGACTTGGTTACCCTCATAAAAAAATGTCTCTTGGATCATTGTCACACACTTCTTTTATCCTTTTTGAACGAGTGTTGTTAAGTCCCTATAATGTTAGTGTAGCCCCCTTATTGTTATTGTTGTGCCCATGTAGTCCCCATATTTTTATTATTGTGCCCCATAGAAGGCCACTGTTGTATTACATTATTATTGTTATGTAGGCTCTGATTATATTGTGACCCCTTAGACTCCTATATATAGAAATGAAGTTTTGTCATTTGAATCATCCAGGAACTGTTCATTTATGTAATGCAAAATAGGTTTCCCCCCCGAAGAGAATAATTTTTAAGTCGTTGATCTATCTTTTGTTCTATTTTGTGCGCTAGTTGCGTAACATTTGGTTTCAGAGCTTTGGATTCTAGGGTTTTGCTTTTTCAAACAGGTCATCTTGGAATTTTTGCTATAACATTTTTATTACGAAGCTTCAAAAGCTGAAATTGCGACCACGTGGAGCCGAAATATTGATAAACCTCGTGTACGAATTTTAGATCTTGGTTCGCTATATTTTTGGAGATATTGTTCAAGGAAGTTAGGGTTTTGGCAAGCTCCAAAATTTTATCTCAAACATGTGACCTAGGGAAAATCATCATAACTTCCGTTTCAGGCATCAGATTTGAATTCTGTAAAAAGTGTCCGAAAGCGCAAAGACTGTAGTTTGTCCTGTAGCAATTTCAGAGCCAAATATTGAAACAGTGAAACGTGGCATCCTATACAACTTCTCTATACTGAACTAGTCCATAATCAGACCATCGTGGGATATTTGACATAACTCTATATTGAAGAATCCAATATTGGTATGACTGGTGGCATTGGAAAGAAGATTCATAGGGCTACACCAAGACTAAACTTCAAACCTTGGAGATCTGAAATTACAAAGATACAACCATTGCAAGGTCGAGCTCCTAAAAAAAAGAAAAAAGTGTGTATTTTTTTTTAAAATTGCATAACTTCTGTTTGAAAAATCAGTTTGAAGTGATTCCAAGGGCATATTGAAGCATATATATCAGTATTGGGTTCTAAAATTCCTCCCAAACAAAAGAATTCCACACCAATTAAGCCCTCATAAAGTTCTACTATGACGCATGAAGAAGAAGAATTACAACATGATATATCAAAATTATGAGACCAAGTGCAACAAATTTCGCTCTCACAAAGAGAAACCAAAGATGAGCTAAAAGGTGACATGGATGGTTTAAAAGGTGACATGAATGGTTTAAAAGAAGACATGGAAGGTTTGAAAGAAGGTTTGACAAAGTTGCTACAAGAAAGTGCTTTTATTAATGAAGACATGTATTAAATGAAACTCATGATGAGAACAAGGAAACCAAAGATGAGCTAAAAGGTGACATGGATGGTTTAAAAGGTGACATGAATGGTTTAAAAGAAGACATGGAAGGTTTGAAAGAAGGTTTGACAAAGTTGCTACAAGAAAGTGTTTTTAATGGCGAACATGTATTAGATGAAACTCATGATGAGAACAAAGGAAATGTTAATCATGATTTCATAGACTCTAACGTTAGATTGAAGACCCACCATATTCCAAAGATCGATATGAGGAAGTTTGATGGAAAGGATCCAGTAACATGGATAGTACAAATGTAGTATTACTTTGATCTCCATAATGTGCAAAACACACAAAAGGTACACATTGCAACTTTATATTTAGAACCCAATCAATTTGTATGGTATCGATAGCTTTGTTCTCGTAAACCACTTGTCACTTGGTCAATTTTTACAGAGGAAATGATAGCATATTATGAGGATACAAAGAGCAACACCTTCTTTAGCCAATTGATAAATCCCAAACAAAAGGGTTCAATGGCAGAGCACATTGAACACTTCCAAAAATTGAATATAAGGGTAAATGATATTCCAGAGTGTCGGGAAATTAGGGCTTTTATTAAAATTTCTCTTTCATGATAATTACTTGTGATTTCGTTATGCTTCTTACACTTAGATCTTAACTTTGTTAGATTATTACGTTCTTCATCAAGTCAATTATCAAATGCACAAGAGACACAAATATTTAGGCTAGCAAGCCAGGGCCAAAACCTCTCCCTCTTGGAGAGGAAAACCCGAAAGTAATTCTTCTTATAGATCTTCAATTGATGAGTACCATAACCATGACACAGACGCTTGACATCAGTCTACCTCCAAGACCTTTGTCACTGCTCTTCTAGGCTCCTTATATTGATCTTCTTTTCTACACTGCTTTGCACCAGCCTTAGGGAAGCTCGGTCCCTAGCCTTTTATTCTTTCTTCCTTGATCTAGCCTCGGTCACCCAAACACTTCTCTTCGGTTTACCTTTCTTCGTCCTTAATGCCCTAGACAGAGATCTCCCTTTTCCGCTGTAGCTCTTCTTTACGCTGTATATGGCTGCCCAAGATTGAGATAGGAGATGTCCTTCTTCTTACTGTGAGCACTTGTGTTTCTTCTAATATATGCAATGAGTATGATCTCAATTCAGAGACTAGCACTGCCTCTCCTCTGAATTGATCTCAATCTCCCTTACACACCTTAACTCGACCCTATAAGAGTTCTTTTTCTTCGCTGTATAATCTTCTCCTTACGCATTGCAACTTCGGACCTAAATTGTAGACCTTGACCGTGAGGGTTGGCCCCAAGATAGAGTGTCCTTTCTTTCGCTGGACTGCCTCCTCTTTCTTTGCTATACAACGATCTTCCAGACACCAAATCACAGTCCCTAATTCGTACTTCATTTCAAAACTGATCCGAATTGATGGTTCCAAATGTGGCCACAATCCTTCCTTTAAATAGGCATTGTTTCTACTATCCTAGGCCGACATGTCTTCCTGTGGGTAGGCCAACTTCATGAAGGGGTATATTCAAATTACTTGAGCCGACTTTGTGGAGCATATTGACAAGGTCTTGGAGGATACAATTATATCAACAAATTGTCCTTTACAAGTGTAACATCACTTAATATACACGACTCTAAATTATATTTATGACAAGATGACAAATCCCTAAAGACATCAAGAAGAAGTCTTTGACCTATAATAAAAACTTCTTGCTCATGAAACCCATGAGGCAAGCATTACAAAATACATTTTATTATCTTAGTCTCTTCATTAACTAAATTCACAATTACAAGTCATTATGAAGATCGAATGTAGTTACACTTTTCGGCACAAAGGAGCATAGGATTGATGTCTTCATAGGGACTTTAAAGGATAACATCCAACGCGAGGTCTGCCTTTGGGAACCTGATTCATTGGAGAAGGCATTCAAGTTGGCAAGAAAAATTGAAAGAAAAATTATGTCAACAAGGAAGCCTACCACTCACAACTATAGATATGGAAGTGTTGCTGCTCCTAGGCTTCCACAACCTACAAGGTCGACATCACAACAATTGGAAGAAAAAAGAGAAAAAGGGCTTGGCTACAATTGTGATAACAAATACACTAAAGGTCATAAATGTGCTGAGAAGATATTATTTTACATAGATTGTGAAGAGGAGGAAGAAAGGGAACAAGAAACTTCAAAAGAAGAGGATATGCACCAAGAACCAACCCTAGAGAAAGAAGAAATGAATCCAACCATATCTTGTAATGCATTGGTAGGAATTACCACTCAAACTCTCAAGATTGAAGAACATATCAAGAAGAGAATGGTAATAACATTGATTGATTTGGGTAGTACCCGTAATTTTATTGATTGTAAGATAGCTAAGGAATTGAATTACTTCCTATACCCGACACCAAAGTGTCAAGTGATGGTTACAAATAGAGGAACTATAAATTGCTTTGGAAAGCGCTATAATATCAAGCTAACTATGGGGGAATATGTATTGAATAGTCCAATGCTCTCCATTCCAATGAGTGGCGCTGATGTTGTATTAGGAGTCCAATGGTTACAATCTTTGGGTACAGTAGCTTTTAATTTTCAAGAACTTTTCTTGAAATTTTTTTTGGGAAGGAAAGGAAGTTGAATTAACGGGTATCACAGGGAAACCAAGAAAGATAATAAACTCTAATGGCATGAAAAAGTTTCTAAAGGGAGAACAACGGGGGGTAATTACACAATTATGCTCACTAGAGGTTCAAACAACAAAATAATCTATATCTCCAGATCTCCATAAAGTCTTGGACAATCATTCCAAGGTATTTGAGACTCCCAAAGGCCTCCCACTTATTCGTGATCATGATCATGCTATTCATTTGATTTTAAGAAGTGTTCTAAACATCAGGCCTTACAAATAGGCCTATGTCCGAAAGAGTGAAATTGAACGTATGGTTGCAGAAATGCTAGAGGCCGGTATACATTAGAGAACTTTTGAGGTCTAAAATGGGCCTCCTAAGAAGAATGTATAACAAAAATAAACTTTATAAGAACCAATAAGATTTAAGATGATGATGTCAACCATGGGGGATGATTCACCATTTTTGGGGTTAAAAAAAAAAAAAACTGCTTTTTCAACTTAAGTTCATAAGGTTTTCTCAAATTTTGAGCGGGAGTACTCGTTGGATGCAAAATTTAATTCCTCATCTAAGGAGTACCCATGTTGCATACTTTTGATGGACCCTAATACACAAAAAATGAGAAATACATGAAAAAATGCGATTGTAATAACATTTTTCATGTATTTCTTATTTTTCGTGTAGCAAGGTTCATTGAAAGTATGTAACATGGGTACTCCTTGGATGAGGAATCAAATTTTGCATCCCGATAGGTGTTCTCCTGTTTGGAAACCAAACCTACGGAGATAAGTTGAAAATACAAGTTGGAAAAGTAGTTTTTTCTTTTTTTCCCTCTAAAATTTGATGATGTAATCAATTCTGATTTTATTATTTCCACTATTATTTTATAATTTTTTTAGGAGCCCATTTTAGAGCTCAAAATTCCACCCATAATTCGACCTAGTCAAAATTCTTTTTCGGCTCGATGGTATTCTTTGAAGATTGGTCATGACGCATGTATCAGTTATAGAGCTCAACAAGCTCTCGGCTAGATAAATTTCCCATTCCTTTCATTGATGAATTATTGGATGAATTACATGAACAATTTACTTCACCAAGTTTGATCTTCCTTCAACATATCATCAAATTAGAATGAAGACTGAAGACATTTCAAAAACCAAAAACGACATTTAGAACTCATGAGGATCATTATGAAATTTTGCGCATGCCTTTTGGCCTCACCAATGCACCTTCTACATTTCAAGGTTTCATGAATTCCATTTTCAAACCCTTCCTTAGAAAATTAGTGTTGGTATTTTTTGATGATATACTAATCTACATCAAGTCTTGGAAGGATCATGTTCAACATGTTGGTAGGGCGCTCGAACTATTGAAGGAGAAACAATTATATGCAAAAACCTCCAAATGTTTCTTTGGAGTACAAGAGGTGGAATATCTGGGTCATATTGTATCTCATGAGGGTGTTAAGGTAGACTCTAACAAAATTAAAGCCATTAAGGAATAGAAAATCCCCACAACCATAAAGCATCTGCGAGGATTTCTCGGGTTGACAAGGTATTCATTAGAAGAAATTTTAGCCTAAAATTGGTCTCCTATGGAAAAATAATAAAATAATAGTTATAAATTTTGGAGGGAAAAAAAGAAAACTACTTTTTTTAAATTGTATTTTCAATTTATCTCTTTATAGGTTTACTCAAATTTCAAGTGTAGACACTCGTTGGATGCGGAATTAAATTCCACATCCAATGAGTATCCCATTATGCATACTTTGGAGAAGACCCACATTGATAAAAACTGTAGATACATTAAAAAAACATGTTAAACACATTTTTTAAATGTATCTACAATTTTTATCAATGTGGGTCTTCACGAAAATATGTCTAATGGACACTTGTTGGATGTGGAATTTAATTCCGCATCCAATGAATGTCTACACATGAAATTTGAGTAAACCTATAAGGAAATAAGCCAAAAATACAATTAAAAAAATTAGTTTTTCTTCATTTCCCTCCAAAATATTTACATGTACCTCTTTTTAAATTTGAAGGATTTTGATTGGTTTACATATTATGACATGGAAATTACATGAAAATTTCATGGGCACTTTTAGGATGAAATTTCCTTTAATGGTCGCAAGTTTGTTAAGAATTATGAGAGAATTGCAGCACCTCTAACAACATTACTAAAGAAAGATGAAATTTCTTGGACTACAGAAGCAACTAAGGCCTTTGATCATATTAAAGAGGCAATGTTCCAAGCACCGCTCTTAGCTATGCCAAACTTCAGAAATTTTTAGTTGTAGAATGTGATGCCTCAGGAAATGGAATTGGTGTCATTTTAATGCAAGAAAGAAGACCCATTTCTTTTTAAAGTCATCCAGTCAAAGGAAAGTATTTATTGAAACCTATTTATGAGAAGGAAATGTTGGCAATAGTACATGCACTAAAGCAATGGCGACCTTACCTAATGGGAAGACACTTCAAAAATTAAAAACCATAGATGAAAAAATCGCGATATTATCGCGATTTTTTCAACCAAACGATAATATCGGCGATAATTTGAAACGATAATTTGAAATTATCGTTATCGCGATATTATCGCGATAATTTCGAAATAATCGCGATTATTTCAGTAAAAATCGTGGGCCCATCAAATAGCAACCCTATAAGTTCAAAAATCGATTTTTTTTTTGTCATTTTTGCAGCCCTCTCATTTTCCTGACACACCCTATTGGCAGTTCATGGTAATGTTAAATTCTTAAAGTAAAAGTGATATTTCCTTTATTTTTCATTTTCATCCTTTTACTTAAATTTTTAACATTACCATGAAATGACTCAGGATGTTTAAGAGTGGTTTCGACCTCATTGGATTTCATATGAAGAAACTAGAATTTTAGATTTCACTCAAAATTCAGCAAACTTAATGGTTTTCAAGGTTTCATGGTTTGGGGATTTGCATTGTTTCCATTTGATTCTATTATGTGTAAGGGTATGAGATTGGCATTTGATCAAGAGTATGAAGTCCTTTAAGAGCCTTGATGTTGGTGGCATTGATTGTTGAACTTTGTTGATGTTGGTGGTATTGATTGTTGAACTCCCCTACTGTGGCCTTAACAAGAATGTACCCTTGACTCAAAGGAAAACAACTGGTTAGGCATGTTAATCTTTTTCTACCGCATTTTAAGGTTGAGCAATCCAAGTCTGAAGACTTTGAGCTAGATGATGTTTATGTAATATGTATCTCTTGTTGATGATCCCATTTCTAGTAGCGATGAATCAATGATGAGTTTCATGAGGAGGAGGAGAAGGAGCAACAATAGGCGGAGGAGGAGCAACAATAGGAGGAGGAGGTGACACCACCTACCCCTGCTATCGGTAGAGGACGTGGTCTACCTCCTTTAGCTCCTAGTGCTTCATGATCTGGAGCACAACAGAGTCCATTGCCAGCCCCGCCAACTTCTTCGTCTAGAGGGAAAGCTGTTACATTTTCTCGCAAGAGGGGCAGAGGAAATCAGTAGTATGGGTTATTTGGTGCATTCCTTTGTATATAACATTATGACTCATGATATGAGATACATTATTATATTTTTTGTTGATATTTTGAGGTTGAGTTGAGACTTAGGACTTAGTATTCAGGACAGGATTCAGTTTTATGTGTGATGTAGCACTAGACATGATATTACACATCTTATATATTAGTTTTTTTTCATATTTATGTGTCAATGCATTTATTTTATGCTGTAGATACTTTAGATATTAAAAAAATTGAAAAAAAATGAATATTTTGTAATAACGAAGCGATTTTTTGATAATTAAGATTTTTTGCCGATAATTCGATTTTTTTCGATTTTTCCCTACGCCCACAAGATATCCAGAATGTGATTTTTTATCTTTTAAAAACAGATCATGATAGTCTTAAGTACTTTTTGGAACAAAAATTATCTTCAGAAAAGCAACAAAAATGGGCACAAAATTGTTGAGTTATGAGTTTGAAATCATCTACAAAAAAGGGAAGCAAAATGTTGTCACAGATGCACTCTCAAGAAAGAATGAGGAGGTGGAAGCATTGCTTTGTGTCGTTTCTATTATCCAACCAGATTGGGAAACCGGAGCAAGCAATGAATGGAAGAATGACGAAAAAGTGTGGACACTCATTCAAAACTTGTAGTAAGATCTTAGTACATTTGAGACATTTAGCTAGAAAAATGATTCATTATGGTACAATGATCACTTATATCTTTGTAATAATTCCCAATTCAAACAAGAGATTCTTTTGGAATTGCACACCTCTCCCTTAGGAGGGCACTCAAGATTTTTAAAAACTTACCACAGAGTCAAGAAGGAATTTTTTTGGGATGGCCTTAAATATGATATCCAAAATTTTGTGGTGGAATGTTGGTTTGCCAAAAAAATAAAGTTGAGACAATTAAGACCCCATGTTTGTTACAACCTTTATCCATTCCAAGTAAACGTTGGGAGGAGGTTTCAATGGACTTTATCATAGGTTTACCCAAGTCCGAAGGAAAAAAGTGTCATCATGGTGGTAGTTGATAGACTTGCCAAGTATGCACACTCTTGTGCTTATCTCATCTATTTAACGCCAATACAATTGCTACTGCATTTATGGAAACAATTCAAAATCTACATGGAAACCCAAAGATTATTGTAAGCGATAGAGATCCCATTTTCACTGGAAATTTTTGGACGCAATTATTTTCTTCTTTGGGTACTCAATTAGCTCATAGCTCATCTTATTATCCTCAATCTGATGGGCAAATTGAGATAGTGAACAAATGTTTGAAAGGATATCTTCATTGCTTTGTATCTAATAAGCAAACACAATGGATCAAGTGGTTACCTCTTGCTGAATGGTGGTATAACACTTCCATACTGCAGCAAAAATGTCCTCATTTATGACACTCTGGATATCATCCACCGTCCATGACATCATCTTTAAGAGAAAATTCAAAGGTTCAAGCAGTGGAAGATCACATCTAGCATTAACAACAAGTTCTCCAAATCTTAAAGGTTAACCTCACTTTGACGCAAAATCAAATGAAACAAGAAGCAGATTAACATCGTAGTGAAAGAAGTTTTGATGTGGGCGACTGGGTATTTTACGGCTACAACCATACAAACAAATTTCCCTCAAGCAAGCTAAGAATGATAATAAATTATCACCAAAGCACTATGGTCCTTACAAGGTGTTGCAAAAGATTGGTACTATGGCATACAATTTGGAGCTTCCTGCATCTTCTCGAGTGCACCTAGTTTTCCATGTTTCATGCTTAAAGAAGGTTATAGGTGACAAGCTCCCAGTTCAAAAAATATTGCCAGAACTTGATGAGGAAGGAAAAATCATATTGGAACTTGAAGCAGTCATGGAAACAAGAACTCGACAACTACGGAATCGATCAATTTTAACCATTGAATATTTTACATTGGAGGATGAGAATTTTATATAGAAGCATCCAGAACTACTCAAGCATTGAACAACACTTTTTTAAAGGAGAGGGGCATGTTAGGTCCCTATAATGTTAGTGTAGCCCCCTTATTGTTATTGTTGTGTCCATGTAGCTCCCATATTACTATTGTTGTGTCCATGTAGCTCTCATGTTGTGTCCATATTACTATTGTTACTATTGTTGTGTCCATGTAGCTCTCATGTTGTGTCCATATTACTATTGTTACTATTGTTGTGTCCATGTAGCTCCCATGTTGTGTCCATATTACTATTGTTGTGTCCATGTAGCTCCTTTTTTTGTTGACACAAAAATGTTCACTGTGGAGATTCCGAACCCAGAAACTCAAAGCTCCCATATTGTTATTGTTGTGCCCCATAGAAGCCCACTATTGTTGTTACATTATTATTGTTATGTAGGCTCTAATTATATTGTGACCCCTTAAACTCCTATATATAGAAATAATGTTTTGTCATTTGAATCATCCAAGAATTGTTCATTTATGTAATGTAAAAGAGGTTTCGTCCTCGAAGAGGATAATTTTTAAGTTGTTGACCTATTTTTTCTTCTATTTTGTGAGCTGATTGCATAACAAGTGTGCACTAATAATCCTTTTCTTTTGGATGCAATGGTGAAGTAGGGTGTGAATTGTCTTGGTGAGGATATGTTTTGCATGGAGAAGGCTTTCTATGGATTGAAGTGATATTTGCTTGAATGGTGTAAATTTAACATTATTTTCTTCCATTTTGCATGAAATTGCTGGAATTAGGGTTTCCCATATGTCGTACTAAAAAATGCAATATCTTTCATGAATTCTTGTTTCTTATCTATTTATTCAAAATTTGTCATCAAGTATCCATCAACAAGTGTAGATTTGCACCCTTTGACCCTAAATCCCTAGGAAAGAAATTCGCTAGGGTTTTGGAAGTGAAGCAAACTTTCCTTCCACCCTCTTTATCCAAGGTCCTCTTGCATAGACCTTGTCCTATTGACTCCATTGCCCAATTCACTGAAGGAGTCTAGGTATGTTAATCAACCCTAATTTTCCATTTTTCTTTAGTTGATGGTAAACTATGGTTAGGGGTTGGTTAAATCTGCATTTTATAGCTAAATTGCACCTATACGTCATTGTCTTTTAAGTGAGCATTGCATCTATTATTTGTGTGAAAAGTGAAATCTATCGTTTATAACATGTTTTAACTTTTATCTCCAATTTTAAAGCTGATTTTTGTTCTTGTTTGCTGTTATATGCACTTTCAATGACCAAAAACACATTGTTGACCTATCCCTTGTTTGTCTTCATCAATAGCCTTAAGCCCATTATTAAGCATACCATAAATAGGCTTTTTCCATTGCTGTTATATTGTTTTGCATGCTGTAAATCTATGTACTCCTGAAACCCTAACTTATAATAACATTTATGAGTTGATGGTGGCTCGTAGAAAAGTTTATTTGAACATCTATTGACCTTATTTTGGCCTCGAAGGTTTTGCCAGTTCTTTCCTCTATTCCATCGACTCTTAGACTCCACGCCTCTCTTTCTTGAAGACCCTTATAGGGTGTTTTATTTGCATGCTCCTTAGAGAACCATTTGGATTAAATCCATAGGTCATCTCACCTTTAAGTTTTGCTGGGGAAGCCTACCTTGTGGGAATAACACCTAACCACAAAATAGTAGGGGAGAAGCCATTGAGGTGATGGTGGTGGATCCCATTGTTGCCCTAAGACCTAGAGTGCTGAGGGAGACTTTGCACTAGGCTATTAGATTTTGTGGTAACAAGGCCTTATTTACATTGGTTGCATATGGCAAAAAAAGGTTTTTTAGCATTAAATTCCGACTCTGAATATTTGCTCAATGCCTTTGATGGTCAGAAATTTCCTTGGGTTTCAATTGATGAGGTGGCACTTGCACTCCCACTTCCATCTCTGCCCCAACATGACCCAATGTTGCAACATCATAATGATTGTCACTACTGTTGCTCTTGGAGTAATTCGTGCTACTGGTTTATTTTAAATGTTTATATTTTTTCTTTTTGCATTTTTCTTTGATGAATAGTTATTTTTCAATGGTCTAGGGCCTCTCTTAAACCGGGAGGACAGTCACTTAAACCGGAGGAAATGGTATAGAAGCCGAAATACCAAGAAGTGGAGAATAATACGAAATAGCATAATGTAGTTAGTGGAGGATAATAAATAGCTTAGCGCAGTGAATGGATATTATCAATGGTAGAATATAATTAAATAAAAGAGAGGATGTAGTGAATAAAAGGTCCGCTAATTTCTTAGTACATGCGCTTGAATAGTAGAATACAATTTCTGTTCTATTAATTTTATATTTCATTCTGTATCAGAACAATATTGTTTTGGGAGCGGCTTGCACATTCGGTTTCATTTTGGTTTGGTGCTTAATTTTTTTTTTTTTTTGTATTCAGTCATGCTTTTTACTACTAGAAAATAAAGAACCTACCATAGGTTCAAAGGAGTAAGAATTAACATCTTATGTCGTTTCTACCCCTATTTCGTGGTCTTTTAGAAGACTAATTTTTTATTTTTTATTTTTTTCCAGGTTTTGAAGCCTGTTACACGTAAAAAGCTACATATTATGGGAGATAATTATCAAATGGCACTTGCTGAATACCTTGAGTCGGTTCCCTCCTTTTTGGGTGGTGATTGTACATGCTCTCATTGTAGAGGACCTTCTGCTGACAGTGGTAGGGATATTTTAACTCCCGACAGAGGATTGTTACGTGGTGAATATGACGGAGAAGAGGCACAAGAGAGCTACTATGAGAATGAACTGTCTACAGATCGTAGCTATAATCACATTTTAAGGGTTGTCATAGTAGGGCTCTTAATGGTTTGGATGATTGTTGCTTTACTTGCAGGTTTTTATGACCCCGAACAACAATTTTTTTGATATTGAGTAGTTAAGGCACACCTTTAACATTCCGCAAGCCATAAAGGCAATTGACGAAGAGAAGCTTTGACAGGAACGAGATTCCTTTTTTTCCGGGTCCCTAATTTCTTGTTTTTTTGTTGGCATTTTCATCTTGGAAAGCAGTATTCATTGTCACTAGCACTATCATGGCATTGTTTAATAAATATCTTGAAATAAGGTTGAGGACATTTGCAAGGAAAGCATAGGAGATCGCTGGAAAGTTTTTGGTATATATTTTTTCATTTTCTTATATACAATCATTGACCCATAGTGTAGCAATAAACAAAAGGCTTTGCTTAGTAAGAATTTCACGGAGTCAAATTTTACGTTATCTCCACTATGGGAAAATAAAAATTAATTGAACACAGTAATTATTTCACTGCTAGAAGCAACAGTTTACGATAATGTACATGCAGCTCAGAGATAAAGGGCAGAAGAATGCCTTTAACAAAAGTATTTCACAAGGCTGGGGGCCAAGCTGCAAGAAATTGGAGGTAGCCGCTGTTAACCAAGTATTGAATGTTTGATGATAACAGTGTTGTTTATGTATGAAGATCATAAAGAGAGAGGATCATCTTTAAAGGTCAGAGTTTCTTCTTGGAGTAGATTTTGGTAGCGAGACTGGCCTGATCGACGAAGGAAATAGTAATTACCAAACCTGTTATTGAATGTTCTAAAGTTATTCGGAGAAGCTATGCTTTTGTCATGCAGCCTGTCTACAAAATAGCTTCGGAGATGTATAAATAGTTCCGTTTTCTGATGTTGCCAGCAGATGGTTTCCATAAAAATAATGTTTTGGTTTACAAAAGCAATTAGAGAAACCTTATTATTGAATTAGGAAAATTTTATTCTGGGATCATATAATCCGTCCCTCCATTATTCTCTTATTGTTATGGTGCAGGCAGAAAGGCTTATTCTTTATCATATTTTATATTTACATTCTGGAATATTTTTTATTTTTTATATATGTGTGAGAGAGAAGAAGAGGGGATGCTCCGGAGATGCTTTTCTTGATTTGTGTACACATACATTAAGGGAAGCCTCTCAGGATTCTCCCCTCTTCCCATAAACATCCAGATAGAGGCTAACTCAACTGCTAGCCACAGTAATGGTAGGTAACCTCGTAAGATGTGACTGAGTTTGAATCTCAGCCGGACTATAGCTAAATATCTGAGGACAAACTTGGCTTTGAGACTATCTTTCTAAATTGATTGAGCTAATCCATTAAACAATAACCTGTGTGACTAGAATTGGGAACCTCACGTTGAACTCCGCATTGAAACAGTTTGTTTGAAGCTATTGAGCTAATCCATTGGATTATATATATAAAATGATGGAGCCTTCAAGTTTCTCACTCCCTTTTTGCCGACATTTATTTGAAAATGTTTTAACAGATGTTACTATTGAGCCATTTGGGAAGACAACAATTCTCCATGCCCTCGGGATGCTTTGGACTGCAAATCCATATTATCTATATCAATGCAACACATATTTTGTTAATTCTTATTTCGGTGCAGAATAACTTGATAAACATTTTTGTTAATTTATAGTTAATACAAAATTTTCTTTTTTTATGAAGTTAAGTGGTATACTTTTTATTTCTTTACTAATAAAAATACTTCTATTATTATAAAATAAACTTTTGCACGTGTCTTGATGATGAACCACATTGGTTGATGAACCACATTGGTTGGTTCGAAACGCGTCGACCACGTTCCAGTGTATGTGATTATTATTGAAAGAATTTTACTAATTTTAATATTATCTTTTTATTATAAAATGAACTTTTGATGTCAAAACGATGATATAAAAAAGTAAATATATCTAAAACAAAACATCGTCTCAGGTCCTTGTATGATTTCAAAGTTATGGGACTTTTGTTCACTCACATTTAAAATTTGTTATTAATGTATTTTAAGAGGGATAATACAATTTAGTGTGCAAAATTTATTATATTTGAAATTTATTGCAGTTGTAATAACAATGATGAAGTCAATAATGAGATATTGAATTTTCCAAGGTTAATAGTTTCTATTAATATTTTGTATTTCCAAGTTAGTTAGAATTTATTATATTTGAAATTTATTGCAGTTTTAATAGCAATGATGAGATATTGCCTTAATTTTTTCAAGGTTAATAGCTTTTATTAATATTTTGTTTTTCCACGTTAGTTATATATAATTTTGGTATAAGAAAATCTATGCTTTATTAGCTTGTGCCAATACTAAAATTTATTGATATACAATATAAATATGAAAATGGGTTTGTAGGTTTGGGTATAGTGGTAAATGATGGTGCTTACCATTATGATGGTAAGCACAATGGCCAGAAGGATGCCACACTTATTAAAGGGCCATGATAAAGTGAAGAAGGAGCTACATTTAGGGGGTTAGATAAAAGGGCTCATGATGTTAGATAGCTCGACTCATATACACACCCTTGACAATACCATTAATTATCTATTTTGAGGTAAGGTTGGTATGCCACTTGCCACAACATATATGTGGGCGGAGTATCCTGAAAATGTATGTTGGAGTCATATTTATTAACATACTTAAGAAATAGCAAATTAAAACTAATAATTGTGCCCTTTATAGGAGTCATCATTAGGGAGGTTTTCCTAGCGTTATAAATGCTTCTCCTTTATCTTTTAAGGTATAATCAACAAGAGTGATGATAATAGAGATTGTCAAAGGCACAACCCAACATGCATGCTAGGTAACTTGCTTTCATATGTTGAACATTCTAGTAGGGCACAACCTTATAACTTTGAATGTAAGAAGATGTGCATGGGAAATGTGATTGCATATGTCTTCCTCATCCTACCTATTATATTTGTAGTACACACATTCTTTCTATACTCTAATCAATATCCATTTTGTGTCTTTGTCCAACATGGGTTGTGCTTATCATTTCCTGATCAAGTCTTGTATCTACTTTTGTCCCAAATCTAGGATGGACATCATTGTTTCCTTGGGATTGCAATTTTTCATTGCTTTTTGGCATGCACTTTTATGAAGTTGTAATATAACCATAATTATTTATCATTGTTATTCTCTCTTATTATTTTGGTTGTTTTAGTGTCAGGTATATAACACGTGATGATAAGCCTCTCTGCTATTTGTTCTCCATCACAATTCCCTGTCTATATGCATTTCCCACTTTCCCTTCTCTGAAAATGGATGTAAATATAAATTACAAGCTTTACGACATATGCACTTGTCATTCCATAGATAAAAATGGGCAAAGCATTTTATCTTAATTGTTGTGGGATTATATTAGTGTATTACCAATTAGTGATAAATGAAACACCATTTTTCAAATGTACCTTAAATAATTTTTTTTGGAAACACTAAGAGTGGGTGTGAACCAATGTTTCGTTACTTTTTAACACCTTTAGCTTTTAAACATTTGACGCATATAAATCATGAGACACATCTTTATACAAGAAACAATTATACAATTTTTATTTTTATTTTGTTATTAATTATTCCGTAAATATTTAGTAAAGTTTTTTTAACAAAATAAGCCTAAAATTACAACTTTTGTATTAACCAACTTATCAGAGGCTTCAATTCCCTATCTAAGCACCAATTCAACAACTTTGTAGGCACCAACCTACAAGAGACACCAATCACCCAACTGAACACCAACTCAACAATTTTGTAGGCAACAACATGCTTTCTCAATTTGTTCCTTGGATTTATCAACAACAATTCCTAATCACAACCACTTGCCCTTGCTATACTTGTTAACTTTCTGCTCTTAATTTGGCATTAACTCTTCAACTTGGCTTAACTCTCTAACATAAAATAAAAGCTCCTATATATCTGATGTTTAAGTAGTTGTTTTCATCCTTCCTCAGAGTATAATATTGTTAGACTGCAAGCCAAAAAAAAATCAATGTCATCATTCTTGGTATCCTTCTCCAACCTTGTACTCCTTTGATCCAAATAAGTGAAAACATCAATGATCCACCCTTCCTTAGCACATTGGTCACTCAATTCAAAAATACTCGACATGAACATTATCACCACCTTGTCAATTGATTGAACTTTTCTAGTTTATTCTACCTTCTTAGCTTCTTAGCCTAGTCTTGAACACAAGCAACGTAAGTGGCATCCGCTACCTCCTCCAAGCATATTTTTGAACCAGAATATTCTTCAATAGTGTTACTAGATGCTTTGACCTAATTAGTTCAAGTTTGTGTTTGAAGAACAAGAACGAAAACAAGCTCCTCCACATTAATCTCAAACTTTGTAGAAGATGCAACTACTAATTTCCAAGGAATTTTTATTGATATGCTGTTAATAAATCCATATTTAATAGTGATTGGAGTAACACTTAAGTGTTGGATAAGAAAATTGATATTTAATGCAACACTGTTTAATTGAATTGTCCACATGCCCAACTATATTTCGAGGTTGTCCAAATTGAGCACTACGCGTATGAATCTTCTCAGAAACCTATTTAGCATGAACTTGCACATGTGGTTTGTTGTCAAATTCAGAACATTGGTTACTTGCTTAGGGATTCGATGTTTGATTGCTTGCAAATGCAGTGAAACTACATGTCCCCAACATCAAAATTTTTCTTACGCATTACCCCCTCAGAGTTTATGCGTTCTTCCTTTACTAGAGGCTAAAAAAATAGCTCTGTTTTACTCCTTGATCGATGGCAGATCTCTCCTCATGACACCTATTCATAATGACCTTCACACCTATATTGAGGTCGACTTGTGCAATTGTTGGTTTCTTCTTTTTTGGTAGAAATTTGGGCTAGGTGACACTAATGAACTAGTGCGTTACATTCTCTGATGCCATTTTGACATTTATAACCATCGACAAATGTTCCAAACATGCAATATCTACTAATTTTATGTAGTTTTTGCTTCAGGTGTATGCGCAAAAGCTCAACATCTTAGTAGTTTTCAATAGTTTCCCTCGAAATTTGGCAAAGATCCGTAATGAAGAAAACACGTTAATTTTTCATAGAGCTACATTGTTCTTTTCTTTGATAGATGCATTTCTTCAGTAACATGTTAAGTTCACCGCAAATCATTATATCATTGTACAAATCTATAGTATTAATCATCAGTATATGCAACCATGTAGAAAGAACATCATCATCGTCATCATCTAAGCAGTGTAACGTAAAGGAACAAAGGAAGATAAACATGAACACATATAGAAACTAGGATTGGTTCGAGACCAGGGCAAAACCTAATATGGGGAAAACCCTTGCAAATTCTTCTTCTTAGATCATCATCAAATGATTCAACAAACAAAAGTACAGTGATCCATTGGTCCAATTCTTCATAATGCAGAAAAAAAACTAACACATGCATAATGTGACTTTAAACATATCTCTGTTGAAGGAACTTGATTCTGAGAACTGAGATGCACCGACACTCGCTGTAGCATACTGATGAACACTGCTGATACTGAATGAGAACTGTAGATACATCTTGCAACAGAAATATTAGAGCAGATCCAAAGATCTGTAGATCCACAATGATACGAAACCCTAGATACAACTGATCACTGAAACTCACTGAAAATAATTGCCCAGCCCTAGATCTGAATCCATGATGCTGTCAAAGACTGATCGCAAGAAATTATGACAGCGAAAGACAGAGCGAAAAATATATGAAGGCACTGTGCAAGCAACTGAATGTGACCCAACTCAAGTTCGCCTAAAAAAACCCGCAGCCGCAACCTCAACACACTCAACCCACGACTGAAGCTTCCCTGGTTGCTAACTAAACACATTGAGCTCGTAGCTGAGGTCCTGATTAGCCCGATCTAGCCCATGAACCCTATTTGCGACCTTAACAAGCTCAACCTGTGGCTTTGGCCCGAATCTTGCGGTTTTGTGCCTGCGACTATGGCTCAGAAGACCCAAATCAGAGTGAGCCTCTCGCCTGTGATCCTGAACCTTGCACAAGCTTCTCCCATCGAACCTGTGTGAGCCAAAACAGGAAAGTCGTTCCACAACAAAAAGTGCAAGAAGAAAATCTCATGAGCGAATATGTGAGAACGAGCTTTGAGGTCACTTCTATTTATAGCTTTCGTGTGGGTCTGCTTGGGGTTAAGGTTGACTTGAGTAATTCCACAGGTGGTTAGGCCAACCCATTCCATTTTACTTTAATAAATAAAATAATTCATAATTTAGTGTCTGCTTAACCGACTGGGGCTATTTATAGGTCGATTTTGGTCCTCTCGAATAGAGGAATCTAACACAATTATAATCTCGACCATCAACACTGTCCATAGTGGAATTTGATCGCAATTGCATAATTTTAACAACACAACATGGAACAAAATATGCCTGGACAAGTTTGTGATGATATCTTCAAACCGGAAGGCAATCTCTTCTAATAGAAATTACATAAAACCCACCTTCTCCAAAATGTTTGGTTTTGGGTATCAAGCCGTGCTATTTGACTATGTAATTTTCTCATTCATTGGGATAACCTTTGACATCAATAACAACCATTTTCAACAATTTTCTCCTTTGTTATTGATATCAACACTTTGATATTCACTTATTCCTACAATTGCTCCCCTTGACTGCACTCTGCTCCTTTGACATCAATAACAAAGGATGCTACCCTTGTTAGCACCTTTTATACACGTCCTAAATGATGCTCCTCTTTTCTTGTCATTGAGGATTGCTCTCCCTGACTTTGTGCGTCCCAAGAACATTTGAATCCAATAAGATATCTCATTCAAGGTGGCAAGAGCTTTATGACTAGTCATAGAATCATACAGAGGGAAATTGTCACTGTCAACTCTAGGCCAAGTTGTGTACAAGGGAATGTAGATGGATATGATCTCATATGATTGAGAAAAATGACTTTTCTTAGCCTATTGTCTTGGTTCTAGACATTGCCTCAAGGAATCTTTCCCAAGTTGTGCCTTCTCATTGTCTCCAAAACAAAAAATTAGGGCCTTGTTTGTAGCCACAGTTGTGTGATACAACCTTGTGCTAACTTGAGAAACATGATAACCCTTTAGTATGTTAAGAGCTTGTGGACTTACAACTTTGTCCAAAATACCTCTATTCACATATCTCAGATTTCCATAAGCCATCCATCCAAAAGAAAATACCAACCCATCATCGAAGAAAACAAGTCTTCCTCTTCCTCACACAAACTTGCACTGCCCAATGCTTGTTAAGAATGATAATGGAATCGAGACCTATTGCAACTAGGCTGCTGGAGAGCCTCTAACCCAAGAAATTCAAACAGTTTTATGCCTCCCACCATTTTTGTGTTGGACTTGTAGAAAGAAAGTTGTGCCTCAAAAGCATTTACTACAAGTGTTCCTACGATTCTATCTGCATATTTTTTGTGTATCCTTATTACTCCATTATAACACAATGACTAGAACTTCATTTGGCAAGAATTTCACATCCCATATACAACCAAGATGGTCAATGCTTTGAACGCATGTTGCATCTCTCCACAACTTTGTAAAGTGATCTTCACTGCCAAATGCAATAACACCTTTCTCTAAAGCAACATAAATGATTATCAATTGGTTCCACACAAGACCAATAAGTTGAAAAATACATCACTTAAAGTTTTCCAATCTATAGTTAACACCTCAAGACTCCCAAGAGTATGCAATGCTTCACGGACAAGAGTATGCACAAGTGAACCCAAAAGATGTAGTTTTACAACCCTTGTTTACCTACAACACAATTGAGCAACTTGATTTGCAGTAATTCGACAATTCTAAAAATACAATCATCTCTAGAAATAATCATGAATGCTAGCAGAATGCCACTCTGCATATATATGATGATTAATATTATACCGACCAATATAATCTCCCTCATTGTCATCTCCTATATTCAGTGATTTCATAGATTATGAGGGCTGAAGTAACCTAGGTGCTAGGTTTTGAGATAATATTTGTTCCAAGATTGGAGATGAGTTAATGTTCCATGACGCTTAAAGAGCTCGAGGTCACATGGTTCATTTCTAGGGATGGGACAAAAATATTGGGCACTTGAGTGGGACTTCATCGGTCGCGTTTCCTAAGGAATACACAACGATAGAGTAAACAAGAGAAGTATCCCTGACCATCTCCACTAATGCCTCTCCTGAGAGTACCCATATATTCACAAGCAACTCTAGAAATAAAGATGTTGGCATTGCCCAACTATGCAAAACAAACTAGGAATCCCCATTCATAGGCATTGACGGAAGTCCCTCCCCACTTGCAGACAAGTTGCACATTTTTTTAAAATGCATTAGAGAACACAACCATATGAAACATTTCTGTAGTCAAATGGAACATCACATTACATAGTCTAGACTTCCCTTTCCTCAACTTCCTCAGAGCGTTTAACCTTGCATATACTTTGAGAAAGCTTTTATCAACAATTTAAATATGTGTCTTGAGCATACAGATCCATCTTTGGCTCTTCTTGTTTTCTTCTCCACACCTTGGTGTGTTATGCCTAGTAGAAATATCTTCTAACTTGATTTGTTTAGGAGACCATCTCATGTTGCTTCAACAATCATGTGCTATATGCCCAAAATTGTGGCATTTGTAGCAGTCTGTACTGTACTTAAATAAGGGAGTGAATGAATTATGATTTCTACTGCTATAGCCTTTAGGACCTCTGATTTGATTGCTTACAACTTTGCTTTTAGGGGTTTGAAAAGGGCCTCCTTCACTTAACAAAATTATTCCTTAGCATAGGCTCCATAATCCCTTGCTTTATGTCCAAAGTTTGTTTATGAAAAACAATGACCAAGAATTATGGTTTTGATACCTGGTTGAGAAGGATTCTCTTGATAAAGTAGTTCTTCTAATGCTGTTATGCTTTGGAGAAGATTCAACTCTTTGCTAATCCTTGTCTCTTATTTCACTGCTACTTGTATTGTGTAGGGACCTCTTGAGGGCATCAACATAGGTTCTTGGTGTAATAACTCTTCCAAACTCATCTCGATTTCTTTCTTTTCTTCCACTGTGATTGAGGCTTTGAAGAATGCTAGCATGATCTTCAAGCTTTTACTTAATTTTATTTTTTGATGACTTGAGGCTTGCATGTCCTTGTATGAAATCTCACCCACATAACCAAGACTTGGTTTTTCGTATGGTGATTTTTGATGCTGAGAATATCATCCAACATTTGAGAAAAGTTTCAAGTTTTTGTTGAACTTGTCTACTTCATTCCTTAATGAGACAATTTCTGCTTCAAGCTTGTCACAATTTCCTTTATTTTTTTTCCCTTCAGCTAACTTTTGATCATTTCTTTTGTTCTCTTTGCTTCTTCTAGTTGAATGTTCAAGGAGATGATTTGTTCAAATTTTCACTCTTTCTCTTTATATTTTTTATCAACTCTTGCTCATGGCTGCTCATAATCCTCAACAATTTTCTCCGACTTACTTGATAACATTTCTGCTCTTTTTTTTCGCTACTTCTTGAAATTTCAAGACAACTTTTGTTTCATCAATGTTATGACTCTTCTCTTTAAGGATTCACAACTTCTCTTTAAGTCTTATATATTTTCTTATGAGCTTGACTATTTGTTTTTGAGCAGTCACATTTTGCTTCAAAATCAATGGTGTAACCTTCTTCTAGATCTGACTGTCTCTTCTAATTGTCTTCATCATCTTTAAAATATTTTGTATTCATGATTATGAAGGAGACCTTTCGGTGATTTGGAGTGACTCCTTGACATTACCATATCTATTTCTAAGGACTACCTTCCAGTTGTTAGGCCGTGTCTCAAGAAACCTACCATGAAAACAATTGTTGGAAACACTGAGAGGGGGTGTAAATCAATATTTTGTTACTTCATAACACTCTTTATCTTTCAAACATCCGATGCACATAAATCATAAGACACAAACCTTCATACGAGAAAAACTTATATAATTTTTTCTTTGTAAATATTTTGTAAACATCTTTGTACGAAATAAGCATCAACTTACGTAAGTGACGTCCACTACCTCCTCTGAGCACATTTCTGAATCATAACATTCTTTATCTAGTGTTACTAGATGCTTCGACCTGATCAGTTCGAGATCGTGTTTGAGGAACAAGAACAAAAGCAAGCTCGTCAACATTAATCTCAAACTTTGCAGAAGTTGTGACTACTAATTTCCAAGGTATTTTCATCGCTATGTTGCCAATAAATCCATTTTTTAACAGTGACCGATGTAACAATCAGTGCTGTCTGAGAAAATCGATATTTAATGCAACACCGTTTAACTGAATTGTTCACATGCCCAATTATATTTCGAGGCCATCCAAATCGACCACTGCACTTATGAATCATCCTAGAAACCTCTTTGTAAGAAGTTGCACATGCAGTTTGCTGTCAAATTCGAAACATTGGTTGCTTGGGGATTCAATCTCTAATCTCCTGCAAACTCAATGAAACTACTCGTCCCCAACTTCACAACCGTTATTGCGCTTTACCTCGTCTGGGATCTATTGCCTGCTTCCTTTGCTGGAGACTCCAAAAAACAAATTTGTGTTACTCGATCAATGTCGGATCTCTCCTCCTCATGACGCCTATTCATAGTGATCTTCACACCTACATTGAGGCTGACTTGTGCAGTTATTAGTTTCTTCTTGTTGTGGTAGAAATTCGGGCTAGGCGACGCTAATGAACTGGTCTTCATTGTCTAACGCCATTTTGACATTTATAACTATCGACAAATGTTCCAAACATGTAGGATCTGCCGAGGTTCCATAGTTTTCCTTCAGGTGTATGCACCAAAACTCAACATCTTAATAGTTTTCAATATTTTCCCTTGGAGTTTGGCAGGGATCCATATTTAAGAAAACACAACAGGGAACAAAAATGTGAAACCTGTTGGCGATGATATCTTCAAACCAAAGGCAATCTCTTAGATATTACATAAAAACGGCTTTTCCAAAATGTCCAGATCAAACCATGCTATTTGATAGGTAATTTCCTTTTATTTGGACAACTTTTGACATTAATAATAGCCGTTTTCAACACTATTATCTTAGTTTCAACATCATATATATCTTATTAAAAAAGAATATCACCCAAATGTTTCTTCCAACCACTGATATCCTTATTGTACTTTCATTCGCTTTGCATTCTAATTTCCATTTCTTGTTTTCTGTTATCTGTTAGCATACATTTTTACTTTTATCGCAAATATATATTAGAAATTATATAGTTAACTATCATCACTAGTGAAATAATTATCCACAAAATTATTTATTAAAATTACCAAAAGAGAAGTAAAATCTATGATATACGGTCGAGTTTGCTAACCTTTCTATTCCTTTTCATCTATAATTCATTTAATATAATCATTTTGTTTTGTTGCAAATTTATCTATAGCTAGCAAATGTTGATAGAAGCAATGCTATATCGTAGCTATACACTATTATTGTAACCTTTTTCTTTTAAGTAACAAATGTCTAAATTAATTATTATTGTGGATTTCTTAGAATAATTGCTATTGGTCCATTATGTGTTTAAATTCATTATTATTGTGGATTTTTTATAATAGTTGTTATTGGTCTATTGTGTGAATGAAGTGCTAAACAATAATATTCTTGCAAAGCTATCTAATATGGGTCACTAGGGTAAGGAATAACAATTCCAACGTTTATTTGGAGGGATATTAAGTTACAAAACTTAGTCCTTATGTCTTGCTTGACATGTTATAAAATTAGAAAAGATATTAATGGCAGTATTTTGGATATTAAGTTACAAAACCTAGTCCTTATGTCTTGCTTGACATGTTATAAAATTAGAAAAGATATTAATGGTAGTATTTTAGGTTGTAGCAATATTAAGTTACAAAACCTAGTCCTTATGTCTTGCTTGACATGTTATAAAATTAGAAAAGATATTAATGGTAGTATTTTTGATATTAAGTGACAAAACCTAGTCCTTATGTCTTGCTTGACATGTTATAAAATTAGAAAAGATATTAATGGTAGTATTTTAGGTTGTAGCGATTAATCATTAAGATTATTTCCTTTTATTTCTATTAGTTGTGCCCTTTGATTGTTATAACAATAAAGTAAGTGAACAAAATGTTCTTTTGCTATTGTTTTGAAAAAAACCCAAAAAACCATTTTTAGAATAGTTTGTAAAGTTGAGCCCCCTTTAACAAAAAGAAACACAAGCATTTTCTCAACTTTCTCGTAATTAATGGAAGAAAGTTGCATATTAGATAGTTGCGTTTTACTTAGCCAAATAATTATTAATTTTCATGCATAAAATCCTTTCAATATAATATTCACTACAATCACTAAAAGAACCTCCGAATTGTTATATACCCAATAATCTAATCATGCTCAATTGTATGCCATTTCAAATTAAAAGGAAATATTATTTGCATTATATAAATATATATCATCATTATTGCATTATGTATTTTTTTTCCAACTATATCAACACTTCACAATGTATTCAAGTATTTACTTCAACAATTAAAAAATTATGCAAAGTTGAGATGTCATAATTACTCTCCCTGATAAGATGCTCATCTTATATTTTTCTCAACAATTAGTTTTCCCACTTTACTTTCTATGGGGTGAGGGTTTCCAACACAAAATTCAACACTTAAGAATTTGTAAGAACATCAATATTCACTTATTTCCATGACATTCATTCATGCAATTTCTTGTCACATGCAAGCATGCATCATTTCAATGCATTATTAAATTTTTCAACAAGTTCTCCATACCAAGAGCTTCATGTATCTTTCATACCCTAATGAGTATTAATGCCATGCAAATATTTACATATTTTGTATGACATTCTCATCAACTAATGATAATCAAAACAATTTCATTCTCATGTGATACACCAATACTCACAATATTAGGAATTTCCATGGTCACTTACATTAGCCTAAAAGATTCAATCATTGATGTATATAGTGTCATTTTGTACACTCATTACTATGTGATGAAATTATTTTCTTTAGTTTCTGAGTATCTTTTGGCCATGACCCATAGTCTCATGCATACACTGCACCCATTGCACTCACTTCATACATCACATGTAACCATGCATTTTCCAATGCATTATTAAACTCGACAATATTTTTACTTATGAGTGTATCACTCACTTGTTTAACTACTTTCCATTATGATAGTTCACATGTACATACTATTAATATTTTTACCAAATTTTGTGTGTTGGCATCTTCCTTCTATGATCATTTCTCAAGTGGGGTATCATGCAATTCATGCATCCAAAGGGAAAATCATTTCATCCAAATATAAATCTAGCGTGAAGGAGTTCTTACCTAGGTTCTTCTGTTTACCCTTTGTGGTATCATCATAAGCATCTATACTTACATGGATTCCATCATTGTGTATACTCAGTTGATTCTTGATTAGCATCCTCTTGCCATGTCCTCAAGGTATTTCAATGTCTAAAGGAACTTTTGTTGGTTCAAATTATACTTTAGAGAAATGTCCTTTAAGATCAAATTCCTAAAACAAATGTGTTTTTTCTTAATGCACAACACCATCCACACATTAGCTATTAGTCAATCAACTAAAACATGTGCTACAACACTCCAACTTAGAAACCCAATTCACGTTACTTTATAGTGTAATTTGTGTTAGTCTAATTGTCATTGATGTCAATATCCATGACCAACAAGCACAATAAATGGAATCATGAGGAAGCAAAGTCAAAGGAATTAATGAAGAGGTTCTTCATTCTATTTCTTCTCTCAACACATTAAAAACATATTTTCTAATACCTTTGAGGCAAAATTATTTCATGAGACCTCCACCATCTGAAAGAGCATAATTTTAGCTTTCCAACGAGCTACTACTCAGCCCAAAAATCCACACGGTTTGAGAGTTATTGAATTTTTTAAGTTAAAAATATAATTTTTGGTCTGTGAGCCGACATCATCCTTCTAGGACAAGTCGGCCTACTTTAAAGGTCACGTCCCTTCATTTTTTCACAACATGATGCGTATTAATAAGACCATAAGACCTAGTTTTCTACTCAAGCAATTCGGTCAAGAAAATACAGAATGGTGAAGACAAGTTCACAACCCGTGAATTGAAGGAGGCAACATATCAAAATTTGTTTTGGGTTAAACATACTATAATTGAAATAGTGCCCTCGGATCAGTAATACTAGTGGAAGAATATAGCTGTTTTTTGAAGCACGAGTTAAGGGTTGACTAAAAGTCCTAACTAGGACCAAAGATTTACAGTTATATTATGCTCAAGACCGAATTATTTTAAGGCTCAGATCTCTTGTTAAGGGGTAGAATACACCTACAGGACTTTAAAACAGTAAAATGAAAGTCTGTTCGTTTGGACAGGAGACTCAAAAGTCTGATACAAAACCTTGGATGCGTGGAAAGTATGGTTGCTGGAGGACTAATAACTCAGGACACCTACAAGACTTTGGAATTGTAAAAGCAGAGTTTCAAACATACATTACAGTCTCAGGAGTTCGGTATATTTGTTGTTGGTAGACTTAGACCAGACCCAGAATTTAGAAACTTCGGATCTATGTTATAGAAGTGTGGGTACATCGAACTGTTGACATCGGACCTGTGGCATTCCTTCAAAATTCGGACCTGTGCCTTGGTAAAATAAGCTGTAGATAGTGGAGAACTATTTGTGCTGTGTGGTGCAGAACTTTGGTAAAGATATGGTGCAGAAGTATCATCATAACCTAGAGCAAGTACACTCCTGAAGTCTTGGTATAGCTGTGATGCAGTAGTCTGGTGTTGAAATCTTAGTGGGGTGCATAAGTATTGGTACAATACTTTGGAGTAGATTTGAAAAAGAAGTTGATGCAGAATAGTTGGTGCAGTATGGTGAAGATTGGTGTAATGGAGCATCTTTGAATCAATCATCTAATAAAGAAGCAAAGAAGGATTGGTGTCCTTGGAGTAGGAGCCCCTAAACACAAGGTTGGTGCCTTGAGAAGATAGGGTCAAAGCCCTAGAGGTTGGAGCCTCATCAAAGTCCAAGTTGGTGCTTGGCAACAGGTTGGTGCCCTCACTCATCTATTGTGTACTATTATTAGAAAGGGAATTGAAATTCTTATTAATCCTTAATATTATCATTATACACCTCTCTGTCTTTGATTGTGAAGAATCTAACTGGAAATAATTAACAATTGAAAAGAAATACTGATTCACCCCCCTCTCAATATTTACGACAATTGGTATCAGAGCCAACTTCTTCATTATTAGCCTAACAGCTGGAAGAAGGATTCTTAGGCACAATGAAGAACATGGAAGCAACAGGGAAACTACGTATCTTTGATGGAACAAAATTTAGTTTTTGGAAAAGAGAATATCCTACTATATAATGTCTCTTGGTCTTGAAGTATGGCACTATGTTTTGGATGGGTACAAAGCTCCTGCCAGTCTTCCAACTGATCAAGATGAAAGAAGAGCCTACTTTGCTAATGCCAAAGCTTTAAATTCCATCACTAGTGGAATTACCGATTCCGAATTTACAAAATTCATGGATTGTGACTCAGCCAAAGAAGTATGGGATAAGTTGGTTTCTCTATATGATAGGGACTCCAAAGTTAAGAAGGAAAATCTTCAAACCTATATAAGAAAATTCGAGAGTCTAAAATGGATGATGAAGAAGCTATTGCATCATACATCCTCCGAGTAGCTGAAGTGGTTAACTCTCTTAAAGGACTAGGAGAAAATATTGAAGAAAGCACCATTGTTCAAAAAATCCTGAGATCGCTTCCTGATAGATTTGACTCCAAAGTAAGTGCCATAGAAGAAATGAAGGACCTAGATACTTTCAAGATGGATGAACTTCATGGAATTCTTATTGCCTATGAGATGAGGAAAGGGAGCCCAAATTTCAAAGAAGCAGCTTTCAAAGCCTCAAGATCTACAAAAGAAGGAAAAGGATGGAATTGCAACAACGATGAATCTGATACTGAAAACGAGTTAGCTCAATTTTTACGAATCCTAGAAAGGGGATCTAAGCTAAAAGGTAAGTACCCTCTTATTTGTTTCAATTGTGGAAGAATAGGTCATTATGCTGCAAAATTTCCTCATAAACATGATAGTGATGTGAAAAGGACTCTAAAAGAATGATGTACAAAAAGAAAGGGTTTAATAAGAAGAACTTCTTCTCCAAACAAGATGAGTCTGATGAAGATGAATTTGTAGTCATAAAAAAGAAATCAACTAGAAATGTGCGTCATTACAAAGAAAGTGATGATGAATCAGATGAGGAAAGTAATTATGTTGGAAGCAAAGAAACGTTATTCATGGCATTTACAAATGATGATGACTCGGAATTAGAAGATGAAAGAAACATGGATAGTTTGCTAATGAGTGCCATTGAAGAAAATGAGAATCTACAAAAGAAGATAATTTCTCTCAAAATAGAAAGAGAGGAAGCAAAAAGAAGGGAAGACTTCTTGAACATTAAGTTAAAAGAGAAGGATGATATCTGTGAAAAACGTGAAGTTGAAATAATATCTCTAAGAAAGGAATTAGAGCAAGTTAAAAGGAGTTGGCAAAGCTCTCTAGCTCTTGACAACATTCTTAATACTCAAAAACCTCAACATGACAAGTCTGGAATTGGTTTCAAAGGAGAATCATCAAGTATAAAGAATAATGCCAGAAGTTATGTTGATGTACTCTCTTGCCATCTAAAAGAAGAAAAGTCATCTTGTCAGGAGCAAAGTCCCATCTCAAAAGCAAGAATTGAAGAAAGAGCAACTCCAAGGAAGAATGTTGGTTCAAGCTATGGATACTACAACAGGTATCAAACTATTTTTCTTGGGCTTTGTTACAACTGTAAAAACTTTGGGCATCAAGCTAAGCATTGCAAGGCTCATAAGAATGAAGCACCAAGATTGAATGATCAAACAAACCAACTACGTGGTCCTAAAGAGCAAGGAAAAATCAAAACTTACAATTCCTTTGATCCTTTGGCCAAGTTTGATCCGTCTTGCTCATTATGTGATAATTATGATCATAATGAACAAAATTGCCCTCTCAAAAGGGAGAAAGCTAAAAACGTAAATCTCAAAACTGATAAATGTGGCCTAGCTCTATGTGCTCATAGTGAAGAAAATCATTGGTTCATGAATAGTGGATGCTCAAGACATATGATAGGTGACCAAAAGAAGTTCATCTCATTAAACAAGAAAAATGGAAATGTATCCTCTGGAAGTGGATCCGCTAAGATCACTGGAAAAGGAACTGCTACCCTTGTCAATGGACTAGGAAAGGCTCAAAATACCTTGCTAGTAGAAGGGCTCAAACACAATCTCTTAAGTGTTAGCCAAATTTGTGACCAAGGACATAATGTTGTCTTTAGTACAAAAAATTGTGAAATAAGAGACTCATCCTCGGGAGAACTTGTGGCGAAAGGAGTAAGAACACCAGATAATGTTTACATTCTCAGTAGAATCCAAGAAGATAAATGTTACTTAAGTCAAATAGATGAAAGTTGGTTATGGCACAAGCGATTGGGGCATACAAGTTTTGATAACCTAGTCAACATCAGCAAAATTAATGCAGTAAGAGATATTCCAAAAATGTGCAAACCAAATCAAGTTGTATGTGGCCCATGCCAACATGGAAAGAAAACTAGAACTAGCCACAAAACTAAGGAGTTCTCAACAACAAAACCTTTGGAAATCATTCATGCAGATTTGTGTGGGCCAACTAGAACTCCAACTCTTCAAGGTGAAAGGTACTTTGCTCTATTTGTTGATGACTATACTAGAATTATGTGGATATATTTCATAATAAATAAATACGAAGCATTTGAATGTTTAAAGAATCTTAAGGCTCTCATTGAGAATGAGAAAGATTCTAAGATTAAATGTCTTAGAACGGATAGAGGAGGAGAATTCACCTCAAAAGAATTTGATGAATTCTGTAAAGAGCATGGAATCGAAAGAGAACTCTCTACTGCTAGGACACCCTAGCAAAATGGAGTAGTTGAAAGAAGGAACCGAACCATTCAAGAAATGGCAAGGACAATGCTACTAGTAGCTGATTTCTAACCAAAATTTTGGAGAGAAGTAGTTGGCATCACAGTTTATACCTTAAATCGAACTCAACTAAGACCTAATAATGAAAAGACTCCTTATGAATTATGGAAAGGAGGACCTGCTTCAGTAAAATATTTCAGGGTTTTTGGAAGCAAATGTTTCATAAAAATAAATGATGACTCACCAGGTAAATTTGATTCTAGATTTGACGAAGGAATATTTCTTGGATACTCCACTAGGAGCAAAGCCTACAAATGTTACAACAATCGTCTACGAAGAATAGTGGAAAGGATTGATGTGAAGATTGATGAAGGCCTTCCAGAAAAAATAATTGAAGATCATGAAGTTGAGCCTTTCTCTGAACAAAGTGAAGAAGAAGAACCTGAAAAAGAAGAGGAGAGTGAAGAACCTCAAAGTGAACCTCAAAGTGAATCTTCACAAACTCCCTCCAAGATCAAGTTTGTTCAAAGATATCATCTGGAAGAACAGGTCATCGTAAATATAGATGAAGGAATCCAAACTCGAAGAAGGATGATAAAAACCCCAAGAAAAGATGATGTGACTCTATTATCTTTAATAGAACCTAAAATTTTTTCCCAAGCAAGCAAAGATCCTTATTGGATAAAGGCCATGGAAGAATAAATGTCTCAAATCGAAAAAAAAATGAGACTTGGGAACTGGTACCTCAGCCAAAAGATAAAAATATAATTGGAACAAAATGGGTATACAAAAACAAGATGAATGAAGATGGACAAATCATCAAAAATAAAGCCAGACTTGTCTGCAAAGGATACTCGCAAATCAAAGGAATTGACTTCAAAGAAACCTTTTCACCAGTAGCTCGAATGGAAGCCATAAGAATGTTTTTAGCATTTACTTGCTCAAAAGGATTCAAGGTTTATCAAATGGATGTAAAATCAGCATTCCTGAATGGAGATCTCAAGGAATAAGTTTACATGGAGCAACCAAAAGGATTTGATCTTTCTTAAGGAAAGTCTTGGTATGCAAACTAAAAAAGGCCTTGTATGGATTAAAACAAGCCCCTAGAGCATGGTATGAAAAGTTGGATCACTATTTGCAACAAGAGGGTTTTGAAAAAGGGAGTGGCAGGTAGCAATCTCTACATGAAGATGGACAAGGAAAAACTTCTGATCACTCTTGTTTACGTTGATGATCTAATCTTTGTTAGCAATAATGAAGAAATGAGCCATGAATTTGCTTTAAATATGTCCAAAAAATTCGAGATGTCAATGATTGGTGAGTTGTCTTACTTTCTTGGGCTAGAAATATCTCAAACCTCTGCAGGCATGTTTATATCTCAAGCAAAATATCTTAAAGACATGCTCAAAAGATATGGGATGGAAGATTGTGCACCTATGAGCACACCAATGACCATAGATTGTAAATTAAGCAAAGATGATGATACCCCTCTCATAGATGCAACTCTTTACAGATCAATAATTGGAGCTCTCTTATACTTAACTGCTACAAGACCAGATATTATGCAAGCAGTAGGAATGGTAGCAAGATTTCAGTCAAGTCCTAAACAATCCCATCTAGCAGCTGTGAAAAGAATTCTTAGATATCTGAAAGGAACGACTGATTTCGGTCTTTGGTATCCTAAGAGTTCAACTCTTATGGTGACAGTTTATTCTGATGCTGATTGAGTCAGAAGCGTGGATGATCGAAAAAGCACCAGTGGAAATGCATTCTTTATGGGAGATTGTCTTGTATCTTGGCTCAGCAAAAAACAATCATCTATATCCCTTTCTACAGCTGAAGCCGAATATATAGCTGCTATTGATTGTTGTACACAAATTCTATGCATGAAGGAAGCCTTGAAGGATGTCAACATAGAAACTAAGCAACCAATTACTATTTTTTGTGACAATACTAGCGCCATCAGTCTTTCAAAAAATCCAGTGATGCACTCAAGAACCAAACATATTCCAATCAAATACCACTTTCTCCATGAACAAGTTGCTGAACACAATATCAGGTTGGAATACGTCAATACAAAAGAGAAAATTGCAGATATCTTTACAAAACCCCTTCCACGAGAAGCATTTGAGTATCTTTGCCAAAAGATGGGGGTCATTGCTCTTGCATCACATTAAATCAAGCAGCATGTCGAGGGGTATAGTATGTTAGGGGGAGCACATGGGCACCCCATTGCCATTGATGTCAAAGGGGGAGAGAAGAAAAATATTTCCATCCAATGACAAAGGGGGAGATTGTTAGTCTAATTGTCATTGATGTCAATATCCATGACTAGCAAGCACAATAAAGGGAATCATGAGGAAACAAAGTCAAAGGAATCAATGAAGAGGTTCTTCATTCTATTTCTGCTCTCAACACATTAAAAACGTCTTTTCTAATACCTTTGAGGCAAAATTATTTCATGAGACCTCCACCATCTGAAAGAGCATAATTTTAGCTCCAGCATTCTTCTTTCATTTAAAATCACAGCGGTTGGGGATTATTAGTTGCACAAGTTAAAATACATTTTAAGATACGTGGCCAAACATCATCCTTCTAGGACAAGTCAACCCTGTACAAGGTCATGTCCTTCATTTTCTATATGATACATATTAATAAGACCATAAGACCTAGATTTTCTACTCGAGCAATTCGGTATTCCACGGGTGAACAGGATTCTAACTCGTGAACTGAAGGAGGCAGCATATCAAATTTTTTTTTGGGTTAAACAGAATATAATTGAAATAATGCCCTTGGATCAGTAATACTAGTGGAAGAATATAGCTTTTTTTTGAAGCACTAGTTAAAGGTTGACTAAAAGTCCTAACTAGGACCAAAGATTTACAGTTATATATATGCTCAAGACCAAATTATTTTAAGGCTCAGATCTCTTGTTAATGGGCAGAATACACCTACAGGACTTTAAAACAGTAAAATCAAAGGCTGTTCGTTTGGACATGAGACTCGAAAGTCTGATACAAACCCTTGGATGCGTGGAAAGTATGGTTGCTGGAGGACTAATAACTCATGACACCTACAGGACTTTGGAATTGTAAAAACAGAGTTTCAAACATACATTACAGTCTCAGGAGTTCGGTATATTTGTTGTTGGTAGACTTAGACCAGACCCAGAATTTAGAAAATTCGGATCTGTATTATAGAAGTGTGGGTACATCGAACTATTGACATCAGACCTGTGGAATTCCTTCAGAATTTGGACCTGTGCCTTGGTAAAAGAAGCTCTAGATAGTGGAGAACTATTTGTGCTGTGTGGTGCAGAACTTTGGTAAAGCTATGGTGCAGAAGTATCATCATAACCTAGAGCAAGTAGACTCCTGAAGTCTTGGTATATCTGTGATGCAGTAGTCTTGGAATAGTCTGGTGTTGAAATCTTAGTGGGGTGCAGAAGTATTGGTACAATACTTTGGAGCAGATTTGAAAAAGAAGTTGATGCAAAATAGTTGGTGCAGTATGGTGAAGATTGGTGCAGTGGAGAATCTTTGAATCAATCATCTAATAAAGAAGCAAAGAAGGATTGGTGTCCTTGGAGTAGAGCTCCTAAACACAAGGTTGGTGCCTTGAGAAGATATGGTCAAAGCCCTAGAGGTTGGGGCCTCATCAAAGTCCAAGTTGGTGCTTGGCAGCAGGTTGGTACCTGTTTCATTAAAAGGGTTGGTGCCCTCACTCATCTATTGTATAATATTATTAGAAATGGAATTGAAATTCTTATTAATCCTTAAATAATTAATAATTGAAAAGAAATACTGATTCACCCCCCTCTCAGTATTTCCAACAACTTGTTGGGAGAATTAATTGTCGTAATAAACAAATCATTTTTTCACACATAAATTTCTAGAAATAGTAGCCATGGTTAATATTTTCATCAAGAAAGAAAAAACAAAATTAAATTTGAAATTAAATACTCATCTAATGACAAGTCGGCCTCCTCCTGGATCAAGTCGTCCCCAAGTCGGCTAGGCCCCTTGGAGGCACCCTTTCAACCCCTTTTGAGGAATATAAATATAAGACCTGTTCTCCTCACTTAGAGACATTGATGATATATTAGTTTATCTCTAATCTAGTGAAGATAGAAGGAAGAGGAGGTCCATATTGCAGAAGAGGAGATGATTTGATGGCTTGGCTCCCATGGAGGTATTGTTTTGGTTATTTTTAATTTTGATGTTTTGTTTTTGGATGGATTGATAAACATTGATTCTCTCTCTCATAAGGAAATATTTTTCGGTTTTCCCCTTGTGGGTTTTTCCCTAGCCTCAGGCGTAATTTCCCGTGTCTCTTGTCTCCTTCTCTCATTATTATTTCTACTACTCTTTCATGTTTAATGGTTGAAATTTTCTTATGTATATATTCTTAATGATATTGAATGTTATATGGAACTAATGCTAATAAATCATTGGAAGTAGTTATCTGTTGAAGGAAATTGTTTCTATTTTCTTCGAACCCTAAAAATATCAACATAAATTATCAAGTATGGTAAGTCTGTTTATTTCAAGGTTATCACACACAATATATGCAGGCAATAATTGACAACTAACATTGACTAATCCCTAATTATCATTAAGATTTATTATACAAGAACTTGACACTCAATCAAACCAAAAGCTGTTGTAACTCTTGAATCTTGTAGGAATGGAAACCAATTCAATAAAAGTATCACTGTCAAACACTCACTCTCATAAAGATAACACTCTACACAAAATCCTAGAAATGAAATCACACTCACATAATAAAATGGAACTCATATATTCTAGATAAATATTGCAAGGAAAGAAATAACACTCCTTGAAATCAATTCCTCAATTTCCAAAAACCATTCAATCATAACCACACACAACCATTAATTCAACCAAAATTAACCCACTCATTAACTGCATAACACACAACATAAGATATTACAACCAACTAATATTTTGTATCAACAATTAATTATAAATATGTAGCAACGAATGAACAATAGAAACACATAATTAGTAAGGATTGATCCACGAGTAACTATGTTGGCACATGGGTAATTTATATTAAATATTATGCAAGCTAGTTTAACCAACGGTAACACAAGTATATTAGTAAGAATTTGTAACAATGATGAATTGAAATTGTAACAAGAATTGAAATACCATAACTCGCAAGTAATTTAAAATAAAACAACTACACTACCTTTATAATGTAGTGATCCTTGCAAAAGAGGAGGGCCTTTCCTCCATAGCAGGGAGCTGGTAAATCAAAACTCACAGACTAACACAACAAAGAATAAGCCACAAACCCATAAAAGATTGCATTATCTCTGAGAAATGAAATATAAGATGTACAATTTTGAAAATAATGGTGACGTCCCCTGCATAAGGGAGGGGGTTTATTTAGTTATAGGTTTTTCCTCTTGTTTAATATTGCTACCAAAACCATCTATCAGAATCTTGCGATTCTCGGGTTGTTCAAACTAAGAATATTTTCTTAACAAATAACAACAAATTATTGGTAATAAAAGAAATGGACAAAAAATTGATAGTCCCTTATAATCCACAAAAAAATGGAGTTGTCGAAAGAAAGATTATAATCATCAAAGAATATGTGAAGGAAATGATGCATGACCAAGATTTTCCTATTTTTTTGTGGAGTGAAGCATCTATGATATCAGTCTACATTAAAAATAGAAGTACTCATTGAATTTTGGAAAAGAAGACTCTTGAGAAGCATTCACTAGAAAAATACCTCAGGTTGGTCATTTGAGAATATTTGGTCGTCCTATTTATATACATGTACCAAACGATAAGAGAAGGAAGCTAGAGCTTTTCAGGAAAGAAAGCAATATTCGTTGGATACAATGAGTCATCAAACGCCTATAGAGTCTATGTTTCAGGTATGAAAGACAGGTTAAAGTTAGCAGAGACGTGAGATTTGATGAAAATGTTACCTATTATAAATATAAAGAAGTATCCATGGACATTGATAATGATGAAGAATGTGAGGCTCCCAAGGAAGAAGCTTCAATGCCATCTAGTCTTGTAGAACATCCCTTAGATCATCAATAAGAGCATGAATGACCTAGAAAATTAGTGGATTCTATTGTCATTCTTGAAATAAAGTACATGGTAGGTTGGCTTAGACATACCTTGTATGAAGCAGAAGGACATGTAACACCACTTGATGCCTTCAGGGAAAGTAAGAGACCTAAAATGTATTCTCGATATGCAACTTTGATGATAAATAATATTGATTTTGAACCTTACACCTTTGAAGAAGTAGCTAGCCAACAAGTATGGAAGGTTGTTATGTTAGAAGCACACCAATCGACTATGAAGAATGATGTATGTGAGGTCGTGCCTAGACCTGAAGGGAAATCAATGGTGACCTCCAAATTGGTATTCGAGATCAAGCATGCAGTGGATGGAAGTATCGAAAAATACAAAGACATAATTTTGGCTAGAGTATTATATTAGAAATAGGGAGAGGATTACGATGAAACTTTTACTCTGGTTATTAGGTACACTACCATCAAATCTATTATTTCAATTTCATCCTTTATGGGTTGGAATTATCAGATGGATATAAATACTAATTTTCTTAATGGCATGATTGAGGAAAAAGTATACATACAAAAACCTCAAGGTTTTGAGGCCCATGAGAGAGAGTATCACATTTGCAGATTGAAGAAATACTTCTATGGACTTAAGCAAGAACCACAAGATTTGTATACATGAATTGAAAACTATTTGACAAGACTTGGTTTCTCCAAAAATGATGCTAATCCAAACTTGTATTTCAAGGTTGAGAAGAATGAACATGTGATTTTATTATTATATATTGATGAATTATTATTGACATGTGTGGATCATATCATTATTCGAAATAAGAGGGAATTGGCCTATGAATTTGATATGAAGGATCTTGGGTTGATGCACTAACTATTTGGGACTAGAAGTATGGCATAATTTTGGCGAAATCTTTATTGGTCAAGGAAAATATATTATGAAGTGTTACACTAAAAAATGTCACCTTGACATTCTGCTGACTGTATGAGCTCATTAACACTCATACATGCCTCCTCTGCAAGTCTTACAACCTTTACTGTAATATTTTGGCTTGGAAAACCTAAAAATCTCTGGCTTTGATGCCAGCGGTACTGAAGGGCTGCACAATTCCTAGCAGATGTAGCAGTATTACACTGCCACAACGTTTTACATTCCTGATTTTCCTTTTGCAATGCAAAATGCCCTCTTCAAGAAATCAAAAAGGTGAGAAAGTAAAGTAAAAAAAGTGGTTTGAGGTCAATTCTAGAAGGTTCTAGATGAGAATTTTTGGGGATGAGTACGCTTTGATAAGGTGCATGTATCCCTCTCCTTAAAAAACTAATCCCTTGATGTGAGGAGTCTATCCCTTTGAAGGAGGATTCTATCCCTTCAAAGGTGGAATCCTAACCTCCTCATATGCTCTATAAAAGGAGGCATTGGGTAGCCTCAAATGGTTAGATTTTGGAGATTGAGAATTAGAGTTCAAGCTTTATGGGTGATTGAGTTGAAGTGATGTTGAGATTCATACTTCTTTCTGTTGAGATTTTGAGAGGAAAGATCACATACCTCTTTGTGCTCCTGGAGGAAGAGTGCAAGACTTGTAAAAGTAGAGGAGACTCCTACGTCGGACCCTGGGAAGGCCTTTCAAACATCAAGGCTAAGGTTGTAAGGTTCTTCTGTTATTTTAAGATTAATACAATCAAGTTTTGTTTTTCTCAATAAATTGTCGTTCGATTGTTTATTTCAATAAGTTGTCGTTTGATCATTTATTTCATAGATTCCTTGATCACTATGATAGGTATGTTTTATGATTATTTGTTATACAGGTGCTATTTAATATTTGCTTGTTTGTGATTGCAGGTCGACGAAAGACGACACTTTCTTGCGACGAAAGAACTATTGTTGCAACGGAAGAACTCTTGTTGCGACAGAAGGATTATCGATGCGACGGAAGCACTACGACTGCAAATAAGCATTTGGATCTAAGGTAGGATCGACACCTTTATAACATTTATTTGTAAAACGAATATATTTAGAGAAAGACAAACTTAGTTGTTCGTTTGTTGCTAGATTCTCTTCTGACACTAGGGAGATCGGTCTTGTCTTCAAGAACGATTTATCCGGCCAACAAATTGGCAACTCCAATGGGGAAAGAACTTGTTGTTTTTGGTTCTCTTTTATTTTCATTTGAGGAAAAAAAATTTCCTGGTTTTTGATTGATGGATATTTGCCTGGGTAGCTTAGTTTTTCTCTGTTTTTTAAAAATTTGAAATCTTTTAAGTTTTTCTTGAACTTTTCTGGGGACCGCACTTTGTTCTTTTGCACAGTGCGGGCAGTTTCGCACTTTCCTTAAGTAAACATTGCGGGCAGTTTCGCACTTTCCTTAAGTAAACAGTGCGGGACCGCACTTATTACTTCTGGGAGCCTGCGGACCCTGTTAAAATTTTGGAAAAACTCCAGATTCTTTTTTCCAGTTTAGTTTAGATTTGATTTAGGATTCTTAGTATCTACCCAAATCTGTATGTTTTCTGTCGAAAATCTCTTGTTTATGAGTTTCTTTCAGCAAATTTTTCATCTCATCGATCTCCATTAAGTTAATTGGGTGTTTTGAGTCTCTTTTTTGAGAAATTCTTAATTTTATTTCCTTTGATCATTACTTGGAGGTTTGTCTCAACCTTTTCACAATTTTGCATCTTTTTTCTTTTGTGTATGAGTGTTAATCGCCTTTGGTGTTTTTTGATCTTTGGAACTCTCACCCGATTTTCTTGACTTCCACTTGATTGGTTCTTAGATTACATTAGAATCCTATTGTGTTTGAGAATTATCTTGCATAGATCACATTTGCATAATTAGAATTCTCATTTTCAGAATATGAATGAAAAATGTGCATAGATTACATTGCATATTTTTAGTGAATTGTGCATAGATGACAATTGCATAGTTTACATTCTGAAAAATCAATCATAGATTTAGATCAGTTTTCTTTGATTTGAATTTAGATGTTTTTATACTTGTTTTAAAAACACAAAAATAAAAAATTGTTTTGGGATTGATTTGCATTAGGTTTTCTTCATAAAATTAGTGCATTAGAGAATTTGTTATATTTTCTCTTAGTGATGAATTTTTTGCATTGTTGGAAGTGATGGAAACTCTCTCCTTACTTTAGTTAGGATTCATCGAATTGAAAAGATTACATTATCATATTCGATTGCATTCAGTTTTGGGTCGGTTCATAACATGTTGTGTGGATTAATCCGTCTTGTGGTCAAGGCCGTCTCCCTAAATCTCCTAGTATCTAGCAGCAACCTTGACAAAATAAACTAATATTTCTCTAAGAATATATGATCTATGAAAATCTCTATAGAGGTGTAAAAGACTTATCGTATGTCAGCGCTTGTTTAGTCGTTATTATCCACTCGCGCTTGAAGGTTTCTCGTAAACTGGAGTCACCCGAACAAGAAAAATGTGCATAGCACCTGTATAGAAATCATCATAAACCATGCTTATCATAGTGATCAAGGAATCTATGAAATAAACCTGGCGACAGCTTATTGAGAAAGGCAGTATATTTGTAGTAATTAAAACCTGGCACAGGCCTTGATGTTGCACTTTTGAGCTAGAGTCTGACGGGAGTCTCCTATACTTTGATAAGCTCTACACTCCTCCAACCAAGACAAATAGAGGTATGTAATCTCTCCTCACAAAAGTCTTAGTTAACTGAGTCTAAATCTCAACAACACTTAACTTCAAATATTCTAAAGCTTGAACTCTCGATGAGGCTACTCAATGCCTCTTTTTATAGTGGAAAAGAGGAGGTTTTATATTCCAACTATGAAGGGATATAATCCTCCTTCAAAGGGATAGACTCCTCACATCAAGGGGTTAGCTAGATCTCAATTAGGATATGCACTCTCATAGACCGATTCTATCCTTGCAAGATATTTTCTGGAAGCGTTACTTTTATTGAGTTTAAAATTTACTCGTGCCTTTTTGATCTTGAGGGGTCACTTTCGTAACACATAAGTGCGTTCGGTACGCAAGAGAAATTTGAACATTATTGGTCACGGGACATGACAGATAGAGAGAAAGCTCGATAGACTTGATTTCTATTAATTCCGGACTTTGCACTTTAGGGGAAATGCATTTGCAAAATGTCATCGACGTGCTATGTGTATGAGCTCATTATTACTCATACTTCTCCCTTTGCAAGTCTAACATATCAGTTCCTCATATCGACGAGAAATCGAGGAAAGTTCTAAATCTCTCATTGAAAAAATAGGGTGATGGAGGTTATATAGGTAGATTGTAGAGAGTAGATACGAAGGACGGGAATTTCTTTTATGGTGTATCAACCTCGTAAAAAATGAATCAGGTATGAGGAAATTTCCTTTTATTGTGTCAACCTCGTTAAAAAATGAAACACGTTTCCATGAGCATAGTTATTTTCCTGTGTCAAGCTCGTTAAAAAATGAAACAAATCCTCCCCTAATTGAGTCGAGTCTTTGACTAGATCTCGTAAATATTAAGTCATATATTTAGGTTAGTTATTTTAGTTTTTGCATAATTTTCTTACAATTTTAGGTCGGGTCTTTCATATGATCTACTAAATGAACCTTCATTCCATCCAGCTATTAATTACCAGTAGTCTATTTAGTTGAATGAAATGAAATTTGAAGTTTATCAGCTTTACTTGATTAGGGGCATCGAAACACACGGTTTTCTCTAGCTTGTGTAAAATGAAACCTATCTGAAGCATAGTTTTTCTCTGTTTCAAGATTTTGTAAAAATGAAACCTATCTCGAGTCGATTTCGGTCATTTTCAAGACTCGTTAAAGTCATGAAAATCCCGAGATTATTTTGCTATCTTTCATTCTCGTAAAAAACATAAAAATGTTGAGTTCTTTCCGTCTTTTCCTGCTCATAAATTAAATTGAAAGTCGGCCACAGGAGTACATTTTTATCCTTTTTTTCGAACTTGTTAAAATTCCTGAGAAAGGGTGAAACTACTGGTATCTTTTATCTTTTTTTTGAGACTCTTGAAAATTAGAAACTAAACCTTGGAATCCTTGTTTAAGCCCTTTTGAGACTCTCTAAACATGAAAAGGTTTCTTAGTACTTGACTATTCGAACTCGTTAAAGGAAATGAAAAGTCATCCTTTTAGCATAAGTTTACCCCTTTTCCGGACTGAAATGACTATTTACGAAAAAGGTATACATTGACTAATCATGGTCAATAGAATTTTCTCCTGCATTAGTTTATCCTTTTTCAGGTTTGAGAGACTAAATTTACAAAAAAGTACACCCATGGAGTTTTATTAATTTTTTCTTCTGACTCCCTAAAATTGAAAAACACCGAGTTTCTCTATCTTTTGGTTTCGTTAAATTTACTTGTTAAAGGACTGTTTAATTTTAGCGAGGAGCAATTTTCTTAGGGTTTGAATCTTAAACTAAGTTGGAATCATCCGAAGGATGAGCTTATAAACAAGAAAATTTTATCCTCCTCAAGCTTGTCAAAAATAAAGAGGTACTTGCCAGAAATGGTGGGGGAAAAGAGAGAAAAATGACTTGTTTGTTGTATTTTGAATTTTCTAAAATCCAGTTAACCACTCTTGAACACGATACTTTCATTCACCTGGGTTGGGAAATCCTTTGCCTAATAGTTAATCAAACCTCATTGAAAATCTTCATCCGGTTTCTGGGTATTAGCTTTGGGTCAGTTGTCACCAAGCCATCTGTAGTGTCGTTATGTGTTCAAGAGGATAGTTCAAATAAAACCATTCATCTGCAAAATATCTGTCATCCATTTTGACTATCCCTGAGTCAGTCCTTGCCAATATTTCAAAGCGCGGTCTATGATTTAACAAAGATAGGCTTTTTCGTAGATCCTTTGCTCACTTTCTATCGGCGATAGCTCATTATCTAGGAAGTTGATCTAGAAATTGTCAGTACCTTGAAATTTGCATGCCTCAATGGCAGGTTTCTCGCCTTCGACGACAGGTTGCATCAATGACCTTCGATCGAATGATTCCGTGACATGTTCGACTTCAGCTCATTCATTCACATTTCATGGATTGTACTGAGTACTTTGAGAGCCATTGAAATTACTGGTGGTTTCTCTCACACTTGTTAACAGTCTACATTATTGATTGGTAATCAAGTGGTTTCTACCATGTTCGACTTCAACACATTTAATCGCATGGATAGAATCGTACTAGTTTGAGATGCGGAAATCAAGACCCTGGATCTAGTTTCCACCATCCAGTCTGCGAGGAGTTTTATTATTATACAAGTAGACTATTCATTATAGATGGCTGTGTCCATGCTGTGTCTACACTATTGATGTAATATTAAAATCATTTTTGTGTCAGAACAAGTTTAGTTAGTTTTTGATCTGAGTATGGGAATTCCTACCTCAGCGATGATATGTATACATATATATATTTTGCATTGAATGTTTTTACAGGTTTCGACTGGGGTGTCCGTAGGATGATCCTCGAAATGATAAAGTACTTCACTCTTCATATATGACAGACTTCATCTTCATATATTCCAGACTTCGCACTTTAGGGGGCAATCTGTTACACTAAAAACTGTCACCTTGACATTCTGCTGACTGTATGAGCTCATTAACACTCATACATGCCTCCTTTGCAAGTCTTACAACCTTTAATCCTCATTTCAAGCCCTGAAACAAAAGGAAAAACCCTAAAAAGCTCTGAAACTTTGGGTACGCAGGTAACATGAGGCCTGCCTGCGTTCCTAGATTGGGTACGCAGGTAATACACTGCTTACCTGCGTTTTAGAACACAGTTTTCCTTTGCAATGCCTGCGTACCCTCCTCAAAGTAAACAAGGCGAGAAAGTAAAGTCAAAAAAGTGGTTTGAGGTCAATTCTAGAAGGTTCTAGATGATAATTTTTGGGGATGAGTATGCTTTGATAAGGTGCATGTATCCCTCACCTTAAGGAACTAATCCCTTGATGTGAGGAGTCTATCCCTTTGAAGGAGGATTCTATCCCTTAAAAGGTGGAATCCTAACCTCCTCATCTGCTCTATAAAAGGAGGCATTGGGTAGCCTCAAAGGGTTAGATTTTGGAGATTGAGAATTAGAGTTCAAGCTTTATGTGTGATTGAGTTGAAGTGTTGTTGAGATTTAGACTTCTTTCTGCTGAGCTTTTGAGAGGAAAGATCACATACCTCTTTGTGCTCCTGGAGGAAGAGTGCAAGACTTATCAAAGTAGAGGAGACTCCTGCTTCGGACCCTGGGAAGGCCTTTCGAACATCAAGGCTAAGGTTGTAAGGTTCTTCTGTTATTTTAAGATTAATACAATCAAGTTTTGTTTTTCTCAATAAATTTTCATTCGATTGTTTATTTCAATAAGCTGTCGTTTGATCATTTATTTCATAGATTCCTTGATCACTATGATAGGTATGTTTTATAATTATTTGTTATACAGGTGCTATTTAATATTTGCTTGTCTGTGATTGCAGGTCAACAAAAGACGACACTTTCTTGCGACGAAAGAACTCTTGTTGCGACGGAAGGATTATTGTTGCGACGAAAGAACTCTTGTTGCGACGGATGGATTTTGATGCGACAGAGGCACTACGACCGCAAATAAGCATTTGAATCTAAGGTAGGATCGACACCTTTATAGCATTTATTTTTAAAGTGAATATATTTAGAGAAAGACAAACTTAGTTGTTCGTTTGTTGCTAGATTGTCTTCTGACACTAGGGAGATCGGTCTTGTACGCAAGAACAATTTATTCGGCCAACATGAAGATCCTGCAAAAGTTTGGAATGATGGAATGTAAATAGATGGAAACTTCCATGGTGACAAATATAAGAAAGTTGAGAGACTATGAGTCATATTTGGTAGATCCATCCATGTATCAGACGCTGATTGGTTTGCTGATGTATTTGGTTAATACCAAGCCATAAATTTTCTTTACAATGAATACTTTGAGCCAATTCCAGGCGGAACGGAGACATGATCATTGGATTGCAACAATGCACATATTAATACATTTGCATGGTATGGTTGAATATGGTTTTAGATATGTCTCAAATGGTGACATACAACTGCATGGCTATATAGATGCATATTGGGTAGGGAGTGCTGAAGATAGAAATGGTACATCCAAAGGTTGCTTTAGTTTGGGCTCCGCTATGATTTCATGGATGAGAAAAAAGTAGACATTTGTTGCACTAAGTACTTCCGAGGCTAAATATATTGCATCTAAATTAGTGAGTTGTGGAGTAATGTGGCTTTGGAAGTTACTCGCTAGACTATTTGATCATGTGCTAGAGCCAACCATGATATTATGTGATAATCAAAATTGTGTGAAGTTGAGAGAGAATCTAGTTGTCCATGATAGGTCTATGCACATCGAGATCAAGTACCACTTCATTGTGACATGGTGTAGAAGGGAACAATGCAGCTCCAATATGTCACCAATGATGAACATATTTCTGGTATTCTTACAAAGCCTTTGTCTAGACTGAAGTTTGTATACTTCAGGTACAAGCTTGGACTTGTTGATAATTCCTCTCTCATTGAGAGGGAGTGATGATGAGATAGCATCGTGGAATGACATTATCCTTGTGTCAAATATATTTACCTGAATTAGGGAGAATGGTCTAGCACAGGACATTTATTATTCCTCTGTCTAGTATGTTGACCTGAATGACGAAGAATGGTCCTAAAGAATTATGGTCATTTAGAATCAAGACTTGAATTGTGTAGTTATATTTTGGCCTTTGGTGATTCACCATATGCCATTGACCTGAATGATAGTAAACCAGGATTAGTCTGGATGCCATGTGTCAAGTACCGACCTGAATAATGGTGACTAGTTGATGCTAAGTGGTACCCCATGTGTTTGAAGTACTGACCAGAATTATGGTGAGGATATACCATTGGTATGAAGTATTGACTCAAATGATGGTGATTATTTGATGCAATTGATTTACCATGCGTCTGAATCACTTACCTAAATTATGGAGAGGATATGCCTTAGGTATGAAGTGTTGACCCAAATTATGGTAAATGGTTGATGCTATTAGATTACCATGTGTCATAAATGTGACTTGACTATGGTGATGCTTTGTTATAAAAATTTCTTAGAGAAAATTGTTCAACTAAATGAACATCTGTCTAGTCATTATGAATAATTCCCTAGCTCAGAGGGAGTGTTGAATTTTTTAGCTATGCTTGATCTCCATAATTTATATTATCCCTTGTAACGTATAAATAATTTATAAGACACATTCTTCACATCAATGTCATTTTATTTGTTTATCATTTGAAATAAATTTTATAAGACATGTTCTTCATGTGGGATTTAACAGAGAAAAATTTGAATTTCCAAATTGATTTTTGGCTCCAAACTAGTGAAGTCGGCCCTTCCTCAAGTCAAGTCGGCTCTAGTGAAGAGACAAACCCATTAACATAGACATAAAACTATATAAAGGCATTCAACCTACTCCAAAAAGGCACCATTCAACCACACACAAGAAAGACAATTTTTGGGAATCCATGCAAAGGACATGAAGGATGAAGATCATCTCTCTCTCTCTCTCTCCTAGCTCGCAAGTGTGTTTATAGGAATTTTTATGGGAAACATATTCTAGGCATCATATTCTAGGCAGGCCAAATTTTTAGGTTTTTGGAAAATTTCTGGGAAGCCAAATTTCAGCCTAGGGAAGATTAGATCAGAGCGAGTTGCTGGGAAAATTGGAAGGCTTGAATTGAGGTTGTTGACTAGGTTTGAACATAATCACATTAGTTATGTTTGGCCTCATAGTTAACTAGCTGCATTATATGTATCTCTTATTGAACCGAGGTATTTCCCTAATAAAAAGGTTGCTAGGTTTTTCTCCCAAGTGGGTTTTCCCAAGGTAAGTCTTGTGTTCTCTTTATGCATTGTGATCTCTATTATCCTTATGGTTTTATGGTTGAATTTATGAAGTGCAATTCCTTAATGATAAAATGGAATTGTTAAAATCTCTATATAATTTAAAGTAATTATCAATATTTCCAAAATTAATGCTAGTCTCGATTGCACTTGAAAACTCAAAAATTAGTTTTTATATTAACAATAATATTAAAAAATGTTACTATATATAAATACAAGGAGAAATTTTGGTGATGTAAATAATTATAGGGTAAAAGAAAATTACAATAATATAAGGAGTTCATTAATAGTAATCTAGAAAATCAAAATAATTGAATTTGTGACTTTGGTAACACTCAAAACTTTGAAGATGAAAAGCACTTTACCTTAAAATGTCTTATATACATCCACATTAAATCACAAATTTGAAATATATGTTGCAATACTCACATTTCCAACTTGAAATCAAATTTCTAATTAATTTTTCAATTTCAACCACAAAATTAAAATTCCAAAACAAATTGAATAATTCTTTACATTTAAAAAATTTCATGAACCAATTTTAACAAGTGCTGCTACTCAAGTTAAAAATTATGTTATGTGATATTGGTTAATTTTATTTAAATTAATAATGGTTAATAGGAAAATGAAGTCCTATAGTCTTGATTTGGGAGGAACTAATAAATTCCGATGTGAAGTGGAGACATTAATTTACTACTCAGGTACATTGATTTGCATAATTTTTGATGGATAGTAACCAACGGTAAGTCTACACATTTACAATATTACTCCATAAATGGAGAGGAAAAAATAAATAATGGTGAGAAGTAAGTAAATATATTTATTTACATCTTATTTCTATCCATTTTTCATGCAAAGACTTGCTTAAATTATGGTGGCAACTAATGGTAAATATGTTATTTACTTCCTTCAAAGCTTAAGCATGGAATTTTTAACTATATCCATAAATTATGGCATATAATATGTGAAGTAGTTATCCACACACAAAGGCTCCAATAAGACCTTCAATTTATGGTCCAATTAAATGTTTGAAAATTAGTTTTTTTTTTTAGTAATATTGAAAAATCAATATTTTTTTCACACATTATAAGTTGCATTGGTAAATGCAAAACTAATAGTGGTCAACAAGCAAATTGATTGCTAGAATCCTTTCTTGACAGGGACTAATAATATGAATGATACAACTTAAGAACAAGTAAAATTAACATATAATTTAATTAGTATGTTGAAAAAATACTAATTTTATGACATTACTTCTTAAATTAGTATTTTGTATTTTAAATGATATGAATGGGTAAAGTTTACCCTAGATAAGTACTATTACTAGTACCTACTTATTTACTACACTTTATATAATATGAAGGATCCTCTCTAGGTTTTCTTCCCTTATTAATTTATGTAGTTAGTTGTTTACATAAAGAATTTGCTCCATCGAAGAAGTATAATTGTTTCTTTCATGGTGGTTTAATATTTGAGGTAGTTTTCATTTTCTTAGGTTTAGTTAACTTCTTCATTCATTTTCTTTGTTTTTACATGATTCCCATTATGGAGGTTCTTTATGATTTTTTTTGTTGTAATTCATGTGATTTATTTATTTATGAAACATTGAATTTAAATAGGTTGTAAATACCATATGCTTACAACATAATATTTCATAAAAGAAGTTTCACATACATGTTATATTGACAAAATATGACTAAGTCTTTCTAGTAGATAGCTTGTTACATCAATCTATTGAGAGAGCCTTGATGCTCAAGATATAAGCCAAGAGGGAATATAAATTATTTAGGATGAGAGGCTGAAAGTTGTAACTTTAGAGTGTGATGGAGATGTTGTAGGATCAATTCTCAAATTATTGGACCCATCCTACCCAAAAGTGTAATTGCATTTGCTTCCACCCTAGTAAGTCTACGATGAAAGTAAGATTTAACCTCTAATTAATGAAGGTGGAGCGTTTGATGGAAATGAACAAAGTATATTTATAGGTAAAATAGTTAAGGGGGAGACACTTAAGTTGTGGATGACCAAGCCACTAGAAACCCATTTTGGTCTAGCTTCCAAAGTTCCACTTGTTGGTTCGAAGTTGGATTAGTATAAATAGTTTGGTAAATCTAAAACTAATTTTAGCAAAAGAATCGAGATGGGATCCATTAGGTTTTTGTTTGAAGCAATGGAGTTCATATTTTAATCATAAGCAAGAACAAAACTGCATTTAGAAAATCAAGGTTCTAATGCATGGTTTTCCCTTGGAATTTTTGCATAGCAAAGATGGTGGGTGACTCTATTGGCTATTTTGTTAAATATGAAGAAGGTTGGTTAGAGTATATCAATAGGATAATGGTTCATATATTGGTTGAACTAGACCTCAGACAAGGTCTCCGAGTGGAATTACAATTTGAGTGAGGAAACAAAGCCTATGGTAAAAAACTTAACCAATGTAGAGCACCATTTAGATGCGAGTTTTATCATGTGGCAGGTCACCTGAAATCATAGTAATATTTAAGGAAATAACCAAACAATTGAGGGTATAAACTTGTCTTTCATGTAAATATATTAAATAAATCATCAAGTAACTTAAAGAATTTCCTACATCCAACCCATGTATCTACACAAATATTGATCACCACTCCAATTCCCAACATTCATGCTAGCCATTTTACCATTAAATGAAAATCATGTAGAAATGCCTTCCAATGTGTAGATAGATCAATTATAGATTATATTGGATTCCTTATCCAATCCTACATATAATTTCAATATATTTATGCAGGATTACTTGCTTCATGTGCTTTAATGATTAATTAAACTCCATGAACTATTAAAAACCATTTTTTTTAAAAAGAAATTGATATCTTTTTTCATCCTTCTCCCCTTTAATCCTTTGGCTTCTCGATTATTTCCACTAAACTAGAAGTATTTGTTTCTTGTATATTTTTCCCTTCCATAAAAAAATAAATTGTTTACCTTATATTCAAAAAAAATGTAGATGATATACATCCCAAAGAGTGCTAGTGGATATTCCCCATCCTCAATGTGCTTTTGGCTTGGCCATTATTTTCCACTAAACTAGATGTATATCTTCCTTCTATATTATTTTCGTCCACAAAATTAAATCAGTTGTCTTTGATATTAACCAAAACCCTAGATGGATATATCCCAAAGATTGCTAGAAGATAATATTTAATTCCCATCCCCATTATTATTTTGACTTGGCCATTATTTTCCACTAAAGTAGAAGTATATATTTATTGTCCACAAAAATTAAATCATTTGTCCTTGATATTCACAAAAAATCTAGATGGATATATGCCAAAGAATGTTAGAACACTTGAGTTGGTTTTGTACCTGAATTTTACCAAAATCATTATCCCCTCTCAAAGGGCATCCATTACACTAGTTGTTTGTCCTAGCCTAGAATTTTTTGAATAAATAATTCCAATCTCTAAGACAATTATCATTTGATGTTATTAAAAAACCAAAATATTCAAAAACTAGTCGAAAACATAAAATGCTTAAAGGGGAGAACCTGCAACAATTGTACTCTTTCTCCTTTTCTATACCATGAAAGAAATTGAAGGTTAATTTCCATGAATAATCATAGTGTTGTAAACCTATATAATGTAATGTTGCGCTTTCTTACTTATTCTAGAGATCCATTACTAAATAGAAGAGCATTATCCACAAATTAAAGGTGGGTTAAGAATAAAGTACTTTGCATATCTAGACATGCTTCCAAAATTTCTCTACTTATTACTCTCAACAATGATTGAAAATATTAATGGTGACCAGGGGAACCCTTGTCTCAATCCCCTAGAAGGAGTGAAGAAATTAAACATTGACCCACTGATTTTTTTATAACCTCTGAACTTCATTAAAAAACAACATTTTACAAAATACTTAGTTCATAGTGACCATTCTTCAATGTAGAGAACCATATTGGCCTTGTGCGGACACCATTGAAGCACAAAAAACATCAAAATGATAGGATTGAGAGTGGATAAATTCATTGGCGAGTGACATTACACATGGAAGTATATTTCGACGTAATGGTATGGAGTCTAGAGGAGCTTCCTCCCATTCATTGCCATTCCATACCTTGCATTAATTCCATATTGGTAGACACTCCAATTTCCGTTACACCATAGAAAAAATTTCCTTTCGAGTTTCCTTCAACGACATAATCAGAGAGAGATATGGTAGAGGTCAACAAAACCAACACCTCTATGTAGATATCACCATCAAACATTCGAGTCTCATTGCATAAGTAAATGACATAACCTTGCCATAAATAAGGGCCCTCTCCATCCTCTCCTTCCAATAATTCCCTCTCATTGAATTGATGGCACTGGAAAATAACCATTATGATTTAGGGTGGTTCACATAACCCATATTGAATGCAAGTTATGGTAGATAAATATTCTCAGTCATTCCCAAGTCCCACCTCTTCCATGCTCCAATTGGTGGTGGTGGAATCTATGTCGATAAAGTTCCTAGGAACATTCTTGTAAGTTTTTTGGTTATTTACAAAACATAGAAAAATAAAGTTTTATAGATTAAATGTACTATGAAAAACCAGAATAGTAAATTAATTTTTTGAATCACATATGTTAACTAGGTATTGAAGAGGGTTTATAACCCTAGATACACGTACATATTTACAAGGTAAAGTATAAACACAATAACTGTAGGACGAGACTACCAGGATAGTCTCAGGAACTAATTATTATCAAATATTTAATTCAAAATCAAAACCCCGAGCAAATCACTAGGAGAGAAATGAGAGCTACAAATATAAATGGTATGTGCACAATATCCTCAATATTTTCTTAAATCAATTATATTACCAAAGTACCAAATTCGGTTACAAAACAACCAATATACAAAGATTAGTAATTGAAGCATATTAAGAGCATGACTAATTCAATTGGTAGAATTATTCCTTAATAGGAATGAAATTTTAAATAACCCAACTCATGAATGAGAGTGTAGTAAACATAAAGAGTCAAAATAAATGACAAACCACCACAACCATTTAGAATCAACATCACCATTCTTCAATTATTTTGAGTACCTATAGAAAGTGTTATTTTAAAGCAAGAAAAATAAAGCACTATTATTATATTACTTATTGTACTTCACATGTACCTCAACACATGATTTTTTGCAGCCCAATGTATCTTCCTCAATGCAACTAGATATCAACTTAGGGTGTTCATTGCAAAGCAAATATTTGACCTGGTGTTTACTAGGAACATCAAGGATACAATAAATTACTTGTACGTCATGGGATCCGCCAAATATGAAAATGAAGTGGAATCAACCAGCTTCTTCAGATTATAAACCATAGGAGTAGGCATGTACTTATATTCCATAATACTGAGTCTCCTCAAAATATGGATGATATACTTTCCTTGTCCAAGAAATATCTCATCAAGTCTCTACCACACCTTCAATTCTAAGAAATAATACATCAAGCCAAGCCCCTTCATCTCAAATTTCGAGGTCAACTCCCTCCAACTTTGAAGTATTTCTTCCTGTGGTAATATTGATTGCTCCCTCTATCATAGAAGAAAATCCTCCTATTGTTTTTTCTCCCTTTGTCATGTAGGAAAGTTCTTATACCACATAAGCAAGTCCTTTTTCTATCTGACATGGTCCCTTCAAAGAAGGCATACTGCTCCTAGAGATCTTATATCTCTGAGAATTTTGACAATCTCAACCCATGACATCCTCTTGGAAGGATGCCCCTTCCACTCTTATTAACTGTCTACTCCCTTAGAATTGGAAACTCTTCCAGTTGATGAGCCCAATTATTAAAACAAGAATGTTTCAACTCCCAAGGCTATCAACTTAAAGTAGCAACCCAGGGTTCATACAAACTTAAGAGATGTCAACACTATATGTGTCCTTCTTTCATTGACCTAATGCAATGAAGTGAATGTCATAAAATCAATGCCTAAGATGATTGTAGAAATGAGAACTCTATTCTATTTGCAAGAAATAAAAAAGATGCTTGCTCAAATAAGTGTTAAACCTAGTTGCAAGAATGTAAAGGCTATGCTAATTGCATACATGGAAAGTAATTGTGTATTTATAGAATGCAAACCTTGTTCTACTTGCAACAATGTGAATCATTAGTCTAATTACAGAATGTGAAAATTTGCCTTGAAAAGAAACTAATCCTATCCAAGAACAACATTTTTAATTGAAATCCTAAGAGCATGAATTCAAATAAATAGGCCTAATATAATTTGGATTGGAAAATAACCCTCTTAATCATTGTGTTCAAAGGTACTTGACTGGAGTAACATAGTTCATATCCATTTCATAAGATAATCATCATTACCATTGAATTTAAAAATATGTCACCTAACCTTAACTACATCATTGTGTTTGCAGTGAGAAATATGCAAGTTCAAAATTTACTCAATCACGGATTTAGAACCTAGAGGTCATTATTCAAGCCTAAGGGACAAAAGCCAAGCTTTTGGAGCAAACATGGTCAAGTTTACACACACTACAAGACTACTACTCCTCGAAATAACTTGTAGAATGCCAAGACAAATGAAATGAAAAAAATATGGGAATTTTTTTGTTAATAAGTAGGATGTATTAGGACTCCATTCCAGGTGGAATCACTAAAAAATACCCCTATTAACATTTTCTAAACAATAGCAGAAAATTACTAAAACGAAAAATTCAAGAATTACTGAGCTAGTCAACTTATCAAATGCCTAACCTAATCAAGTGAAAATGCTATGAGGTAATTTTTTTATTAACTTGAATGATTTTATGACTCAACACAAGTGGAATCAAATCAAATTAAGCTCATTAACACGCTCTAAAATATAACATAAAATTACTATTATTTTGCGACAAGTGACTTTCAGAAATTCTAGATTTGTGAACTAGCAAACCAATCTAGGTAGCGCAATGATGAATACGAATTTTCAAATATGTTATAAGGATGAATCATACTTATGAATCTATAAATAAACTTGAAAAAAAATCACTTCAATCATTTAACCAATATGACCTACAACAAAAGAAGCATGAATAGTAAATGAAAAAATAAGAGATACAAGTGAAAAAGACATTAAAATGAAAAAAATAAATTGTACAAGAGGGAAATGAGGCTCCTGGGATGGCCAAGACCAAGGATAATCAGATTCATATGAAGTAAACCAAGTTTTAGAAGCTAAAAATGGCACCAAAATTCATTAGTTGAATCAATCCCAGTACATCCCTGCTAGAAATGAAAGTGGAGCTGCTAAATAAAAAGTTTTCTCCACAAGAAGGCTAAGAAATAAATGCCCCTAGAGGAAAACTAGAATTGTATTTATACAAAGTGACGAGGAAGAATTATCTTTGAAAGGAAGAAACTTTCCCCTCCAAAATCCCTCAAAAATTGGATTTGGTTCCCAACACTAGGAATCTTCATTAAATGACATGGAACACATTCCTATATTTTTTCAATCAATGGATCTCTAGAATTTGTCAATAATTTCATTATATTTTGTTCATTTATTATCCTATATTGGTCCATCATGTAGAAGGCAAGTACCTATATTATCTCACTCATAATTTACTCAATATTCTCTCAATATTCTACACAAATAAATAATATTAGACACATAATATGAAATTATCTCTAAACCTTTCTAAGAAAATTTTAAAGCTAAAAAATTTATTAATTGTAGAAGGAGATATTTACTATATCCTTTATGTGCCTAAGAAAGGTTAGATGGGTCATAATTTGTGTCTAATTTGGAGGCCCATCATACCCCCCTACTTAAACTATTGCTCTTCCTCTGAGCAACCTATCCATATTCTTCCCTCGTTGTCATTATTTTATGCCTCAAATGACTTTTATGATTTCTCATATTGGTGTGGATGTAGCTACCCCTGCTGGATAAGATTTGTGTTTGTCTCAGCTTCCCATAATTCCTTTGATTCTCCCTCTTGGTTTTAGTATTTCAAAAGTATCTATTGATTCTCCTTTCATGAATTCAATAAAATTTTATCAATGTAGAACAATGAGTTTATTTTTTCTGCTACATGAGTGAGAGTGTTTATGGAAACAAAGGTAGAATAGATGTTGAGGAGAAGGGAGAATTCAACATGCAACCCAAGACACATTATCCTTAATGACATAAATTCACTGATCTTTCTTACTAAAATGTAAATATGTGGCAACGACGAAGTATTATTTTGAGAATTGAGAGAGTTTTAAGGGTTTTAATGCCAAGTATTGGTGGGGAAAAATTTTACTTTCCATTTCCCTCATGATTATTTCCTCCTTATTAGGGTTTGAGGGAAATTCTGTGTAATACCAAGTTTCCTGTAGCAATTTGTGACTTTCCTGTAACTCTTTTTACAGACCCTGTAGGTTCTTATGCAAAGGCTATTGTAGCTAAATTTTTTTTTGATAGTCTTGTTTCAAGGTTGAGGAAAGAAAAATTACAACATGGACCCCTGCCCTATTCAACACACAATATTATTAAGAAAATAGTCAACAATCCAATTGTTTTCTCTTACTAGAATCCAAACTGTAAATTTGTAGAGTAATTTTTCTTGATGATTGAGGTGGTTTTGAATCCTTATGCCAAATGTTGGAGAGAAGCAATTTTTACTTACATTTCCTTTGAATATTTCCTTGCTTCGCAAGGCTCTAGTGGTGAAATTTCCCTTCTTGTAGCACTCTCTTAGCTTCATGTAGCATTGCTGGTACTCCTGTAACAATTCTGGTACTCCTTTAGCAGCCAACCTAAATCCTATAACAACTATTCTTTGCATGCCAAGAGGTGGCGGGTCCATCTTTTTATTCTTATTTTTTTACGGTTTTTTTTTTCATTGCATGAAAAATAAACTCAAAATGCTTTGAGTTAACTAAGTTGGCCCTCACCTACCCCTTCACATTCCTTGTCCTCCATCACGACCAAATGATTACAACTTACTTTCACAAGTCCTCTTCACTTTTGTCTTGTTCCTCTCCCAGACATGTGAGTGTGTTGGTGGAAAGGTGAAGTTAACTGCTAGATAAGGTCGAGGTTGCTCTGCTACTCATTTTGGATATCATTTTTTTTTTTTTTCCTTCATATACTTGTAATTTTTTTCAAGCTAAAATAAGTTCATAGGAAAGTTATAGAGGATTGCATACTTGTGCCTTACCCTGGGTATGTTTTTGCAGGTGATGATGGAGCTATTGATGTGACTATTGAAACACTGTTATGATTGCTGGAACTTTTCCTGATGTGACTGCTACAACCTGGATGGAGTGGCTGGAAGGTTTATGTGACTGTTGGAGTTCCCTCTGACATACAAAATATCACTTTCATTATTTTTTTTTCCATTGGATGGAATATTTTCATTGATGATTGAAGTTCCATGATTCATGTGATCGAAACATAGGTGCCACCATGTGATCGAAATGTATTTATTCCTGTAGTAGTCACAAAAATCATTCTATGAAAATAATATCCTTCAGATAATGATTTATAAAACACTAATAATTCATGATCGATCTATGGGAAATGATCAAAAGCCTTGTTTGTGGTGAAAGTAGTGAACGAAGGGGTGAAAATGGGGATTTTTAATGGACAAATATGATTTTTTGGATGGAGAAGTGACTAAATGGTGTGGAGGATGGATGATGGAGGTGTGGTAGACTTATTTCTTCATTCCCCAAAGGAAAAAATAAGATATGACTCCTCTCTCTATGTCGATAACAATCCTGTGACAATTCTGGTCGGTCGTATAACATTTCAGGACAATATTGTAGCATACTTGTTTTATCCATATCTCTCAAACGATATATTGGATTGGCCTGAATTTTTTTGAGAATGTTTCCATCATCCTTATGCATGTCCCCATAAAACATCTTGGCCAATCTATTAAGAGAGCCTTGATGGTCAAGATATAATCCAAGAGGGAATATAACCTATTTAGGATGAGAGGCTAAAAGTTGTAACTTCAGAGTGTGATGGAGATGTTGTAGGATCAATTGTAAAATTCTTGGACCCATCCTACCCAAAAGCATAATTTCATTTTATTCCACCCAAGTAAGTCTATAATGGAAGTAAGGTTTAACCTTTAATTAATGAAGGTAGAGGGTTTGATGGAAATGAAAAAAATATATTTATAGGTAAAATAATTAAGGGGGAGACACTTAAGTTGTGGGTGACCAAGCCACTAGAAACCCATTTTGGTTGACCTTACAAAGTTACACTTGTTGGTTCGAAGTTGGATTTTTATAAATAGTTTAGCAAATGTGAAACTAATTTTAGAAAAATAATTGAGGTGGGATCCATTTAGTGTTTGTTAGAAGCATTGGAGTTCATATTTTAATCATAAGCAAGAACAAAAATAAATTTAGAAAATCAAGGTTCTAATGCATGGTTTTCCCTTGGTATTGTGGCATAACAAAGATGGTGGGTAACACTATTGGCTATTTTGTTAAATATGAAGAAGTTTGGTTGAAGTCAATCAATAGGAGAATGGCTCATATATTGGTTGAACTGGACCTCAGACAAGGTCTCTGAGTGGAATTACAATTTGAGTGAGGAAACAAAGCCTATGGTAAAAAAACTTAACCAACATAGAGCACAATTTAGATATGGGTTTTTTCATGTGGTGGGTCATTTGCACTCAAACTAATATTTAAGGAAATAACCAACCAATTGAGGGTATAAAGTTACTTTTTATTTAACTATATTAAATAAATCATCAAGTAACTTAAAGAATTTCCTACATCCAACCCAAGTATCTAGACAAATTTTGATCATCACTCCAATTCCCAATGTTCATGCTAGCTATTTTCCCATCAAATGAAAAACATGTATAAATGCCTTCCAATGTGTAGATAGATCAATTATAGATTATATTGGATTCCTTATCCAATCCTCCATAGAATTTCAATATATTTATGTAGGAGTACTTGCTTCATGTGCTTTAATGATTAATTAAACTCCATGAGCTATTTACAACCAAATGTTTTTAAAATAAATTGTTTCTTTTTGAATCCTCCTCTCCTTTATTCCTTTGGCTTGGCGAATATTTCCACTAAACTAGAAGTACATTTTTCTTGTATATTTTTCCCGTCCATAAAAAAATAAATCAGTTACCTTATATTCACAAAACATCTAGATGGTATATATGCCAAAGAGTGCTAGTGGATATTCCCCATCCTCAATATGCTTTTGGCTTGACCATTATTTTCCACTAAACTCGCTGTATATATTCCTTCTATATTTTTTTTGTCCACAAAAATTAAATTACTTGTATTTGATATTAACCAAAAATCTTGATTGATATATCCCAAAGAGTGCTAGAAGATAATATTTAATTCCCATCCCCATTATTCTTTTGACTTGGCCATTATTTTCCACTAAAATAGAAGTATATATTTCTTGTATATTTTTCTTATCCACAAAAATTAAATCACTTCTCCTTGTTATTCGCAAAAAGTATAAATGGATATATACAAATAATGTTTTGTTTTTGTTTTTTTTGTTTTGTTTGTTTTTTTTTTTTTGTTTTGTTTGTTTGTTTGTTTTTTTTTTTGTTTGTTTGTTTGTTTTTTTGTTTTTTTGTTTTTTGTTTTTTTGTTTTTTTTTTTGTTTTTTTGTTTTTTTTTTTTTTTTTTTGAATAAGACTGATTCTATTAAGCTGAAATATAGTACAAGATGGTGATACAATCATGAGAAACAAAAAACCAGCAACCGGAAATGATAAACTATCAACCTCGGCCCTGGAGAAGGAGTGAAACAAGCAAGGAAGTACAAGAAAACACTGGATGACAAAAAGACTGAAAACTACCCAGAGTGGGCAGAGGCCTCAACACGAAGCTTTTTCCCTTTCTTTTTACTGACTTTAACCCATCCTTCCTGGGGTGAATGAGCTAAAACAATCTGAAGACCGGAGTTCACCTGAGGAGGGGCCTCCTTATCAGAGTCGGAAGAGGAGGTCACATGAGCTCGCTTCTGAGCAACGACAGCATCAGGAGGTTGCGACTGAGTATCGGTGGGGATGTCCATTGACTGATTCTGGTCCGAATCGACATCACTTCCTTCATCTTCAGAGCAAGAGGAATCAGATTCCGCTGTAGGAGGTGGAGAATATGGAGCCCATCGCTCGGATTTGGGCTTGGAATTATTCATCTTTTTCATTTTTGCCGGGAGAGCTGGGCATGAGTTCTGCAGATGCCCTGTTTGGTGATAGTGTCGGCAGCGGAAGGCGGTATTCTCATAATCCAGAGGCTGAGTCCATACAAAGTCGTTTATCTTGAGATTGATTTGGTCTGGAAGTCCCTTGCTTAAATCTAATTCCACACATATTCTGGCATATGTGTAAAGACCTTTGTTTTCCCGCCAATAATCTCCCATCAGAAAATTGCCCAAGGTGTTGCCTATCGCCTTATAGAGTCTTACATGCCATAGGTGGGCTGGTAAGTTGGGGAGCCTGATCCAAACAAGTGTCCTGGTGATGACAGCAGTTGCTGGGTCAAAATCTGGGAACCATGGAGTTAAGAAGAGCTCTGCAGTTCCCATGAACCAAGGACTTTCTTCTATAGCCTTTTCGTAGTGCTTGAGATTATCAAACAGTACTATGAAATACCCTTTTGAACAGAAGCTGACTTTGCAATGGTGAGTCTAGTTATCATGGATCTAATCATAGAGTTCCTTTGATCGCTGCCACAATCCATTAAATCTGCAAATGATAGCTCTTTTTGCATATTTTTGAAGATCATTTGCAATTTCTGCATGGGAAAACTCAACAGAGGGAACCTCCTCAAGCTTGTCAACCAAAAAAGGCTTTGGTTTAAGGGCTTCAGGGGGTTTGGGGAGCTCAGAGTGAACCGCATTTTTGTATGAGAAGGAAGGAGCAGAAGAGGACTGCCCAACAACACCACCTCTCAAACGAAGGGTTAGCACTAAAGAGTCATTCTTATTAATGCTGTAAGCAGAGAGGGATAGAGGATCTTCAAGTTGTTTACCTCGAAAGAGAAGTCGCTGAAGAGCTGAGGGAATCCCAATCCGACGTTCCAGATTTAATTTGAGAGTCAGCACCAGATCTGAGGAGCAAACCCAAAGAAGAATGGTCTTGCCAGAGGGTTGTGAAATTTGGATCTGGTAAGAGGTAGAGTAGATCTTAGATGTCTGCTGTGAAACCACCGAGATAGGATCTCTGTCGTTTCCATGAGTGAGTTTGCCTAAGAGCTGCTGTGGAGGCCAGTTCTTCAGCGCAGGGAAACGGACTCTCCATCTCATATCCGATCCATTGGACAAGGAGACCGAGCAAAAAAAGGCCGGCGTTTTCTGCCACTGCATACCGAACCCTGAACAGCGACCCACGTTTTGAGAGAAGAGACAGTCAGACTCTTCGCGCCAGTCTTGAGGACTTAGAGCAGGAGAGATTCCGAGAGAGTCCGCATGCAATGCCTCAATGGAGCAGACAGGGCAGCCTAAAAACAGAACACGACATCGATCAGAAGGAAATGAGATCAACTTTGGCTCTGCGAGACAACGAAAATGTTGAACTAGCAGCGTTGAGAAGAGGGCATCCGAAACAGGGGCAAATGAGGACGGGCACCCAAGCAGATGCGGCGCGAGGGCTCCAGGAGAGAGAGCGGCCACCTGAGTGTAGAGAGTCAGAACCCTAATCGCCATTCTTCCACCCAAGCTTCGCCGATCCGAGACTATCACTAGTTGCGGAACGATGATATACAACATTGTTAACACGAGCGTTCTTTTTATACCGAATTTTTCCAATCATTATCCCCTCTCAAAGGCCTTCCCCTCTCAAAGGCCTTCCATTACATTAGTTATTTGTCCTACCCTAAAACTTTTATAATAAATGCATCCAATATATATAACAATTATCATTTGATGTTATTAAAAAACCAAAATATTCAAAAACTAGTCAAAAACATAAAATGCTTAAAGGGGAGAAACTGCAAAATTTGTACTCTTTATCCTTTTCTATACCATGAAATAAATTGAAGGTTAATTTCCATGTCTAATCATAGTGTTGTAAACCTATAAAATGTCATGTCACGTTTTCTTACTTCTTTTAGATATCCATTACTAAATAGAAGACTCATCGTCCACAAATTAAAGGTGGGTTAAGAATAAAGTCCTTTACATATCTACAGTTTCTATGGCTTCAACCATTCTTGCTTCCAAAATTTCTCTACTTGTATACCCTCGACAATGATTGGAAATATTAATGGCTACAAGGGGAACCCTTGTCTCAATCCGCTAGGAGTGAAGAAATTAAACATTGACCCATTGATTTTTTTATAACCTCTGAACTTCATTAAAAAACAACATTTTACAAAATACTTATTTCACAGGGACCATGATTCCATGTCGAAAACCATATTGGCCCTGTGCAAACACCATTGAAGTACAAAAACTTCAAAATGATAGGATTGAGATTGGATAAATAAATTTGCGAGTGAAATTATACGTGGAAATATATGCCCACGTAATGGTCTGGCGTCAGCAGAGTTTCCTCCCATTCCTCGCCCTTCCATACCTTGCATTAGTTCCATACTAGTAAACGCTCCAACTGTCTCTACACCATATCAAAAATTTCCTTTCGAGTTTTCCTTCAATGACACAATCAGAGAGAGATACGATAGAGGTAAAAAAAACCAACACCTCTATTAAAATATCACCATAAAAAATTCGAGTCTCATTGCATAAATCAACGACATAATATTGCCATAAATAGGGGTCCTCTCCTTCCAATAATTCCCTAATTCCCTCTCATTGAATTGATGGGAGTGGACAATAACTATTATTTTGAATGTAAGTTATGGTAGCTAAATATTCTCAAGTATTCCCAAGTCCCACCTCTTTCATGCTGCAATTGGTGGTGGTGGAATATATGTTGATAAAGTTCCTAGGAACATGCTTGTATGTTTTTTTGACTAGTTACCAAACATATAAAAATAAAATTTTACATATTAATTGTACTAAGAAAGACCATAATAGTAAATTAATTTAATAGATATGTCAACTAGGTATTGAAGATGGTTTATAACCCTAGATACATGTACATATTTAGAAGGTAAAGTATAAACATAAGCACTGTAGGACGAAACTACCGGGATAGTCTCAAGAACAAATTATTATCAAATATTTAATTCAAAATCAAACCCCTGAGGAAATTGCTGGAAGAAAAATGATAGCTACAAATATAATTTTTATGTGCACAACATACTCAATATTTTCTTAAAGTAGTTATATTATCAAAGTAACAAATTTGGTTACAATTCAACCAATATATACAAATTAGTAGCTGAAGCATATTAAGAGCATGACTAATTCAATAGGTAGATTTAATTCTTAATAGGAATGAAATGTTAAATAGAAGAACTCATGAATGAGAGTGTAGTACACATAAATAGTCAAAATAAATGACAAACCACCACAACCATTTAGAATGAGCATCACCATTCTTGAAATTTTTTGAGTAGCTATAGAAATTGTTTTTTTAAAGAAATAAAAATAAATCATTGTTATTATATTAATTATTGTACTACACATGTACCTCAACACATGCTTCGTTGCAACCTAATGTATCTTCCTCAGCTCAACTATATACCATCTTAGGGTGTTCATTGCAAAGAAAATATTCGACCTGGTGTTTACTATGTACATCAAGGATCCAATCAATTTCTTGTACATCATGGGATCTGTTAGGGTCCTACGTCTAGGAATATTGGTCATTGTTGTGGTGGATTAGTCGCACGGGTGTATGAAATCGCACCAACTTAAAAAGTGTGGTCTACTTTTTAAACTATTGGTAACAGGCAGAAAGTGGGGGAGCTCAAAGGCATAAAAATTAGTGGAAATAGTATGCTAAAGTGTGCTATGGTTAAACTAAAACTAAAACATAAATATACATAAGCTATATAGAGAGTCAAAACGATCATAATGCAAACGATGGCTCGATGGCCTCTTCTTATTAAATGTTTGAAATGGAGAAGAAATTTTACCCACTTGCTAAAGGGCTCCTAGGCAATGGCTCTAGGTCCTGATGCAAGGATGTTGCCTTCCAAGCTCTGCCTCTGATGCAATCTCCCTCTCTCTCTGCTGTGGTGGACTAAGATGTTGGATGGCCAACTATCGAGTCCTCTTTAGCTCCAGCTCTGGGTCACACACACTGCTGGTGTTGCTTGGGAAACTTTGGCCAGCATAACAATGTGATCACCATTTCTTCATCTCTTGGGGGCTTTATATAGGTGAGTTTCAAATCTTCCTTCCCTCCCTTCGTACATGATGGATAGTGACCCAAGGGAGAGGTGTGATTCCATTGTGTGCTCAAATATTCTTTTGTGTGCTCACATAATGTCTAAGGAGGTGCTGGTGGCTGTCCTTAGGTGAATTTCACATAAGGAGTAACTGTCCTTTGCTTGGTGTGGTCCCAGAAAGCAACTTTTTTCCATTTCCAGGAATGCACGCTTATCAGGCAAAAAGGCACGCAGAAGGTGCTCTTCTTGAAGGATAAAGCGCGCAATTCAACATTTATGACTAGTTCAAATCTGATTTTCTCAAAACCTTAGAGATTTTAAATACTTCTTGATTCCATAATGTGTTCCTGCCCTGTAAATCCTTAGGCTCGATATTAATTGAAGTCGTCTTTTGCTGTATGATTTTCCAGTGTTAATAGTTTCCCCCTAATGTGTGAGGTCTAGGAAGAACTGTATAGCTGAAATACATTGCGCTTATCTTCTAGATTATACGTGTATATATATATATATATATATATATATATATATATATATATATCTTCGTGAATTTGGAATCGATAATAAATACCAGACCGTTTCTGAGATAACCATGGCCTAAGGGACCCCCTGCAAGCAGACAAAAATATACAACATATTTATAAAATTTCAACGAGGCGGGCATGTCCCATGCTCGTGATGCTATGGCTAGTTAAACAAAATTGACAGATACATGTGTTGTCTGTGCCACTACTGTGGTAGTGACGCTGGTGGTTGTTGACGACGATTGCTGATGCCCTCAGGGGCGTTTTTTCTTTGACGATAGGTGGAATGTGGTACCCATATGCGTGATCTTGGCATGGCATATCACTTCGCAATGTACGCATATGTACTGGTTGGGACCTTCCCGTGTAAGCATTGTTGTCAGAGATGCTTATGGAGGCATGGCTCTTCAACAGATATGATCAAAGTGAAATGGTTGTAAGGTTGATACCATCGTGACATGAAAGCTTTTGCTGTGGCCGAATTTCAGGAGGATCGATGACATTTGTGGACAATGATGTCTCCCACAGTGCCACCCGAGGATACTCCTTTGCATGGGGAGGCATAATCCAAGGTACCGCTCCCTTTTTGGAAAATAGGTGTCGAGGTTGACAAAAAGGAAGCCTTAACCGAACCATGGGTCGCCGACCTGAGGGGTTGGGGACCTCGATGTGATGAGTTTAATATAGGCATGTTGGTGAGAGGTGACTGAAAACGGATGATGGGGATTCAGTGGCCCGAGGTCGAAGTATACTTGAGCAGCTTGGCGGTAGTCATAGTTATTTCTGAAGGGAAAATCCCTGGAGTCGGTAGGACTTCTAGGGCGGGTGTGGACCGACTATGAATGGCGTGATGGTGCATGCATGGGGGTGAAATACTTTGACCAAGGGGAATGAGGGATTGTTGCCATGGGGGAAAAGATGAAATATGAGGGTGAAGTGGCGAAGGGCATCGTTTGCGGTCTTTGTACACTTACCAAAAGAATAAAATAATGGGGTTTGGTTTGTACAAAACATAGAGACGGATACCCCAAAACATGAAAGAGGGTCGCTCAATGAAGGTGTGAGGACAGTGTTTTATTGGGGGTAGGGGTCCCATTAGTTGGTCTCATGTGTGGGGTTAATGAAGTGGAGGATGTCGCAGATGGGATTATGCTGATGGAGGTATGGTGGGCCAAATGCGATTCGCGGAGGTGCGCTTTCAATCTGCTTGTACAACCTGGTCGTCTGGGAAGGGGTTTTGGGTTTGAATGCTAAACTTGACCTTATGCATGATAGATGGATGGGCATGAGGTGCTTCCCAGACTAAAATGGTATGGCCATGGCGTCACTTGTGCTGTGATATATGGTCTATTTTGGGTGACGAGCGCCATGAAGGAGAGGCTCTACCGACCAACGCGAATGTTTATCATATGCAGGGTGAGGTGATGATAAACGTGGTCGGGTATGAGGACTCTATGGTTTATTTTTGATGGAGAAATGATGTCAGGATATGCAAAGTTTTCTAGGACTCTATCATGATGAGGGTAGAATGATACCTACTCCGGAACTTTCAGTGGATGGTGTTGTGAACGTTTTGCGGGTTCTTCCTGCAAAAAACAACTACCTCAAGTGAAAGCATCTTCTTTTCATAAAATATTATTGAAATACATGAACTTTGGAAAGGAAGATGGGAGGGTGCATACCTGCCAACGCTGAAAAAATTAATTTTCCAGAAAGCGAATGTGTGGCATCGCTTTCGTTTGTCATGGCATACTGATGATGGTGCAACTTACGGTTTGTGGAATGGACCTCCTGATCTCCTGTTATTGACCTCCGAAGTTCTGGAAAAGGGCGATAAATATGGGGTTATGGCCCCAATCCTATTCATTTGTACTTTCTGAGTTTTGGGAGATTAGAGGTGATTGTAGAGCCTTTCTTGTCGTTTCGATCAGCCTATGTACCAGGGATTAGCGATATTATTTCGAGGTAAATTTCATGATGTCTTGTATTTCAAATTTTCTAGTTTGATGGTGTCGGGGGCCATACAAATTGGGTTTGTACGACCTCAAAAGGAATTTTTGCCCTAGATTGCGTGGGCGATCTAGGCAAAGAGGTGCCCTCCTTGTGCGCATTTCTAAGGGACAGACGCACAAGGGCCCGTTGTTTCCTCCTTTTTGGATGCAAGGGCGCGCCTGTGTAGGAAACAGGCACGCAAGGGCGCGCCTGTCTCTCAGACAGGCCCGCAAAAGGCAGGGTGACATCAAAACTTGGGTTTTTTTGTCTGTTTTGATGTTTTTCTCTGTACTGATGGGTTCCTATGTTGCTTGGTAGGTTAGTGTGGAGAGAGAGAGATCGGCCGAAGATCCGAGCCGCTCTAGCTGTTGATGCTGGGGCACATCATTAGTTCGCCGCATGGGGCCTTCTGAAATTTGCTGAGAACGAGTTTCTTCAGTCATAGGACCGATTGTTACGTTACATTATACAACATTGGCGTAGGAGGCACAATATGTTCATACTGAGGGGGAAGAACTTTATTATTTGTCCGGAGACGGATATATACTTCGTGATCGAGTTACTGCTTCAGGGTGAGGCACTGAGGTATCCACTCCCTGCTGGGAGAGTGAACCTAGACAGGTTCCGGAGGAGGCATTGTGGTGGTGCGCCTCTGACTGAGGGGTGCATCAATATTGCATCAGTGACAGATGTGGCCGAGCGGTGTGCTTTGGCCATTATTATGCGACTGGCGGGGTCGTTTGCTCCACATCGGGCATCAGGCCCACAGGTGGGAGTTTTACGCCGCTTGAGGGGCAGGCATTTTTTCGATTTCGCCTACTTATGTTTTGATGGTATGGTGTCACAACTGAAAAAGGTCCAACGTAGATCCAAGTCATTTGTGTACGCTAGAATCTTGTGCAGCATTATGTACGAGAGGGTGGTGTTGCTGAGGCCCGTAGTGGTAGTGCCTATTGGGGGGCCGCGGGAGCCACGCATGAGGAGGTGGGCTCCGGTGATGCCATGCGGCAGTGGTGGCATGGTGGGTCATTATTGGAATGACACGACAAAGGCCTGGTTTGAGGCCAACCCACAGATTTTTTTGCCGTACCCGTATGCGGGGATGGACTTTCAGGGTGATCCAGATATCGATCTCCCTTTCGGTTATGTTTGGGGTCCTGCAGGTATGTGCTATATTCTTCTGCATTTGTTCAAGTTTTTATGTACTTATGTGTTTTGTTATTGACACTGACATTATTTTGGCTACTCGTGCAGATGTTGGTGATGTAGGTCACCTAGTGGCCCATTTGGTGGGTCACGATCCTCCGCTATGACCTCGAGGTGGTCATGGGGGAGGTGGCGCAGGTGGGCAGGTGGTGGTGCCGGTGGACCTGGTGGGGACGGTGTTGGCCCTTCTGGTGAGGGTAGCAACTTGGCTGCAACTGAGGTCGTGGCCGAGCAAGCTCGTGCAGATGCGGTTGAGGCATGCATTGCAGTACTTACGGCTCAGGTGGCCGCTCTAGAGGACTTCTGGGGTCGAGTGGACCGCTTGACTCAGGGGATGCCTGCTCGAGGTTTCATGGACGAATTAGAGGAGGTTTGGCTAGAGATAGTGATGGCCCGTGAGAGTGATTATCGGCCCACTCTACGACAGGTAGCTATTGTAGTGGCGACAACAACTCCGGTGGTGGCACCAGGAGTAGTGGTGGGCCCAGGTGCTCCTCTTGAGGGGGCACCCCCCTAGAGTAGTTTTGTACACAAGGAAAGCACCCGTTATGAGGATGCTTCCCTTATTTTTGACGACCTTTGTATCTTTGGACTGGCCAATGGGTCAGCGATACTATTTTTTGTACTCAGATACTCATATTTTTGATATATATATGAGAGATATTTTTGTGGCTCTACACAGTGTGCTATCTACTTTGGTTTATAAATTTTGTGTTATGTTGATTGATATCTATGTTTTTGGTTTTTTATATATGATGTTTTATTCGCGATGCATTCCAATCAAGGATATTTTTAGCTATGCGATTAGCTGATTGATTTTGATTCCTTGATACATGTGAAAATTTAATGTAATCAAATTGTCTGCTTAATCTTTTGGCACACAAATATTTTCTAAATAGGTGCATGTCTCGAGTTTCAAATGTTTGGTTTAACTGCGATACTACTAACTGGGAATCAAGGTAGACATGCATATGGCGGATGCCCTGATGGAGGGCCTTGCACATAAGTCCAATAATGGCATCATATTTTGCTTGATTGTTGGTTGCTAATCTGATGCACATGCCGTATGAACACAGTGGTGATCGATCAGGGTGGTAGATGACCCAGGTGGCTGTAGCTAAATTTTGAGACCATCACGATGTTCCATCAGCAAATACGAAATAAGGTTCAAGTTGGTGATCCATGGTGGCACTTTGAGCGCATTTTTTACATAAATCTTTGTGTCAAAAATATTTTGGTGTTGGGGTTTTTACGTACTCTAACTCTAGGGGATAAGGGCTGCTAGGGCCCTTATGGGTAGAACTTCTTGAGGTAAAGGCCGTTGACGAGGTTAGTGAGGTGGGTCCCATCTGGTTCCATCAAGATGTATGCCCCCTGTCGGAGAAAATGTTTGATGATATAGGGTCCTTTCCACAATGTTTCGAATTTTACTATCCCTAAGGCCTCTTTTGCGACATCGTAGCAAAGGAATAACTCACCCTTGGTAAATGAGTGAGGGGTGATGTGGCGGTCGAATGATGCTTTCACCCTTTTCTTATGGGCCTCATTGTGTTGCAGCGATTTTCGCCGACTTTCGTCAAATAGCTCTAGTTGTACTAGGAATTGTTCTGGAGGCTGGGTGTCATCAAGGAGTTCAATGGCGGCATGCAAGTTTGGGATATTTCGGAAATCAATGCAAAAGCATAAGGTAACTTGGTATTTTGCGACAGGAATAACTTGGAAATCCTGGGACGAGGGGGCGGTTGGAATCGTATCTTGGGCTTGCGATGATACAAGTCGTATGTGGTGAATTGTGTCACTGGAATGTGGCAGGGGAAGGATCTCGGTAATGGAGTCCTGTATGAGCATAAGGTCAGTTTTCCCACTAGGATAGTCAATTTCCAGTAGGTGGAATTTGTTCTTATCACAAAGGTGCCCGAATGTTTTCATCAGCAGGCATACCCCTAGTATGTGATCTTGACGAGTGCAGACAGTGCATGGTACCACCGTGTTGACAGAGTAGATAGTGTGAGATTCTACGCTACTCGTTGTCCTAGACATGGATGCTTGGAAAAGGTTGGTCGTAGAAGAGGTCGTCTTCTGCTTCCATTTCTGCGTCATTGGTTTAGACTGGTCTCCCTCTTTAGTGGATGGTTGACTTAACACCACTCTAACTGCTCTTAGCTTGGGGAGATGGGCACACCTAAACATATGATAAAAGTGTGAGCAAATTCGGAAATAAGTGCGTGTGATTTTCTCTTGATTGGAGAGAAGTTTTTGAGGGAGTGAAGAGACTATGCAGAGACTGTTTGTAAGGGGTTTTATTTCTCTGCATTGGTTGACTCAGTGATCACTTAAATCACATAGGCCGCATGTTATCCTAGGATTTTCCTGGGGTACACGTGGTTGGTGTGTGGTCTTATCAGGCTTGACATACCATTGCGGTGGTGGGGACGTTGAGCCGATGATGTATCTTTTATGCCATTCCCGGAGATCTTCTGTTCTCTTTTCTACGACATTAATCATGTCGATAGTGGGACAGATCTGTGAGACATAAGTACAATGTCGCTCGTAATGATTACCCTGACATATCAGGAAAAATATCCTTGATATAAAGGTTCCATCTGGTTCAGTTTGAGGTCTGATGGGGAACCAGTGCTAGAACGCTACTAAGTCAGGGTAGTGGACGACTATATAGTTTGTCTTTTTGCATAACATACACGCTGGTTGTTGTTGCGAGGTGTCGTTGGGGGTAACTAGGGGTTCCCTGCTGGGCCTTTTTTCAGCTGACAAGAACATGATAGACCCGCTCATCTCCTCTGCTTGGGTCATGGAGTTGCTTGTGGACTCGGCATCCATATCATCTTCTAGGGAAAGGCGAACTATGGTTGAGCAGAGGCTAGCGAGGTATGTAGTGACAATCTTCCAAAAGGTGATTGTCGGCGCATAACGGGCATGTGAATTGCGCCACCCGTAACCCCACATAGTAAACCCTTTCGATTGGATACCATCTATGAATGAGATCCAATGCAATGCACTCTTCAAGGTAGTGGCCACGTTCATCGCATAATGTACAACATATAATGGGAATTACTGGGGATCGTTCTACAAATATATGCTCCTCTTGTATGTATAAGATGGTACGTAGCTTGTCATTGATAGACTAGAGGGTGGGATCCTCTTGATAGGATCGCTCGACCGTGTGCAAGGAGTCCCGATATTGTGGTATTTCTGGACAATGGTGGGTATAGTGCCCATAGGTGTCACAAAGCACGCATGCGTGATTGGTACGCAATTGTTTTCCTGTAATTTTTGTGGTAGGTTCCTTTTTACGGGAATGCAGCGTCAAGATGTCTGCTTCAGAGTCGAGGAGTGGTTTTAACTCGTCCAACTCCAGACATATGTGAGTAGGGTATCCTATGACATCACATATAGCGCAAACTGGTGAATCCCTCTTCATGGAGGGGGTCACTGCTTTCTTTCCTCTCTTTACGATTTTCTTGGCCGTGGTAACTGGTTTCACAATGGGAAATTCCCTTGCGGAGGTAGTTTCGACCGTTTCTTGGGTAGGTTGGTGCTCCTCGGGATTGAGGGGCTTTTACCCTATGGCAGTAACGTTTGTGGCTCCTGTTCCAGAAGGGGGAATGAGGTACCAAACTAGGAATGCCAACGATATGTTGGGTAGCACCAGTGTCGCCAAAACCTGCTGGGAGACGAAGCCAGGAGGCAGGTAGAGGAAAGGGGTTTGGGAGGTGGCGTAGGCTAGAGAGGCTGCCGTGGCCGATGCCTCAGTGTCGTTACTACTTGAGTCCGTGTCCTGACTTGCCTCGGTGCTTGATGTGGACATCATGCACACCGGGGCCCCTGTCGCATCGGGCAACACCTCAGGGATAATGGGAGGATCTCCTGGGAATGACCCTAGGACGAACAACGGTTTGAATTGGACAGGACCATATTCTTGATACTGTGAAAGACCATCTACGACTGTATCTACATAGGGTAGATTTACATCCATGTTGGTTAGGGGATGCTTTTTACTGTACGTTAGCTGGTCTACCGTAATGATTTGATCCCCGTGGGGGAACATCATGATGCGGAAGATGGAGGATGCTATGGAAAACATGGCGTACATGTAACTCCGCCCAAGGAGTATATTTTATTCCAAGTTAGCATCCAAGATTTCGATGTCTATGTGGACCGTCTTGCTGGCTAAGTAGACCGGTACATTTTGGAAGAGAACGACGGGGGTCGAGGGACGACCGTCATACGCTCTAAGTGTGATGACGGAAGGTTTGAGTTCGGGGGATCCTAACTTCTTCCACACATTCTTTGACATGATGTATGTGGATGCACCCTCGTCAATGACACATTGGTGAATAGTAATATTTTGTACCAATACTGGTATATGGAAGGCGACCATGGAGGGAAGCCTAGGGGTGGCTTTGTCCAAGTCAAAATCCATCATGTGCATATCGGCAGGGTCGATAGCACCTAATGCGAAAAGTAGGGCTTTCCTTTGTTTGGGGCACGACTGCAGTACTTCCAATGTGGACATAGCAGTAGGTGATTGAGCTAAATCTTCTATGATGCTATAATTGTGGGCCGCTTTGGAGTAGTTACCTGCTCGCCTATTAGGCCCTTTTGCCATTTTTGGAAATAGTTCTGTAGGAGTATTTGGAATGGTTAAAGGTGTAGTTGGTGCACTTTTACTAGCCCCTGACGTATTGGTGTCTGGTGGGGTGTCGTAGCTGCGATTCCGAGTTTGGAAAAAAATTTCTTCCCCAGCCATGTAGATCTCATGGTTGCTTTTCCTGGAATCGTCTGGGTTTTGCTGCTGAGTGCCGACCATCCCTTGATGGGGGAAAGGTTCTTGCATCACCGCAATTTGCTGGGAAGATCCTCCTTGTCCTTAGTTACTTTGTAGCTTTTTAAGCTCAGGGAGTTCAGGACAGTGGTGAGTATAGTTCCTGTACTCACCACATATTGAACAAGAATGGTTTGTTTGTAGAGGTGGCCTTTTTCCTTGCCTTTGGGCATTTCTTGGCTCCTGGTTCTGATTCTGGTTAGAGTTACCTCCAGCTTGGGATCACGGTGGGCACTGTTGGTTGCTGCCCCCAGTCCAGGGTTCCCTTTGGGCTTGTTTTTTGCCTTTTTCTTAACCACGTTAGGAGGGTAGTTCTCCTGATCATACTGGTGTGGTTGATTTTGGGACGACTGCACAAAGTTCACCTGTGCATTGTTTTGCGTAGGTGGGTTGTGTGCATGGGATTGAGCATAATGCTGTCCTGTGTTTGCACCTGGCCATTGGGGGGGAGCTCTTATGTCAGTCTTTCTTCCTGCGTACTAGGTCCCCTCAGCCGGAGGATAAGGTCCTCCTTAGTGATACGTTTATTTGTCAAATTTTGCTGCGGCATATGATGACTTTGAAATCCGGGTTGAGACATGTTTTGGGTGGAACCATGTGTGTAACCGGGACTTTGACTACTGCTGCCTAGGTACCCTTGGGTCATTGACCCAATTAGTCCATCTGCAGAGTTAGACTTGCCTAGAAATTCTTGATAAGATTGCAGGCACAGGGCGTTAGGTAGGATATTGTAGATGTATCCTGACTGCATATAGATCAGTTCAAGCTGTAGGGCTTTACTGATTGTATCCTCTTCAAATGTGGGGTTGCACTGCGCCACATCCTTTGAAATCTCCGGTGTCAGAGTTTTCAAAAATAAATCTAAAAGGACCGAGTTGTCGAGTTTAGCTTTGCATAAAATGCGATGTCGCCTCCATTCATGGAGATGCTCTGAGATATGGATGGAGGGGGATTATCTGAAATGGGTTAGTAATTCCATTCCAAAATCGTGGTGAATGGGCAACTGAAAGTATGTGAGGAATGCAGTAGCGAGGGTTCTAAAGGTTCCACGTGAAGCAGGAGGTTGCTCCACATACAATTTCGCGGCCACTCCCTTAAGAGTGTGTTGAAATAGCTTCAACCAAATATTATCGTCAATGATGCTATTTGATGGGCACCAGAGGTGAAAGATCATTATATGATTCCCTGGGTCTTCCTATTGCTTGCCTTCAAACTTTGGTATGTCCGAAGGGAGCTTCGTGGGCATGGGAGACCAATTGGAGTCGTGTGCGATGGGGTCATTGGTGAGCTTGGTTAAATCGGGTAGATTCAATGCCGTTCAGAAGGGGGACTGGGAGGCTGACGCCATGGAAACATGTGAAGACATGAAGTTTTGGTTAGAACGAGGGTTATTCTGTGACGTAACCTGTTGTGAATTCAGCTGGCTTCCCATATGGGATGTGTTCCTCTGCCCCTCAGGGGATGAGGGGGCAGTGGTGTGTAGTGTGGTGTTGCGATACTGATTAGGGTTCCCAACTAAGGTTTCTTCAATAAAGGATGAACCAATGATTGTGGCAATGTTCCATCTTTGACGCCTAAATGGAAAAAGACCTGGAACCCCTCTCGATAATGGGGGGAGGTCCAAAAGACGCCTGGACCGATGAGGTTCTGTTGGAACCGTTTGGGTGTCAACCAGGTTAGGTTTTGGAAAACTTTTGAGAGGATTGAGTCTATGATCACGAAAAATTTATGGACACATACATAAAACAAAGTGAAAATGAAATTAATTTTCCCTTTAACTTAATCTATGTGATCAATCAAGCAAAAAATGGTTTTGTTTGTTTTCCCGTGATACTCAAAATTCTAGAATACCTGTTACATCCTCACACACTCAAAAGTAACTGGGCCTTGAAAATATTTCTTGTGAGTGCTGGAACAACGTCCCATAAGAGCTGGCGACGCCCCCAGTCAGCGAAAGAGAATCCACCAAGGTAAGGGTAGAGGGTTTGGTGCTTGCCTGCACCGTCACCTATAGGGTAAAGGATGCCCTAGTTTTTGGCCACTAAGAACCATCGTCCCATGTGAGCGTTCAAGTCTTGGGATTCTTGGTAGTCAGCTAACAGTACCAAGTATCAGCTAGGTCAGGTAGCCCCAACAGATACCGCACGCACTGCGCCTAAGCCTAACCCCCTCTGAATCGGGTCTTTTCCGCGCTCGGGTTTTTTTTTCCGTGGGCTGATAGGTGGATTTTAAAGCGCCCTAAATACATAACTTCTATGTTTCAATGTGAAGTGTGATCAAGGTGGCTTATTGGATGCCTTACCCCTTGATCCTAACTTAATTTATAAATTCTTTTGTGGCCCCTGTGGGGAGAATTTAGTGAGTTGGTTTAAGTAAGTTTTAGGTGGCTTTATTTGCTTAGGGGGTGAGCGTGTGTGAGCGTATGGTGAAAAATATCATAATTTGAACATATGGATATCGGTGATCCTTTACAAAAGTCCCCTAGTTAAACTATGTGACGTTGTTCCTTGCTCAAATGGCAAACATTTGCGGATAATGGGCCACTTCCAAATCTTCCTAGTTCGTCTATGTGAGTAACTAAAGGGAGATGGGGAATCGCGAATGTAGAGCATTCATATGATTGTCTAGGGTCACCAAATGGTGCAAAGACAACATATATTACTTTCTCTAATTGGAGATTCAATCCTAGTCTCGCAATTTTCTAGATGCAAAAATTGAATTTAAACTAAACAATTTCTACACTAGCTTATTCATGTCTGGTCTTGGGCCACTTGGAATAGTTAAACTAAGTGTGCATACCAGAATTTGAAAAAACATAAATTGGTCGGAAAGCAATGGTTAATTTCCCCCCTACTTAAACTATGTGAACACTTTTTGCAAAGACCAACTTAAATGAAAACTAACTCTATGCCTATAGAAAGCAGCAAGAAATGAGTTCTCAGAAGCTATGGGGTATCAACACAATGTTAGCGGATACATTAAGGGTTGTCCAACACACTTACAAGAAGAAAAAATGCGAGAAAATAGGAGAAAAAAATCTCAATCCGCAATTTTCATGCAAAAACCCTTGACGAGTGCGCCTTCTCGCACGCAAGTCGGTCCGAACGCGCACAATGTGCCTCGTGATGAAAAAAATGCATGCAAAAAATCCTACAAGTAAAATATTAGAGCTGCCTTTCTTCATTCTTTGTCACTTCGGTGAGTCTAGGGACTGCAAGATGGGTCGGAGGACCGTCGACTCCACTCCGACGATAGACAAAGGGTCTCCTACAAAAGATGGCACAACCACATAAACTTGGAGCACGTCGGTGGAGTTTCCAATCATGTTGTGGTGGATTAGTCGCATGGGTGTACGAAATCGCACTAGCTTAGAGAGTGTGGTCTACTCTCTAAACTATTGGTAACATGCATAAAGTGGGGGAGCTCAAAAGCATAAAATTTAATGGAAATAGTATCGTCGAAGTATGCTCACGGTTAAACTAAAACTAAAAAACACAAATATACTGTAAGCTATATAGAGAGTCCAAAAAGATAATAATGCAAATGATGGCTCGATGACCTCTTCTTATTAAAAAATTTGAAATGGAGAAGAAATTTTACCCACTTGCCAAAGAGCCCCTAGGTAATGGCTCTAGGTCCCGATGCAAGGATGTTACCTTCCAAGCTCCGCCTCCGATGTAGTCTCCCTCTCTCTCTCTTTCGTGGTGGAATAAGATGTTGGGTGGCCAACTATCGAGTCCTCTTTAGCTCTAGCACCGGGTCACACACAATGTCGGTGTTTCTTGGGAAACTTTGGCCAACATAACACTTTTATCACCATTTCTTCATCTCTTGGTGGGTTTATATAAGTGAGCTTCGATCCTCCTTCCCTCCCTTGGTACATGATGGATGGTGATCCAAGGGAGAGTGTGATTCAATTGTGTGCTCAAATATTCTTTTGTGTGCTCACATAATGTCTAAGGAGGCACCGTTGGTTGTCCTTAGGCGGCTTTCACATAAGGAGTAATTGTCCTTTGCATGGTGTGGTCCCGAAAAGCAACGTTTTTCCATTTCCGGGAATGGGCGCTTATCGGGTAAAAAGGCGCACGGAAGGCGCTCTTCTCGAAGGATAAAGCACGCATTTCAACATTTATGACTAGTTCAAATCTGATTTTCTCAAAACCGTAGAGATTAATTTAAATACTTCTTGATTCCATAATGTGTTGTTGTCCTGTAAATACTTGGGCTCGACATTTAATTGATTTCGTCTTTCGTTGTATGATTTTCTAGGGTTAACAATCATGAACATGTAATCTATAGTTCATATAAACACATTTTAGTGTAGGGAATTCATACTTTTCTCGTGAATTGTCAATAAGGTCCGATTCCCTCTCATAATAGTTGCAATATCATATATAAGGTCTTACATTCATTTTTTCATTCATTTGCTCGATCAAACATTAAGAGATCCATAACTCAAGTCTATCATAAACTATGATTATAACCAACATATAACCAATAGATAAATAATTATAGAACAACCAATATAACCACATAATAACAAACACATTTACACATAATACACAATAGGAAAAATAGCTCTTATTAGCATATGAAAAGTGCAACCAGGGTTAGGGACTTCCACGTACCACCCAACCATAGATTGGAATGAACCAAATATTTCTTTCAACCAATGATCCTCATGCCATATTTGAAGCATGAATGTGGGACTCACAACAAAACCAACCAAGGCTTCCTCATGCTTTACCACAATCCACCAACGGATTCCTAGGACCAAGCCCTCATCTACACAACTAGGCTTTACCACAATATCACCAAGGGATTCCTGAGGCCCAAACAAGAAACATACACTACTAGGATTTACTACAATCCTGCTAGCATGTAATAGTCAAGGTATCACTAGGCCCTAACAAGCATGGATGCCCTCTGGATTTCTCCACCTAAACCATGAATAGTTTTTTTGTCTCCACTCTTTAGGATTTATTGTAAGTCGAGGGATTCCTATGCCTAAAGAGAGTATACACCTCGCAGGGATTACCGTGTATCCCTCCACAATTGGTCGAGCGAGTCCTAGGCCTAACAAGGGTATCTACAACCAAGATTTACCATGTATCATGCCTTTACCTATCAAAGGATTTCTGGGTCATGTGTTTCCTCCCGAGACCACCCCACTTAGTTTCGAAACCATCTAGAATTCTAGCTCAATCATGTAAGAGAAACCCCATCACACCATGAATAACTAGAAATGGAAAGGAAAGGTTTAAAACTCATCTGCCACACTTGGAAAAACTCATTCCAATGATAACAAGATAACCAAATACACACATGCATGTACCATGGATGCCAAAACTAGCAAGGAATTCATACATGCAACTCAATACCTACAAGTAATCTCGTTGTAGCCACCTCAATCCAACTCTTCCTTGCATGATCTTTGGTTCCCTTTTCCTTCTTCTCCTCTTCCTTTGCTTTCCTTGCTACAATGCTAGAGTGATCCATGAATGCGCTAAGTTTGCAAGATTATGTGAGAGAGAGAATAGAGAGAGAGAGCTCCAAAACTAATCTAAAAAAGATGTGAACCGATCCTCGAAAGCCTTTTTATTAATGATGCATAGAGTTTATTCAATTCTCCATTATTTTCTTTCATTTTCCTCCTCACATGCAACTTGTGACCTTTCATATTTCTTTTCTTCTAATTTCCATTATTTTAATAAATAAAATTCCAATTAATGCCTCTGCCTTTCCAACGCCTTTTTCATTGTCTTTGTCAATTTCCCTTAGCCATAATAAACCAAGTGAATACCCACACTAGGATGTTTTTTCCCAACATTCAACTTGGAGTATGTGTTCCATTACCATGGTCTTATTTTTCCTTTATTAACTTTATTGCATGAAGTTTTTAACCGGGGTTTGTTACAATAGAGGGAGAAACCAATTAATTGGTGCAAGTTTAAAGTGGGAGGTCCCTACTATACAACTAAGCTCAACATGAATTCTTTGGAAGTTCAAAAGGTGCACTCAGAGGTTAAGCCCATGATGATGTACACTCGAAGCAATCGTGGCAGTTTGCAACATCGAAAAAGGCTCGATACTCTTAAATTTTTAATAAAGGAAAGCAGTAGTAAAACAAAGGCCCAAGGACATTTTTCTCTCTCCTCTCTAGGAGACACATGGTAACATATTATTGGCCCAAGATGATGTCATACATGGGGAAATATAGCATGCATTTTCGATGTTTTTTAGGTGGCCTAGTGGGCCAAATTTGAGTGGCACGTGTCACCACTCAAATGGAACCACATGACATTGATGATGTCACCCTAAAAGGATTTAAAGTTGCGGCATGCGCGAGACTTACGGCTGACTTGGCACTAGGAACACATGGCTAAATAGCTCACCCTTTGGCCGACAAATGAGTGGTTTACAAGCACATGCGGTGGTTCCCACTAGAACACATCACCCCAGTCCATGGACCCTCCAAGAAATCAAACGAGTACATGGTGAAGGAACTGCGGGGCTGATGGAGCTCTAGGACATGGTAACATACATGACGGAGTGCAAGGGCCAATGAGAAAAGAGCAATGGCGGACCCAATTAACACATAACCCCAGACAAACAACCCCATAGTTGTTTATGAAATTGCGCTAGGGAAATGAAGTCAAGGTTTAAACGTTGAAGGGAAAGAACGAGGACGACATTGTGACCAAGGGCACAAAGAATAATCCAAGTTTTTTGAGCCCCTAGGGATATAACATAAAGTGGTCAGCAAAAGGTTATATGTGTCTTTTAATAAGGTGATAAGACACGGTGGAGTTATATTTGGTAGTGCGTTTGTTTAAAATTTATTTTCCCTATATTTTGGCCTAAATTGAAAGGCTTATGCATTAGAATTGATCGACAACTTTAAAATTGGCATATATGCCATATCTAATATAGCACTAAAGTGTGGTATAAGAAGCATGAACAAGTTGGCAACAATTTTAATGGTAGTGGACATATTTGGAATTTATGTGGCGGTTTCGCTAATTTGGATAAGTGCCACATTTAGAAGGAGCTGCTTGCTAAATCCCGTAACTTACCAAAATGGAGGAAAATAATAGCTTAACTCAAAATTTCTTATAGTGATCGGTAAGTAGTGATTGAAGACTTGAAGAGTACATTCAAAACATTTAACCGAAGTAGGATATAGGAAAAAATAAAAGATTCATACAAGGATTAAAGAGCAATATAATCGAAGTTTTAATTCTAGAAATATAAGTCCAAAATCTATATAAGAAAAAATCGAATTTGCAAGGTGAGGAAGTAAAATTGTGCAATTGTGTTGGTTGTTAGTGTGTGATGGATTATCGCTCGTGTATATGGTGAATTATTCGGTGATAAGAGATTATTGAGGGTGTTTGTAATGGTGGTTATAGTGAGTGTTTTGAAGTGACAATTTGATTTATTTTGTAAAAGGGAACGACTTCATGATTTGAGTATGAAAATTGTATGAAATATGAGTAATTGAGGTTAACCAAGTTGTAACTTGCAGATTAAGGGTTGTATATCCTTCCGGAAGTTGTTGGTAAATACTTAGGGGTTGAAGCTCCTTTCGGAAATAGTTGATAAAATTATGGGTTGTAGCTCCTTTTAGTTGTAGCTTATAAATCACGGAGTAGTTTCTTCCTTCGGTTGTAGCTAGAGAACTATGTAACAACAAATAGTAGCTTTCCTTGTGAAGAGATTGAAGAATTTTTTTAAAACAATTTATGTGTTATATCTTGTGTTTTTTATATTGATTCATATCATACTCACCTAAATTAAGTGTTTGAAGAATTAATTAGTGTCTTAATATCTTGTGCAAATAAAATAAAGTTGTTAAAATTCCTACAATACTAATTCAACCACCCCTCTTAATTTTGTCATAATTTTTAACAAGTATAAGATGCAATGAAAGCTTTACCTTACTAACCAATATCTTATAAGAAATCATTCATAAAAAAAATATTTAAAATTGTGAAAATTCAATATAGATACTACAAATTAATATAAGCGAGAAAAAAAATTATAAAAAATATATATTTAATCAAAATTAACAATATCGAGTAAAAATAGATCATTTTTTTATTGAAAAAAAAACCAAAAAAATTAGAATATTTATTAATATTTAATAAACCAATAAACATTTTTTTTAATATCCCATGACATATCATGGAGTCCTTAAACAAGATGTCTAATTCTATCATAAAACTTCACATACATTTATCACTCTCTTAACAATTACATATATTATCTCTTAATAATTAATAATTATAAATAATAAACATATCATATACATATTTTACATCTTTAAAAATTATATATATCACTTCTTACCGATTATAAATAACGTGTTAGATTAGTACACCTTGATTACCACTTGCAGTCTCCTTCTTCTTCTTCTTTTTTTGCTTCCAATTACACCTTCATCATCTCACAATCAAAATCATCACAATAGATGAGGGGCACTCTTACATTCACTTGAACATTCTTTCCCTCGTAATATTATAACTATTTTTGCATTTCAATTAAAATATTTTCATATAACTTATTAAAAACAAAAAAAATTATTATATTATAAATAAAAAATCGATTTGACGGCCGTGATGTATATGAGTTAATGACATAATGTAGTGTGAAGGAATTTTTTTGAAGTAATATCATATATTCAAACTCTAATTTATTTGATGTTTATGTTAATTGTAGGAGTAGTTGTGCGCTATCAGGTATGTTTATTTTGAATATGGTATAAAAGGTAAAGATTTAATTTTTATAAAATATTATAAAATATTTGTATTATTAATGAAGAATAGAAAATTAAGATTTATTTTAAAAAGTAAATATGTTTTTTTTGCTTTTCAATTTAATTAAAAAAAATTATAAAATTAATTTAAAATAAACAATATATAAAATATTTTGACTAAGAAATAAATTTTGTTTTTTTTAGGCATACAATATTGATAAAGCATAATATTATAACAAAATCTATCTATAAGCTTAGAATCTCTATAACACAATGAAATCAAACTCATATTTTTTTTAAATGTATATATGGTTAACTCATATATTAATTATTTTTTATGATTAATAATATTATTAATAATAATTTAAAATAAAATTATAATTTATTTATTTTTAGGATTTTTTTAAATTTTGGCAATATATGATAAATGTTTTGATGCTTATTATAGATGAATTTATATCAATATTTCTTAGTCTTTTAAATTATATAATGTTAATAGTAGCTATAGTAATTATGTCAATAGACATTTATATGGTGAAGTTGTTTGTGGTATCATCTGTTCAGATTTGTTCTCTTCAACACAATATTGAACATGCTTCCCATAGCCTTTAGTGCTTTCTTCTTTGGAGTTGTCTACCTACGCAATAGAATAGTACAGAGGGGCAGTTTTTTGTCCGAATTCAGTAAAAAAGAATTCAAAAAATCAAGTAGTTGAAAGTTGGAGTCGTTGAATTGCTTTTTTTTATGGTGGAAATAGATTCAGCTCCATCAAAAACCCTTAGGGCACCCAAAATACTTAAGTTTAACAATTGTAAATTAAGATTTTCAAAAAATCTTTGCTGTAACTTTTCATAATCTTACTTGAATTTCTAAATTATTCTGTGGATTTTTTTAGACTACGACCTCTCACACCCCCTGCACTCTTTATAGCACTTAAATAAAGCAAGCGTTGTAGAGAAAAAAATGACAGCAAAGCCTTTGGCCAAGAGAGGGAAAGTAAAGGCAGACATAGCAGCCTCTGCCATTCAAATCATAATCTCACTGCTTCAACTGCTGAAGTCATCCGCTTTCATTGTTACACAAAAAGTGGGGCATTCACGGATTTGATAGAGTGAGGTTGTGTATAACTTTCTTGGTGTGTTGAAATGTTATATACAATTCCCACTCTATAACCACGATGAGAGCGTTACTTGAATCCATAGCAGAAGGGAAGTATGATTGCAAGAGTCTGGTAAGAAGGTGGAGGGTGAAAATTTTGCAGTCTTTGCAAAGTGGATCAAATGAATGTGTATCAAACCATTCCGCTTGTAAATAAATTGGGGAGCAGGTGTTTCTCTTTAGTGGTTCATTGTTTCTTGAATTAAATCCAAGTGGGTTATGAACATTTGACAAATTTGAGCACAAAGAGTCTTGGGAGATTCTATCCAAATAATTGCATGGGTCTTGAGAAGATTCCACCAAATAACGACAATTTCATGATAATCGTGTGCTAGCAGGGTCTTCTATTTGGTGTCCTATGCAGTCTATTTAGGTCACTTCAATCATGTGTGAGAGAGCATGAAAACCAACACGCTGGTTTTCAATATGATTTGAATGGGAGAGTGGTTTCTTGGTGTGTTGAAATGTTATACACAATTCCCACTCTGTAACCACAGTGAGAGCAACCCTTGAATCTATAACAAAAGGGAAATATGTTTGCAAAGCCATTCTGGTAAGAGGGCGGAGGGTGGTAAGAGGGCGGAGTGTGAACATTTCACGATCTTTGCAAAGTGGATCAAATGAATATGTATCAAACCACTACGCTTGTAAATAAATTGGCAAGCAGGTGTTGCTCTTCTGTGGGTCATTGTTTCTTGAATTAAATCTAAGTGGGTTATGAACATTTGACAAGTTTGAGCACAAAGCTGAAGTGGATCTTGGGAGATTCATGCAAATAATGGCGTGGGTTTGGGAATATTCAACCAAATAATGGCATTTTTTCGTGAAACTGTGTGCTAGCAGGGTCTTATATTTGGTTTCCTATGTAGTATTTTTAGGTCAATTCAATCATGTGCGAGAGAGCTGAAAAACAACATGGTGGTTTTCAGTAATTTACAGAGATATGGGGACTGATATGAATGGGAGAGTGCTGGAAATTTTGTGTACATGTGTACTTCTCTGTAGCACATGTCGTAGCATCATGTGGTTTCCTTAGGCTGCGTTGAAATTTGGAGATTAGTGAAATCCTGTTGATAATGGCTAGAGGTGCAGAAGTGTCTACTAAAGCCATGGCTTCCAAATGGGTAGTGTTCCTTTGTACTGTAACCTTTTGTGTGGGAATGGCTTTTACCAATAGGTGAGAGTATTTCTTAAAACTTTTAATTGGTCTCTGTGTGGTGATAGTTGAATCTGACCGGAGACTATATAATTGCGTGTTTGGAAAAATGGTCTTTTCTCTGTTTTGGCTTGGCTTGGCTTGTTGATTTTGAATCTTGATAGGTAGAAATATGTCATTAATTAATTGTTTTGATGTATGATTTAATCTTGATAGTTAGCTTATATGTGTGATTGGGATTGTCTTTAGATTTCAGACATGTATTAATGAATGTTTTTTTTGTTCTCATATATCTAACACAATATTTTGGTTGATGAGGATGAGTAGTAACAAGAATAAGTGGGAGTTGTCTAATGAGATGGAGGAATTGCCCGGATAGATAAAATTGGTCGAGAATCCAAGACAAAAATATTTAAGAAATTTGATAGTAACATTGTTTGAATCATGATTTTGATGGTGGAAATGGATTCAGCACCATCAAAAATCTCTAGGGCACCCAAAATATTAAAGTTGGATAGTTATAACATGGATTTACAAAAATCTACTATCCCATATTTTCTTAGAATCTTACGGGAATTTTCATGATTTTCGGAGCGAAAAAAGCAATTTAGTTAGACTACGGCCAAGAATAATCCCATAAAGATCTAATTCTACATTGATAGTGATAAAAAGCATGATTATTACACACAAATGGTGATGATGATTCTCGATTCTTCATATTCTTCTCCGATTTTCCTAGGTAACATAATTTTGTTTCCTATAAAACTCAATTGCCTCGAGAGATATGCATAATGACGAGTTCAGTTTTTAAGAGATATTTATGTCTTAGAACTATTTTTTAAAAATACACAAATGTTAGGCCTATCTAACCTATTTTAATGAACATTATAGAAAATAGTAAATAAGAGGTTTAATGAACATTATAGAAAAGAGTAAATAAGAGGTTGTTTAAAATATTTAATTCTCTACATCCTAATCATATAATTTAGATATATTTATGGACATATTTGTGTTTGTCATAGTCATACTACATGCGGGAAATAAAGGTGAATAATTCATTTTTCGAAGAATCTTGTAATAATAGGTTTACTTGATTTGATAAGAGTTTGCATGCTTGAATTATCCTGCTGACTTTTGCATTGTCTGAAAACTCGCTTAGATGTTATATTTAGATCAATATTTTTTTTCTTTTCCTAATAGTTCTTCCGAGATGCCAACATGAAGCTCATTTTCTTGTGTTTTTTGGGGGGAAATTAACTAGCCCAAACCATATTTGATGTATTTTTGTTGAGTATAAAGCTCATCGTGATAGAATTTGGATATATAAATGATTTCAAGCTGAATCATGCTTGTGTATTCTTACCCCTTTTTTTCGTTTTGTTGCCGGCAATCTATGGACATGTACATCAATTTAACTTCTCCAAACATTGGGTTAAAAAACTGTGTGCTATGGCATTAAAAAAATTTATCCTAGGAGAAGTATATAAACGTGCCATATAATGGTCCCGTACTTATGTGATAATTTTGATTTTAGGCATATGGCACTTTGACCAAATGCTTCTCAAAGGAGCAGATGTTGTTGGTGTTGCTGTCGCTTGAGCAATTTCTTTGAATTGAAAACCTACTCGTATTATTGAATTTGTTCATCCACGTAAAGCACGATTGTGATTTTATTAACTTCTTAGAGAGATGACGACCTTATGGTATCCTTTGTTGGAGATCGTAATACGTACATGATTAAACAAAATACTCTGCAAATCAATCAAGCACATAAGACACGAGAGGTTTAACGTTGGTTCACCCAACCAATCTAGGCTACGTCCACACAACATAGGCATCGGCAATCTTATTAATCAAACAGGAGATTACAAACTCTCACACCCTCAAAACAATCCGTATGGATACCTGTTTTATAGCAAGGAGAATCTAACTGCCTCATAAATCCTCTCACATCAAATTTAGGATGCATTAACTCTCTCCCAACAACCTGAGCTAATCTAGCAACAAATTCCTATTGTTGTCACACACTAAGATTTTTGCCTATTTTATTTAAAACAGAAAATCTCAACAATCTCCACCTTGACAACAATTAGCCCGATGCCCTGTTATTATTATTTTATCTCTTCTGCAAGCCAAGAGAAGCCAAACACCAGCGTAGCTTCTCTAACAAAACTGGTTTCGTGAACATGTCTGCACAATTCTCCTTTGTATGCACCTTTTCAAGAGAGACTCCCCTTTCAGTGATAACCTGTCTTACAAAATGGTACTTGATCGGTATATGCTTTGATTTACTATGATAGCCCGGATTCTTAGCCAAATGTATTGCACTTTGACTGTCACAAAATAACTTGATGTTGTCCTGCAACCTACTAAATTCACCAAGCAAACCTTTCAACCAAACCACCTCTTTGCAAGCATGCGAAGCAGCAATGTATTCTGCATCAGTAGTGGATAAAGCAACAATGTTTTGTAGCTTTGACATCCAACTAATAGCTCCACCTACAAGAGTAAAGACATACCCTGAAGTTGACCTTCTCTTATCCAAATCACCTGCAAAATCAAAATCAACATACCCGCAAATAGATTCACTACTCTTATTGTAAGTAATACAATAACTACTTGTGCCTCTCAAATACCGAAGCACCCATTTCACTGCTGACCAGTGTTCTTTACCCGGATTTTCCATATACCTGCTGACAGCCCCAACTGCATGTGAAATATCTGGTCAAGTACAAACCATCGCATACATTAAACACCCTACTACATTGGCATATGGAATTCGAGACATATAATCCTTTTCTTCATCTGTATTAGGACATAAACTCGAAGAAAGCTTAAAATGGGAAGCTAAAGGGACTGACACATGCTTCACATTGTTCATACCAAACCTCACAAGTATTTTCTCAATATACTTCTGTTGTGATAGCCACAGCTTACCACTGCTCCTGTCTCTGAAAATCTCCATGCCCAAAATCTGTCTTGCTGCTCCTAGATCTTTCATATCAAACGTCCTTGCCATCTGAGTCTTCAACCTGTTGATTTCTTCAATGCTTTTGCTTGCTAAAAGCATATCGTCAACATACAACACTAAGATAATGAACATGCCATTACTTAACTGCTTAAAGTATACACAATGATCATATTCACTTCTTATATATTTTTTACTCAACATGAAAGAATCAAATTTCTTGTACCATTGTCGAGGCGACTGCTTCAGACCATACAATGACTTCTTGAGCCTGCAGACAAATTTCTTATTGCGATGCTGAACAAACCCTTCCGGTTGTTCCATATAAATTTCCTCATCTAAGTCTCCATGTAGAAATGCAGTCTTAACATCTAATTGCTGCAACTCTAAATCAAGCAAAGCCACTAACGCTAACAAAAATCTAATTGAAACAATTTTAACCACTGGTGAAAAAATCTCATGAAAGTCAATACCGGCTTTCTGAGAAAACCCTTTTGCAACCAGTCGCGCTTTGTACCTGTCTTCCGTATCATTCACACCCTGTTTCAGCTTGAAAACCCATTTACACCCCACAGTTTTCCTGTATTTCGGAAGCTCAACCAGATCCCATGTGTCGTTCTTACTTAAGGCCATCATTTCTTCCTTCATGGCTGCTTTCCATTTGTCACTTTTCGAACCTTCTATAGCTTCCTGATAGCACAGAGGTTCATCATCGTTAGCAGTAAATGCAACTGAAGTAACATAATCATCATAGCTTCTCGGTGGCCATTTGATTCTTGTAGACCTTCTTAAGGATGTTTCTGGTGCTTCCGCAATTGGCTGACTACCATCTGTAGGAACTGCTTGCCGATCAGTATCTGAGACCTGTTCATGATCTAAACCTGAACCCTGTTCATGTTCTGATTCTGAAACCTGTTCATGACTAGTATCTGAACTATAGTCATCATGACTATCATTAGAAATGCTATCAAACTGAATGTGCTGTAAATCAGATACATCATCTTGTTTCAATCTACTATCTACATCTAACTGTACAAGAGAGGATTCATTAAACCTTACATCTCTGTTGATGATGATTTTGCGGGTAGTAGGATCCCACAATCTATATCCCTTTGTTCCAACACCATACCCAACAAAGATATACCTTTTAGACTTTGGATCTAATTTAGTTCGTTGATGTTTAGGCACTAGAGCATATGCATCACAACCAAACACTCTGAGTTTAGAATAGTCACAAGGGTGTCCTTTCCATACCTCTTGCGGAATCTTGCAGTCTATCGTCGTCGATGGAGATCGATTTATCACATAACAAGCTGTTGCCACCGCTTCCGTCCACAACTCCTTTTGCAACCCGGCGTTACTCAGCATACTCCTTGCTCTCTCTAGAAGAGTCCTGTTCATGCGTTCAGCAACTCCATTTTGCTGAGGAGTATAAACCGTGTTCTTATGTCTCTCGATCCCTGCATCCTTGCAATAGCTGTCAAACTCCTTGGAAGTAAACTCACCACCATTGTCAGTTCTTAAACATTTTATTGTTCTACCAGTGATGTTTTCTACCAATGCTCTAAACTGTTTGAAAATTGTAAAAACATCAGACTTCTTTTTCATCATGTAGACCCACACCTTCCTAGAAAAGTCATCAATGAACGATACAAAATATGACGAACCACCATATGAGGTTGTAGGGGCTGGTCCCCAAACATCTGAATGAATATAATCAAGTATCCCTTTACTAGTATGTTTGCCTGTTTTAAATTTTTGCTTACTTTGTTTACCAAACAGACAATGTTTACAGAAATCTAACTTTCCAGACCTTAGATTAGGAAGTAACTTGCGATCAGCCAAAATTTTTAACCCTCTTTCGCTCATATGGCCCAATCTTTGATGCCATAGGCGAATGGAACTACTGTCATGTTCAGACACCGTAGACACATGATCTGACCCTGTACTTCCTTCTAACGGAAACAGATTTCCTACTTTCTTAGCCTTCATTACTAGTAAGATACCTTTATAGATTTTCATAACTCCACCTTGAATTACAGTTTTATATCCATTCGTATCTAATGCTCCTAAAGAAATTAGATTTTTTCTTAAGTCTGGAACATGTCTCACATCAGTTAATATTCTAGTTGTCCCATCAAACATTTGTAGTTGTATGCTCCCAATCCCCACAATATTACATGTTACATCATTACCCATGTACACAACTCCATCATTAATTGATTTATATTCCTTAAACCATTCTTTATGGATACACATGTGGTTTGATGCACCGGAATCTAACAACCAATGTTGACCATGATTTGACACATTAACTGATAATACTTCATCACTCATACCTCAACCAGATGTCGAACCTGTATCTGTCGCATTTGCCTCCTTCTTCTCTGTCGAAGAATCTGCTTTAGGAGTTTGCTGCTGTCGCTTCCAGCAGTCCTTCTTTAAATGCCCTGATTTGCCACAAAACCAACACTTTAGCTTACTCTTCTTCCCTTTCGACTTTGAACGTGAGTCGCTCGGCTTCCTGGGGCGTCTTTCTTTCGAACAACCTCTGACCATCATAGCCTCTGATGTAGAGGTGTCTGCATTCGACCTCTTCCTCGTCTCCTCAGACAACAAGGCTCCAACCACATCGTTCTCAAAACAGGCACTCTGAGTTTTCGCCATCTTGTATCAACCAAAAAAAAAAAACAATAATCTCCAAAACCAACTTTTAAATAAAGAAATTAATCTCAATAAACGCCTATGCCTTATATTATGCTGCCTTTGCTTTAAAAAAAAAAACAAATAACTTTTTGTTGTGCAAAATTAGAGAAACACACGACCAAATTCTCCAAAGCTGACCCCAATCAATGCTACAAACTGGCCACTCAAACCTACAACAGGTAATGGACTATCCACCTAAAACCGTGTAGAGTTCCAAGCCTGGTTACATTCCTTCGACTTCCAATACACAGTCCACGCGTGGGGTCAATTTATCAATGCCATCACATGATTCGCAGAGAAGAAGGATCCACGCTGTAATACTTACAGCAATACCTGCACATTCAATCGATGACACTAATCGACACCTCTGCGGCTCCGATGGGAGAGATTGTGAGAAATTGTAATGAGGTTTGCCGTAAGGCACTCAAATATATCAAAGATCCATCTCTCGTTTACAGTCGAGACCGATGGAAGAGTCAGATTTCAACCAATAAAATGCGTCGGTTGTTTAATCAAACACTCACTGTGAACAACAAACACACAGTCCTACCAATCACCTCGGTGCAATTGAATTTCAACTTACCCTTTCATAATGATAATTGTGATCATAACAACACATTAACAAAGCCAAGAATTTTTTTTTTTTCAACCACAGCCTCTCCACGCAGTTGAACAGCATCACCAGCGCTCCACTCATCAATCATTCTGCGCCCAGCAACTCTACGCATCAACCATTACGCACGCTGCCTCCACGCTGATGGACAAAACCAACCTCCACGCAGGCTGGAAACAACGACCCCCACACAGCAGTGGACAGCAGTTCAACTCGGCCAAGTCTGGTATGTCAACCTTCAGTCCGGTCCAGGCATTAACACGCAGGCTCAGCCAGATCCACGCGGCTGCTCTGGTCAGCGCGCTGGTATGTTGGGCGATTAGAGTTTTAATACACTCCGCAGCACTGCATGTCTATGCGCTGGCCTTCATAGCAAACAACACGCACTCGCAAGGTCCAACAATTGCTCATATATACGCAGGTAGGCGATCGCCCCCAACCACGCAGCAATCATGCGCTCCACCTCCAGCACGCGCTCCAGCTGCGCCACGCCTCCAACTGCTCTGATACCAATTGTTGGAGATCAGAAGCACAGCAATATAAAACAAATACTCAGCAAATCAATCATGCACATAAAGACACAGTAATTAACGTGGTTCACCCAACCAATCTGGGCTACGTCCACACAACATAGGCATCGGCAATTCTTTATTAATCAAACAGGAGATTACAAACTCTCACACCCTCAAAACAATCCGTATGGATACCTGTTTTATAGCAAGGAGAATCTAACTGCCTCATAAATCCTCTCACATCAAATTTAGGATGCATTAACTCTGTCCCAACAACCTGGAGCTAATCTAGCAACAAATTCCTATTGTTGTCACACACTAAGATTTTTGCCTATTTTATTTAAAACAGAAAATCTCAACAGTAATTGGATATATGACAGTACATTAATATTAAAGTGATTGGATTAACAATATGCATTGATTTTAGTGTAAGCACAAAAAGTTATTAACAATGTAGATTGATTTTTGTGTTATAGTAATTTAAGCTATTAATATTGGAGAGCAAGAGAGACAAGGTATCATGTTTACTACAACAGATCGAGCTAAAGATTTAAATGGTTTACTATTTAAATTTTCTTTTTCATATAATCGATATGAAAAGATAACAAACTAGCAAGGGAGGAAATAAGAATAGTAGAAGAAAATAGTTTGAAATTGATTGTAACATGAGTACGTTCTTATTATTCACATTTTCTATCTTTCAACACTATTATTGTCACTTTGCATTTAAAAAAAATATTTCATCATTATAGTTATTAACAATAATTATCATGTCAACGAATTGAGGTAACTAAGAAAATTTAAAATTAAAATGACCAAGTTAATCTCAGAAATATTTAGCATATTTAAAATGATTATATTAATATTTGATATATTTACATATTACTAATAAAATTAATCATATCTTTGATAGATTTTCCTTGACAGCACACGACTCAAACGAGCCTAGAATATAGAAAAATTTTAATAATCTGAAAAATGTGACGTTGATGCCTCTGACTGGAGATCTATCATGCGCTGAGAGGGATCAAATCTCTCGAGGTGCAAACCTTTCCTCAAGTTTTGCACTCAAAAAATAGGTTTGCACCTCGAGAGATTTACACTCAAAAAATAGGTTTGCACCTCGAGAGATTTGATCCCTCTCGGCGTATGATAGATCCAGAGTTAGATAGATCTAGACTGGTAATTAAAAAATGTTATACTAATTTATAATTAAGATTAAAAATTTAATATAAATGTTAATGTTTGACTTTTAAATATAATATAAATATTAATATTTATGAATGGTTAGTTATTTATTTTGCCTCAATTAGAAAGAAAAAGCTAAATTAGATAAGTCACAGTTTTATGTTTTGAAAATCTGGGCCAGACTTGGGCGTTAAAAGGATCGTATGAATACTTTAAATGAAAAATTATAAAATATATATTATAATATATAAATGAATAATTATTCTGTTATTAAGATATTTGTCTGCACAGTTGTTTGTTTTACTGGAAACCATAATGGTTGTGCATGCAGGACAATTCCTTGGCATGCCATTCATCCCCGCTTATTTGGATCCATCAACAAAGGGACAAAGGGTTACCGTAGCGGTGAATTATGCTTAACTTTGGTTTATTAAAATCATAATGTTTTTTGAATTTTTCTTTTTAATGGAGAGGAAAAAGTTGAATTTGTCGTTAATTATATTGAAGCCTTTTTCTAGTACGAAGTTTATTATAATGACACTATTTCAAAATTTTGAATACGTGTCTTTCTCTCTTCTTTTAAAGCTGCACTTCTCTCCATCTAACGTCTTCACGATTTTTTAAAGCCATAGATATTCCTTCACATGGTAATGTGCAAGTACTAGTTTAGAATCCTACCTCCAACTTGGGACTCAACCCTAACCACCTAAATTGATTTGGGCATAAGAGAAATATGTAAACTTGTTTCCCTTTCGTGTTTAAAGTAAAGCTAAAAAATATCACAACACTACTAAATAAATAAAAAAATGTAAAAATGTGCGTAATTAATATTTGCAAAAATGCTAGCCACTATAAAAAATTTTAATGACATTATGAAGTCCTATTTTATTTTGTATTATTATTCGACGTAATTTTATTTGAAATGAAGTATAATAAGGTTAAAATTGTGACTTTAAATTATAATTTTATTAAAAGTTGTATTTTAAAACGTTAAATACAAAATAGTTCGTTTGCATTTTTATAATAATTTTATTTTAATTTAAATTTATAGAAATAATTTTGAAATTTAAAATAAGAGAATATCGTATTAATATAAATAATATAATATTAAAATAATTAAAACGTAATATTGGTGGCAGTGGTAAACTGGTGGCGGCGTAATAGTTAACGAGAAAGAAAGGGAAAGGACCTCTAAAGTGTCAACGCGGTAAGGTGCTTTTAGAAAACAATGTGTTTGTTAGAGTAAAAGTCGAACAAGTCTAAATTTGCCTTTCCATGTAATATACCATTTATTTGTGTGATATTACGACTAGCTTGTTCTTTATGTAGAGTGTTGTTATATTGTTAAAATGCCCGTTTCAAGTTTTCAAATTACATATTTTTTTGTTTTATTTTTATCGTATGTGATATGTATTGGGTGTGTGTGATATTTTTTCCACGATTAGCATTAGTAGGGAGATTAGCATTAGTAGGGAGTAAGAGGTGGCCAGTGAGCCCTTTGCACTCGGTAGTAGGGTTAAGTGGTGGCAAGAGGTCGCCAGCTAGCCCCTTGCACTCGGTAGTAGGGGGTAAGAGGTGGCCAGCTAACCCTTTGCACTCAGGTTCATGCCAACACTCCAAATATATTTTTTTGGACCCAGTGGGCCGACTTGCCTATGGTTTTGTGTATGGTTTTGCACATGGTTTTGGGCATGATGTTTTTCTGCCCATGGTCTTTTGTAGATCCGGTCAAGGGAACTACAGTTATGTTCTAATCCGAGGTTAATGGATTTAGGTTTATGAATGATTCAACATGTAAATATATGTGTTGTAACATTGAAATGAATATAATGAAAAATCGAGTTGGCAATGGATTTGAGTTTATGAATGATTCAACATGTATATATCTGTGTTGTAACATTAAAATGAATATAATGAAAAATCGAGTTGGCAATGGAGATTCAAGGGAAAATCTCTTTATATGTTTGTTTTATCTGTATCTCTGTTTTATATTTCATGCTTTAGCTATTATTTATTTTTCTGTTTTAAGAGTTCGTTTGCAGATAATTTAAAACCTACAACATAGTAGGAAATTTCCTACAATATAGTAGAAAGTTTTGTTTTAGAGTGTCTAGTTTATTTATTTAAAGCGGTTTATCTAAATTAAAAATCTAGTATATAAAGTTTTAATTTTTTTATTATTATTTATTGTTAAGTATGTTCCATTCATATATTTCTGAAATAAATAAGTAAATAATAAATTAGCCTAAAGAACTTGGTACACCCAAATAAATTATTAGTGACTATATACCAGCCTAGATCCATCTAACTCTCGATCTATCATGCGCCGAGGGGGATCAAATCTCTCGAGGTGAAAACCTATTTTTTTAGTGCAAAATTTGAGAAAAAGTTTGCACCTCGAGAGATTTGATCCCTCTCAGCGGATGATAGATCCAGAGTTAGATGGATCTAAGCTGGTATAACACAACTTTTAATTATTAAACTAATTAATTTAATCAGCAAAACAAACCCATAAATATTATAGTAAATGCACATTCTTAACCGTCAAAGATGGAGGTCATAGAGACCGACAAGGGATAAGGGAACAGTTTGCGTAAATTCTTAAAAGAAAAAGATATGGATAAGGCGAGTGGGGAACCTCTGCAAAGTTTGGTCAACACGTCACGAGCTCACGTTTTGTCGTATAGCTCGGTTTCTAAGAGGCTTGAAGTTTTAGTTTCAGTGGCCACCCTGTTTAAAGTCAACTCATAACTTTTTGGTCGAAGGTAGCACAGAGCCGTATATATATACGATATATCGTAAGTTATATGATATTAAATGTAGTATATGTTTACGGTTAGATTTAATTTCGATTAAATATAATGGTGGGTATATATTGCCTCACCGCATTTAATATTGTACAGCTTACGATATATGGCTTTCCGCACAAAGTCTTGACTAATTATTGTTAAAATATCATTAAACGTTTTAATTGATCGATTGTTTATATATTTTTGTTTCTATATTCTCATAGTTAATTTGACACTGGACTTTTGATGTGAAAGAAATTATTTTAGCATACCACGTTACAACTGGTTTACTTATTTGATTTTTGTATTTAAAAAAAATGTGTGAACTGATGATGATGGTGGTTAATGTTCACTGATACCAAATTTTGGTTTATTGAACTTAAAGAAACAAGTTATTTAGTTTGTTTTAAAATTGTATTCCTGTGCTCAAAGAACTTGGAGAGAAGCTTCTCGAGCTCACTATAACTATAATTTTGACATGTTAAAAGGCTAGGAAGGTCGGTATACAACAAAGATTATAAACAGAAGCTTCTCGAGCTTACTATAATTTTGACATATTAAAATGCTAGGAAGGTTGGTGTTGCAACAAAGATTATGAAAAGAAGTGTCCCGAGCTTACTATAATTTTGACATGTTAAAACACTAAAAAGTCGGTATTGCAACAAAGATTATGAAAGTGAGATCTAATGTGGGTGTAGACAGGACACTCTAAGAGGAAGTGATTTTCATTCTCAATGTTCATATTCTCACAGAGATAGCAGATCCTTTCCACCCATGATGTTTTACGAACTGCCCAACGACTCGTTTCACTATGGAACTCATGAGAGTTCATTCTTATCTTGGCTATATTAATTTTTTTCTTTGAGCTAGTTAAAATAGAGAGATACATTTGATCTTCTAGAGTAGGGTTGATGACCTCCTTATAATATCTTAATTTTCTTTTAGTCCCTAAATCTTTCTCACAAAACATTCTCTCTTTAAACTTAGAAGTAACAATATTTTTAATGTTATTAATATTTTGCAATACAACATTTTCGTTGATCAGGAGATCAAGTCTCTTGAAGAAAAATGCTCAAAAATGAAGTTGCTCAGAATTGCTCCGAAATAGATCGATTGGAAAGAGCTCGGCGATACGATCCCAACGCCGCGAACGGCACTCAAATCCGTTACCGTATGGAGGAGATCTTGCATTTTGAAATCGCCCAATAACCTTCAATTTTGAAGGGAAATTTCTTTTTAATACTATGTGTTGGAATAATTTTATTTTTTTATTAAAGTTTAATAAATTAATTAAACTATATAGTTCTTAATATTTTATATGATTTAATTAATCATATATTATATTAATTAATTATATTTTTAATTAATTTCAAATTTTAATTAAACTTTATTAAAAATCTAAATATTAAAACTACACTATATATTAAAACCAAATTTTAAATATGAAAAAAGAGTTAAAACCCATATTCGTTTAAACCCACAATTCTAAAGTTTTATAAAGGGCATGTGCTCCAAATGTGGGTCAATACGTGGCTTTGGATGACGTGCCTAAGCATGTGGTTCAAATGTTGGAGCGGAGGTTGAATATGATAACGTATGGTCCAAGGTTTCATTAACGTGCTGCATTGGTGGAGCGGATTTCATAAACGCGGAGCTAAAACAGTTATTCTAACCGTTTGACATCACAATTAAATGCTGTGGGTTGAGCGCATGTGAACGCGGAATTTTTCAAACCGTCATATTTAATGTTGCCGCCGAATTTGGAGCGCGCCCGACAGATTTGGGGGAAGTTGCTATTTTAACTGGAGTTAACTCCAGTTCTCCACAGTTAGCGGAGCTTTTGAAGGGCCAACTTCAGTTAGCCATAACTTTGGCTAGGAGAGGCCTTTTGATACGAAATTTTTTTTGATTTTGGGTGTAGAGAGCATTCTGGAGCTGTTGGGAGTGTTTGCAGAGCCATCAGGGCACTCTAACAGAGAATTTACCAGCTTTTTTTTGTCGTGGAGCCACTAGGGCCTAAGGGAAGAAGAGTTGTTTTGGACTATCTTCATCCAATGGAGGTGTTTGTTTAGTCATTTTATATTGATTTGAGCCTTCCGAATCTATTTTTTCAGTGTATTTTGCTATTTGAGTCTTCTATACAATTTTATTCACATTTTGAGCATTTAATCAAAGAGGAAAAAGCCTAATTAGAGGCTTTTGGACCCAGCGGAGGTAGCCCAAGAGAGGGGTGAACCGCTTAAACAATTATTTGTTGTCATACTGTATAATTTTGCTGCATATTTTCAGATTCTGCTCCTTTAAACAGTAAATTTTTATAAGCTATATTTTCCCAAGTAGGTTTAAACAGTGAACAAAACTTATTAGTTCATCTTCAAACCACTACACTTCATTTGCAGAATATGTATACTTGCCTATTCACACATTAAAGCTGGATCAATGAATACTTTGCACTTAAAACAAATACTTTCATTGATTGGATCTCAATGATTACAGTTTATTTCTTTAGGCAGAGTCTGTAGAAGGGCCAGGTAGCCTCCGGATTCATCCTTTCTTTGAAAGGTGAAAGATCCGATGAATGCCCCTACAGTCAATCTCTGTATGAGAAATACTTTGTTCTCACAATTTCAGATCAGGTTGGTATCAGAGCTCAAGGTTTTGCTTAAGAGTTTGTGAAATTTGTGCAAGTAAGTTGTGTTATTCTGCAAAATTTGATGCTCACTAGGCTGAAATTGAAAAGAGGGGAAGGTCAATTGGTTAGAGAACAAGTTAATCCTCAACCAAGGAGGGCTAGAGTGCCATTACATCCACCTTCCATTTCATCCTCATTAGCCTTAGAATCAGCCACAAACATGTCTTCCAGAGAAGGAGAAGTACATGAGGAAATGGATCCCAAGGAAGAAGAAAGAGTCTTTAAAAAATCTTTCTTGGACTTGACTGAGATGGTTAGGATCCTATACCAGGAGAGAAATGATAGGATTGCTGGAGAAGGGTCTAGAAACCAAAGAGAAGAAGGAGATTCTTCAGGAGGGAAGAAAGACAAAGATGAGTCTAAGAAAGGGAATGGAGGAAATGGTGATCCTTCATCTCCATCGTCATCCTCTTCCTCCACATCATCCTCTTCAACTTCTGTTAATCAGTCACACAAAACAAAAACATCTCTTAAAAATCCTTCGTTAAAGCTTGATGTAAAGTTTGAGTTGCCAATGTTTAATGGTGATGTGAATGCAGAAAAATTGGATAACTGGATTAGACAGCTGGAAGTCTATCTAAGAATTCAGAATTTGCATGATGATGACACAAAAATCCAATTAGCCTCTTTGAGAATGGATGGAGCAGCTTTGGTTTGGTGGGAAGCCAAGGCTAGAGAGGAGATTAAAAAGCATGGTAAGATAACTCTAACATGGAATGAGTTTATTACTGCTATTAAGAAACAGTTTTATCCTCTTGCTCATATTCAGAAAGCAATCATGAATTGGCAAAATTTTAGGCAACTTAAAGGTCAAAATGTGCAAGATTATACCCAAGATTTTAGAAGGAGAGCACTTCTACTTGGAGTAGACTTACAAAGTCAAGACACCTTGTTGAAATACATAGGAGGTTTGCACAATTATTTGCAACATACTATTCTATTGTTCAATCCTACCAGCTTAGATGAAGTCTGTGTGCAGGCTACACATTTAGAAGCTAGAGGAAAGAATACTTTTGATGAGGATAGTAATTTCAAAAACAACGGAAAGAAAAGAGTTGCAAATTCAAGAAAGGAAAAAGGAAAGTTCTTTTGCAAGAACTGTTCAAAGACAAGTCATGATGAAGATCATTGTTGGAAGCTTCATCCTAAACTGAAACCAGAAAAATACAAGAACAAAAACAAGACCAAAGAAAAGGAGAAAATTGTTGCAACAGTTGAGCAAGACTTAGGGTCAGACTCAGGAGATGAGACAAAAAGCATAGGCATGGTTTTAAAGAACATTAAGGGGAAAGAAGGGGTGTAAGACACAATTCCTAGTTCTAGCTCTTTGAATTGTCACAAAGATACTCATGATGAAAAGAGGAGGATAGAGCTTTTCCATGTGAGGGTAATTTCACAACATACCAAAATTGACACACTATTTGACAGTGGGTCACAAGCTAATCTTATTTCTGAAGACTTGGTCAAGCAGCTTAAGCTTGAGACCATTCCACATCCGAAGCCTTATCCACTTGGATGGATATGCAAGGATGCCAACTTGCAAGTCTCAAGGAAGTGCATATTGCGCTTTGCAATAACTGCACACTTTATTGACACAGTGGAACTTGATGTGGTGCCGCTTGATATCTCAGGTATTGTTTTGGGAAGTCCTTACTTATTTGACAGGAAGGCCATCTTTCATTGCCATGAAAAAAAGTATCACTTGTTCAAAGATGGTAAAGAGTACATTGTGAGAGCTCACAAGAAGAAGCTGGAATCTTCTTTACTACATGCAGGTCAATTGAAAAGACTGGTTAATGCAAGTCAAAGTCTAACTTTGTTGATGTTGAAACGACTAGATTTTGAGCATTTGCCTTTTTATGATGTTGCTAATGATTTGTCTCAGTTTGATAACAGTTTGTCTTTGAAAAAAGATGATGTTATGTTGCACGAATTACCTTTTGGGTCAGCCAATGCAGTGAATGAAGTGTCAAAGCAAAGCAGTGCAAGCAAGAAGGACACAAAATTCAGCATGGGGCAAAGTTGGTTTTAGATTGGTAGAATTCGCCATGGGAACAGTTTGCAAGGTGAAGGTTATTTTAAGTCTTTCTGGAAGTTTGATCAGTGTAGAAAAAGTTTGTTTTCTGCAAATTACAATTGCTGTTCTGCAAATTTTAATCATTTGCATCATGACTCCGTCAATCTAAGCAATGGTCGATCAGTTGATTCCAGAGACAGATTATCATTTTCTCAAAAGCTTAATTTGATGAAATCGGGCAGATTTCAGTTACTCAAGGGTGGAAGAGTGGAGAATCAGTCTCCACATCATCAGTTTCAGTAATCAGAAAGCTTTTGAGGGTCCAAAAGCTTCCCATTTGGGAGGTTTGATCAGGAGATCAAGTCTCTTGTAGAAAAATGCTCAAAAATGAAGTTGCTCAGAATTGCTCCGAAGCAGATCAACTGGAAAGAGCTCGGCGATACGATCCCAACGCCGCGAACGACACTCAAATCCGTTACCGTATGGAGGAGATATTGCATTTTGAAATCGCCCAATAACTTTCAATTTTGAAAGAAATTTTTTTAATATATTGTGTTGGAATAATTTTATTTTTTTATTAAAGTTTAATAAATTAATTAAACTATATAGTTTTTAATATTTTATATGATTTAATTAATCATATATTATATTAATTAATTATTTTTTAATTAATTTCAAATTTTAATTAAACTTTATTAAAAATCTAAATATTAAAACTACACTATATATTAAAACCAAATTTTAAATATGAAAAAAGAGTTAAACCCCATATTCGTTTAAACCCACAATTCTAAAGTTTTATAAAGGGCACGTGCTTCAAATGTGGGTCAATATGTGGCTTTGGATGATGTGTCTAAGCACGTGGTTCAAATGTTGGAGCGGAGGTTGAATATGATAACGTATGGTCCAAGGTTTCATTAACATGCTACATTGGTGGAGCGGATTTCATAAACGCGGAGCTAAAACAGTTATCCTAACCGTTTGACATCACAATTACACGCTGCGGGTTGAGCGCATGTGAACACGGAATTTTTCAAACCGTCATATTTAATGTTGCCGCCGAATTTGGAGCGCGCCCGACAGATTTGGGGGAAGTTGCTATTTTCACTGGAGTTAACTCCAGTTCTCCACAGTTAGCGGAGCTTTTGAAGGGCCAACTTCAGTTAGCCATAACTTTGGCTAGGAGAGGCCTTTTGATACGAATTGTTTTTTGATTTTGGGTGTAGAGAGCATTCTGGAGCTGTTGGGAGTGTTTGCAGAGCCATCAGGGTGCTCTAACAGAGAATTTACCAGCTTTTTTGGTCGTGGAGCCACTAGGGCCTAAGGGAAGAAGAGCTGTTTTGGACTATCTTCATCCAATGGAGGTGTTTGTTTAGTCATTTTATACTGATTTGAGCCTTCTGAATCTATTTTTGCAGTGTATTTTTCCATTTGAGGCTTCTATACAGTTGTATTCACATTTTGAGCATTTAATCAAAGAGGAAAAAGCCTAATTAGAGGCTTTTGGACCCAGCGGAGGTAGCCCAAGAGAGAGGTGAACCGCTTAAACAATTATTTGTTGTCATACTGTATAATTTTGCTGCATATTTTCAGATTCTACTCCTTTAAACAGTAAATTTTTATAAGCTATATTTTCCCAAGCAGGTTTAAACAGTGAACAAAACTTATTAGTTCATCTTCAAACCACTACACTTCATTTGCAGAATATGTATACTTTCCTATTCACACATTAAAGCTGGATCAATGAATACTTTGCACTTAAAACAAATACTTTCATTGATCGGATCTCAGTGATTACAGTTTATTTCTTTAGGCAGAGTCTGTAAAAGGGCCAGGTAGCCTCCGGATTCATCCTTTCTTTGAAAGGTGAAAGATCCGGTGAATGCCCCTACAGTCAATATCTGTATGAGAAATACTTTGTTCTCACAATTTCAGATCATTCGTCGATCTCAAAATGGTGGTATCTTTATACCAACCTCGTTTGAGCCTCAATCTCACAATGGTGGTATCTTTATACCAACCTCGTTTGAGCCTCAGACGGTTTTGGCTTGAAATTTAAAGCTAGCTTAGGAAGTCTATGGTCTGCCATGTTATTGATTTTGTGCTTATACAACACGAGCCTAGTCATAGCTAAGCTCTCGATAGGGGAAATACCCACTTCTATAAGGAGAATAGGATAGGGTGTATTTCCTTTAATTTTAAGGTTATATATTATAAAATGCTTCTAGATTTGCTTAATATTTCTACAGGATTCTATAGAGACACTGCAACCCCAAACCTCACACTCATACAAGATAACAAGAGGGACTAAAGTTTCAAAAAAGAGCTTATTTTTATCACACATCACAAGGTTTGCTACTTTACAATTATTTTCAAGACCAAAATAATTTTTCCACCCTCCACTAATCTTTTTCTCAATGCTATAATTTCAGTTGAATTTTTGTGATGAATATTCATTCCTAAATACTTATGAAAAGACTGTCAATAAATTTTTTTTGTTGAATAAATTATCCCTAACTATGATAAAGGCAATCGAAAAAAACATAATAAATTGGATGTTAATTTACACAATTGTTTTCGCGTTCACCCGTCTGGTATGTTGTCGAATCCGTTGACGTATTCTTGCTGGCCACCATCCATGTTGTTTCTCCTGAAAAAACTGTCAATTCCAGTCAGTCTGCGACTGCTACAACTCTTATTTCTCGTTTTCCTATCAGCGGCAGCCAGTACATTATTAATGGTAACGATAGAGATATGTCATTGCAACAACTGGTTTTCCCGGTACTGACTATGGAGTTGGAACTGTTCTCTGTAGCGTATGAATTAAGTAAATATTTGTATGTTCCGGGAAGATTGTATTAAACGTCCATGCAAGCGACTCACGCTTTCAAATTCATCTCTTACGAAAGTAAACAACATTACTTAAAAGCTTAAAACATGAGCTAAAATGATCATTCAAGTAAATTTGATTTCATATTTCAACCTTTTATATGTATACCTTAAATCAATAATATTTTCTTTAAGAAATATTACTAAATAAAAATCTATATAATATTTGTAGGAGGTTTTCTGTCCATAGCTATTAGTAATTGAGTGGTTTGAGAGTGGTGGTTAATCTATATGATCGATGGTCAATGATGTGAGTGTAAAAATACAAATCTTTTTTTAAATACAAATGGGAGAATCCAACTCGGTCAAGGTTGTGGTGTCATGTTGAGGTTTTCCATTACACAAAAATTCATAAGTATAAGTAAAATTTCAAATAATTATTATTATTTTTTTTTAGTGGCCCTTATTGGATCTCAGAGTGGTAGTTAGTTAATCCATATGATCGACTCCCAATAAAATGAGTGTGAAAATCCAACAATATTTTCAAACATTAAATTATGAATTTTTTTAGGTTATTCACAAGAACTTGAATTGGTAACCTTTATAAATTATTTTTATCAATTTCTTTAAGATGCAATTTTTTTTAATATGCTATTTGAGAAAAGGTTTATTCTTATAAAGCATTTTAATGATTATTGATTAAATTTAAATTTATAGTTATTTAATACAAAATTCTAAAAAGAGATTGTTTTAATAAATATTTTTTAATTATTATTAAATTTAAATATGAAGTTTCAGAATAAGAGGATTAGTAATTTGAAAATTAGTATTAAGAAAATTTTGATTTAATTTAAGATAAAATCAAAATTCCACATCACAAAACAATTAGAATGAGTTAAATGAGTTGTTATCACTTAGTAAGCTTAGTTAATTTGAGTTGTGGGCTTAACTTGAGTTGTGTATAGTGATTCCAAAAGTTTAGGAGCCTAGGCTGAGTTCAATTTCAATTGTAACAATTTAATTCAATTAAATTGAGTTAATTTCAGTTAAACTAGTTCTAACCGTTGGAGGAATTAGTAGGAGGTTTAGCACTAGGGTGCAGCTTCAGTGTTCAACCAGTTAACTGATAAATCAACTATTAATTAACTCATGTATGCATCAAATTCGAAGTTACCCAATTGAGATTGGAGTTCAAGGGCAGTGTGCTATCACTTGTATAAGTATCCAAGTTGTATAGGTGGTGCATGTAGTCAGAGAAGGACCTATAGGGGTTGTGCAATTCTGGATGAGGATTTCCCTAATTAATAGAGAGCTAAATCCTTGAGGAACAATGCAAGGAAATATGAGTTTGGCAGACAGGAAAATTGGTTAAGTGTTGGCTAGAGTTAGTTGATGAGACAGTGAGATAGATTATACTTGTGCAAAGGTTGCCCAAGCTTGTATTTCTTCTCTATTTCATGACTAATGCAATACAAATAGGAAGGGGTTTAGAGCAGTTGATTTCCCCTAGATATATCCTCGTGTATGTGTGTTAAATTATGATGCATGCTTTTGGTATAACTTCTCAATAATGAATTGTTTTCTACGGATGAGTAAAATATATTTGAGATTTATGTTTTAGAAAATTACATGAGTAATATTGAATCTATAATTAATTTTTACAAATAATATGAATGTTTTTTTTTAATTTATATGGTAAAAATAATTTTATTTTATAACTAGTAATTGTATTTTCTATATAATTATATATAAAATTATTTTTATTTTTCATTATATATTTATTAATTAAATTTATTAAATTTTATATGCATATTATATATTTTGAAATATCTTAGTTAAGAAGATGAAGTTAAAGTTACTATGTATCCTATGTTTTTTTTAATTGTTTATCAACATATTAATAAAATAAAAAATACAATCTATCAAATTAAATTGATATCCATTTCTATTTTTTGAATTGAATCTATTTCTATTTTTTTCCATTAAATCTGATTTTTTTTATTATTATTAATTTTTAATCTTTCACCTTAAGCATTACTACAACATCATCGGGAGCTTCTGGTCTAACACAACATATGATGGATATATAAAAAGGTTCGTTTGACATTGGTCACTAATATATGTATAACATTTGTGAAAAATTATAATTGAAACTAGGTTAATATTTATAAATGGAATATTAAAGTGAAATAGTTAATATGGTATAATGATTTCAAATGTAAATTAGTTATTATTTTAGGAAAATTGATGTAAAGTCAAGTTTATTAATCAATATGGTTAATATTGTATTTTTAAGGTTTTTTATCAATATAAATTGCATGTTTTAAAAATTAATTTATTAACTTGAATATCTAGATAAATGTCTTTCGGATTAATCACATCATTAGGATTTGGTCGACATTTCGAACTATCTAATGTGGTTCATCCTCAGGACAAGGCGAAGAAGGAAATTGATTTCAAAGAATAAATAGTAAGGTCGCATCATTGCCTGATGATAGCTGCTAAAACTAGCTGTTATTTGATTAGGTTAGTTAATTAATTAGAATATTAAAAGTTTTTTAATTTATTTATTTTAAAAAGGTCAATGAATAATATAATAATTTAATAATTTAATAAAATGTTTAAATTAATAAAAAAGGGGAGAAGGAGTAAATAATAGCATAGGGAATGGGGAGTTTTCCTCATTAGAGTCTAATGGAATGAATATTTTCCCTTTTTTCCTATGTAAACATCATCTTCCTCTTCAAGATTAACAGTTTATGGATGATGATTAAAGAACACACCGATGCAAGGTTTAGGATTCGGTGGAATACTACTCTGACAGAGAAATACCAAGTTATCAATAGGCACAGAGAAATGATGGCGTTGCTCTGCAATTCTCGAAGGATGTTATGCTCTTGTTGTTGGAGCCACTAAACAAAGAGCGTTTGATATTTATGCTGGTCAATACGGTGTTGGCATAACGCTGGCGCGGGGTTCAAGATTTGGTGGAATACTACTCTTCCAGGTTATTATTTGAATGAATGATCTGATGGTGGATAGTGGGAACTCTGGAGATTTGAATGGCAGAGAGCGGGAACCTCCGAGAGCGCGGAACCTACACGACCTGCAACGATGGAATGATGCAGAGGAGTTTTTACGTCCTTCGATATTCTCTGCGGGGTTACATGGAGTGGCAGCCGATGGAGGAGGTTTACCTTCAGGTTGGTTAGGGGCCCTGAAACAATTTATTATGATGGGCAGTGGCTAGGGGAGTGAGTCATCAGGCGAGGAAGTACTGAGCTCTTCGGCAGGTCATATCGGTTATGTTGAGCAACGAGGCTACCCTAGCCCTGGTGGTGAAGGGGGAAAGGGCTCAAGACATAGCAATGTTTTGGAAGGGAAATATCCCAGGTGTGGTAGTGGAAATCGAAGTCGGAAAAGCTGGATAAAATCGAAGAAGGTGGAATACAACTATGTGTTGGGGGAAGACATAGGATGGGCGCAGGTGCTCCATATGTCTAACATGACCTTAGTGGGCAGGGTTATGGGGAGGAATTTTGCTTTGAATACCATGGCTCTATGGGTAGAAGTAAATTGGACAGAAGTTATTGGTTATGTGCCGGAGGTTGTGACTCTCACGTTGGGATGGTTTGCCTTCAATTTCTTGCAAGAAGAGCATACATTGTGGATGTTACATCGGAACTGGGCTTTGGATCTTACTCCTCTGCTCCTCAAGCCCTGGCATCCTCTCTTTGATGTTGGTAGGGAGAGGATGGATTTAGTTCCTTTGTGGGTGCGGTTGCCTAGTTTTCCTCTCCACTATTGGAATGAGGAACACTTCCGCGGCATTGGGAATATTCTCTGGACCTTCCTTGAAGCTGACCTTTATTTTATGGAGACTAATCAAAGGCAAGTGCCTCGGATACTGGTTAATATAAATGTCATAGAAGGCCTTGCAGAAGCTATGAATCTCACTTGGGGACCTTATGTGATAAAGCAGGTGCTGGATTACGAAAATGTGCCATTTAGGTGCAGAAGATGTCATGCCTATGGTCATCCAGCCTTGGATTGCAGGCTTCCTTTCCACTCATTAAATAGACAGTGCTTTCAAAGGAGTGATAAGGAGAAGGCCGCGGAAGAGGAAGGTTTGGGCTTTCCCTTTACTCAACCTTCGTCTTCTCAGGAACCTAGCAGCGATATGGTAAGTGAAGTGGTGGAAAACAATAGTCAAGAGGAGGAAGTTGTGGCCTCTGAGCCGGTGGTGGATAAGGGAATGTTGATGGAAGGTCAGAATCTGCTGGGGTCCCCCTTCAAGGGCACTTCCTCTATCCCCCTCTCTTCGTCCATAAACTTTTACCTCAATAATGTTTCTCTCTCGGGTTTGAATTGGGTATAGGGCCTAAAGTATTTATCCCTTTCCTCCCGGCTCCCTCAATCTTCCACTTCCTTTCCTGTCTCTCCTGCAGCCTCTATGGAGGGCCTCCCACTCATTTTGGATCATGATCCCTTTGTAGCAGAGCTAGACCCAAACCTTTCAACGCCAGATTCCTCGGATTCTAGATATTTTCTGAGGTCAAGCGCAAAAAAAGCTTCTGGTGGGTTGGGAAAGGAGATGGTCTTGGCCACAAAAGTAAGGGGCAATAAATCCTATTTGGATAAGGCTTAATGTAGGTAAAAACTAGATCTTCAAGATGGGAAACAACTATCAATTGAACAGACGCATAGAGCAGATCAAGCCCAGAAAAAGGGTTGTAGATGAAGATTATGTCATTCAATTTCCGGGGTTTGGCTAGTCCCCATAAAAGATCAACATTAATGAGGGTGACTACTCTTGAACACCCAGATATCATTCTGTTACAAGAGACCTTAGGAGTAGGAGAAGTTGTCAAAGCTAGATTGGAAAGTTGGCTACCGAGTGGCTTTTTGAAACTCTGGATGTCAGAGGTCATTTAGGTGGGATGGAAGTGGGGTGGAATGAAATATTGGTTAAGTCCTTGAATTCTTGGGGCATGGAGTCGGTTCTTGGTCTAAATTTCTTAGCACTGGAGTTAGGTGAATCTTTTTCCATTTTTAATATCTATGGCCCATATATTAATAGGATCCATTTCTAGGATTTTCTTCTCAGTAATCCTTTTCTCAAAGGGGACTAGATGATCCTAGGTGGGGATCTCGATTTCTCAATGGGATAGTGAGAGGTATGGGGGCCTCATGCACAAGCCGATTTCTTGACAGGTTACTTTATACAGAAACTGGAGGAGAAAAAATTGTTAGACATTGAGCCCATCAAGCTCAAACCTACCTGGAAGAATAATAGATGTGGTGATGGCAGAGTTGCGAAGAGGCTTGATCGTTTCCTGGTGGCTGAACAGGTAGTGGATAGGCTTTTTCAAATCAGACAATGGATTGGAAGTAGAGGTGCCATGGATCACTTTCCCATATTTCTGGAGATTAAAATAGGGCCTCTAAAGCCCTTGATCCCTTTAAAGTTCAATAAGATTTGGCTCAAGGACAATTCTTTCAAGCTTTTAGTTCACTCTAGCTGGACTCCTTTCAATCTGGCTAATACACGTTCTGCGGCGTTCCAGTTTGCAGATAATTTTAAGAGGTTCAAGAGTGCCATCTCCGAGTGGTCAGTGGCTAAGAGGCAGAGGGAGGATAGAGAATTGAAGCAGGTGGAAGAATAACTTCTCCTCATTTATGAAGGGGATGGAGGGGTCTTATAACTCAAGAGGAAAAGGACTCACTCATTCATCTGGAAGGGAGAAGGAACACCATCCTTTTGGAGAAGGAGAAGTCTTGGAGACTGAAAAGCGGAGCTACCTGGTTTGAATGTGGGGATGATAATACAAAAATCTTTCATGCTCATGCTAAAGGAAGGAAGGCAGCTAATACTATTTGGAGCTTGACTGATGATCAGGGAACCAAACATACTTCTTTTGAAGCGAAGGAAAATTTGGTGGTTAACCATAGCTGAGGGAGGCTATTGAAATTGAGAGACATCCTAAGAATCTCAACAGAGATGATGGGTGGAAATTAAGTAAGAGGTGGACTCCAGCCCTCTCCAGGTGATTTCTCCCCAATGCGTTGAGTTCCTTCCGCTTTGTATCTTTGTTTCTTTCTCCTCTCTCTGGTTTTATTCCCCTCCCTTTGATTTTAATTTTCTTTTTCTATTTTGTCCTTATTTTATTTTTCTCTCGTTTTTGTTTTTAGGCATTTTTCTTATGGTATATTTTATCCCTTGAATTATATTATAATATTGATTCTTACCTTTATATATATATATATATATATATATATATATATATATATATATATATATATATATATATATATTTGTAGTTACATATATTTTCCCCCCTCTCTTCTTATTATAATAACTATAATTTAATCTCTCTTTTTTAAATTATTTTTTAATATCTCTTAATAATTTAAGATTATTCCCTATGCTATTATTTACTCCTCTATTTTTTATTAATTTAAACTTTTTATTAAATTATTAAATTATTATATTATTCATTGACCTTTTTAAAATAAATAAATTAAAAAAAAATTAATATTCTAAATAATTAACTAACCTATTCAAATAATGGTTAGTTTTAGCAGCTATCACCGGGCAATGATACAGCCTTACTATTTATTCTTTGAGATCGATTTCCTTCTTCACCTTGTCCTGAGGATGAACCACATTATATGGTTCGAAACGTTGACCAAATCCTAATGATGTGATTAATCCGAAAGACATTTATCTACATTATGGATCACAAAAGTCTTAGATCTAACTTAAATATCGTTTCAAATTTTATTATGCAAAAGCAGTTAACAATCAAGTAGAAATATTAGTTGTTTATTATTAGAAACAATATATTTTTTATTATAAAATTTTAAAATAATTAGTTTTTATTTAATATATTATGATCTTTCTTAATTAAATTAATATTATTTAAAAATTTAAAAATTATTATTTGTTTAATTAAATTAACTTTATTTTAATTTTTGATATTCAATTGTATTATTTATAAACTAATACAGGATTATTCCATATGGCATAGATGTTGTGAGATAATATTTTATTTTTTCTAAGTTGGACTAATCTATTAATTATGAAACATAATGTAAATGGTGGGACTGACCTTCGGAATTGTTGTACTAGCCAATTCCAAAGGGAGTCTTAATCAAAAAACCAAAAAACTGACCGCCCCTGTCTGGGAAACCGGCCCAAAATATGCTGCCCATGGTGGGGAAACCAGCTTTGTTCAATGACTTCCCAGAGTTTGACAGAAACATCCCAATGGACAACTTGCCCAAAAAATGCAACAAAACATGAAAACTGACCAAAACTAGATGAGGAAACATGTCCTTACGATGGTTGTGCATCATGCTAGGTGTCTTTTTGTGTTGGAGGAGGCTCCTCCACAATGAGACATCTGTAATCCTCGGACGAGTCATCTTCTTTCTTGGACTGTTGTGATGTAGGCTCAGGCGAGGATGTAGTGCGTGCTTGACTGCTGCCTTTGCTCATCTCCCCCACCTTGTGCTCAGAGCTCCCGCTACCGCTACCTGCATTGCTTAAGGATGGAGAACCAGACTTGAAAGGTAGGGCAGTGGACTTCCGAGAGTCCTATGGAGGCGCCAAGGAGATAATTTACTTCCGCATGTGTTTTCTGGAGCCTGATCCCATGGAGTTGGTTTGCGCTTCCTGAAACGTGATTGAAATTGTGGTGGTGACCCTGGGTCTGTCCAGGGGACTGTCAAAGTGGAAAATTGCTACATTTTCAGTCGATGGAGGGGAGCTAGGCTCATCATGAATGGAGAGAGGCGGGCAAGATCCTGTCCCTCTTCCTCTTCCATGTTTACACCTCATGCAGTGCTGTATCGACATAATGGAGCTGGAGGGAAAGCGAGGTGAGGGGAGTGATTGAGCATAGTGGTCGGGAAGATGACTAACAGCACCGGAGGGCTGTGGAGTGAGCAGGAGGCGGAGGTCGAGCAGTGACTCTAAGGAGCTCGAAGGTCTAACAGAGGTGAGAGTGAAAGACAGAGAATTTCTGCGAACCGAAAATGACAAAGAGGAGGGCCATGATGCCATTGAAGGAGGTGCAGGACGGTTAGCAGAATAGGAGTTAAGGCCAAGTGCAGGAGAGGGGAATGATAGATGCGCACATCTATGGGCGTTAAATTCCGCATTACCGGCCTTCTTCGTGGCCATGTGGCCTAGCCAAGTGGCATGCATTGGGCCTACCACCTTCCTGGGCCAGTTAATCTCCCACATCCGGGAGTTGTGAGATAATATTGAATTATATAAATATTTATATTAAAAATATAAATAACACATAAATGGGTTAAAAATATATTTTAAAATAAAATATATTTTTATTAAAATTAAGTTTAAAAATAAATATTAAATGTATGATATACTAATAATAATAACAAATATTGATATCCTCGGATGCGGTGACAGAAGTGGCACGAATGAAATCATCTCTCACACACCCTTGAGGACGTAGATCTACAGTGCAGTGCCTCACCCAATGCATATCCTCAAACCATTAACCATCCGCACGCGAGAAATGGGATAAGGCACGATGAAGAGACATCTGGTACTGCGTTACCCCCTCCAGGGTACCCCTCAGTATAAATCATCATTAATTATTAACAGTATTGATATGAAAAATAGCCATAACTCTTCCCTTGAGCCTGCTCAGAGAATTGGATATGGCACACAACTGTGTGCTAAGCTCACTCGTGACCCTCCCCCTCGCATGTGTCCCAGGCCTTATAAGAGGATGGACCCTCAACCCAAAAAGACTCACAGTAAGTTCCTTCAGTGTTTCCTATTGATTCTTTTCTTACCCTCCTACTCCATGAGTCTGCCCCGCAGCCCTCCTCCTAGAGTCGCGTTGTGCAGCTCCCTTTGGGCTGCGACTATCCAGCCCTGCCCCTTCTGCTCCTCAAGTCTCCAAGATTTTCTGTCCCCCTGTTGCGCATCTTTCCAGTGAATCCATTCCTCGTCTTCTGTGGGTAATGGCTCCCAGATTGCACCAAAGAACCTTTCGCGGCGGTCAGAGAGGGGCTCTCCCCGGACGTTACCACTATGGATTGGACAATTGTCTAGAGTCCGTTGAAGGCTCCTCCTCCATAAACTATGCCAGACAGAGCCCCGATCCTGAGCAAGAGGAAGAAGCCCCTATCCAAACTTCACAGAGAGGCATATGCGGTCCCCGCAAGTCGACCATCGTGCACTAAGCGCAACCCCTGTCTCACAAGACTGATCCCATGCCAACTCAGGAGGATGAAGACGAAGAAAAAGACGTTTGGATTATGGATCCTAAAGGCATTTGGATGCGCATCCCATATACGGAGTATCTAGTGTCCCCCATCCTGTACGCACCAGTACCCAAACCTACACATCAAGAAGCAGATTCAAAGGAAGTGGCTGCGCAGGCGTACACCTGCCCCATAAAGGAGGAAGTACCTGATAGTAATGATGATGCAGAAGACTAAGGACTGTGAAGCTACTCAGTTCTTCCTTGTTTTTTTTCATGCATACTACAACCAAGGAATCTCAAGCTATACTTATGCTTCTTCCCATTCTGTAATATCTGGATACATCAACGATGTTGCCATTTTTTAATTTCTTGTCTCAAGTATTTTCTAGGCTGGTTTCCTCCATGGAGGCAGCCCTGAAATCGAGAAACTAAGGTTGAGATTGGTTAAGCGCAGCTTACCAACCTAGCCTATAGCATATGTAATGTCTCTCTTTTCGAATTAATATAGAAGTAGCCTAATTTACCAAAAAAAAAGTAACAAATATTGATATTAATAGATATACATTTATAATATTTATTATATAATTTTAAATAATAAATCTTAAATTTTAAAATTAAATATATTTTTAATTAATATTAATTTAATGAAGAAAGATCGCCCATGGGGTGTAGTTCAATTGGTGATCGCCTTGTTACTAAGTCATATGTAAAAAAAGAGATTCCATGTTCAAATCCCTATGGATTAGACCGACAAAAATAAAATAAAAAAATTAATGAAGAATATCATAATGTATTAAAAATAAAAGCTAATTATTTTAAAATTTTATAATAAAAAGTTTATTATTTCAAAAAATTTAATAAATGATATCTCTGGTTTTATGATGAATATAAATCCCTTGTCATAGGGTTTAATATAAATCCTTTAGGTTTATAGTGTATAGGGTTTATAATATAGATTCCATGGGTTTATTAATGACATTGTGATAAGATTGTTTCGAAATGAAAATCGATCACGGTCAACCATGTTCCAACATCACGTTGTGACATGGATTGTCTCAATATGAAAATCAACCATGATCAACCTTGTTTAGCCATGTTTAGTTAAGGGTTTATAATATTTATATTAGGGTTTATACCTCTCTGCCTACTAACCTCCCTCCCCCCACCATTTCCTGTCAACCCATTGCCCTAGCTGTCGATACTCATGTTATCACTTAGTAATTTCTCCAGGTTCAAGAGAGAACTCACCGAGGTAACCACAAACCTACTTCAAACTCTAGGCTCTAGCCTTCCTAGGGTTCAGAGAGGGCTCTCTCTTTAAGTTTTAACTTTGTTTTGATTTATGAATATTAGGCTAGTTATTAAAGTGCAATTTGGTTTGGTTTTGTTGGATTTGGTGGGAAAATTTCACTTGGAGGGTAGATAGAGGTAAATCTACTTGTCCATTGGGCTATGGAGCTAAGTCAAGCTAAGAGAACTCGGATCAAACCCTAAGAGGTCAAATGTCTGTAGGGAAAGTTAGATAACCCTTGGAGATCTTGGGAAAAATGGTTTTTGAGATGGTATGATTAGGATAAAGGGCACATAAGGATCCTTTGATCCGGAAAAGGGAAGTAGAAGATAGAGGTCAAATGGGAGAGGGAGAAATTAAGAATTCCCTGCACCGGAAATTAGAATAAAACAAAGAAATGATAACTAGTTAAAAACAAGGTGCTATTAACATGTCATGTAGTAATACTCCTAGTTATACATTCATATTTAGAATTAGAACACAGATGTATGCATGAAACAAAAGAAGATACCAATGACAAGTTTAAAGAAAGTACTTCACTCCAGATAGCTTATCACAGGGATCCTGAAGTATGATGCCAAAAAGGTGATCCAGTCTACTACTCAAATCGAAATCCAAAGCCTTCAAGTCAATGAAAATATCTATATTAATATCCAGCAATTTTATTCCACCAAAATGCTTCAAAGAGTAAAGTATTTATACAAATTCTAAGCTACAATATCTTGAAAAAATATCAAGATTGGTTTACAAATATCTCCAACTGTTTTACATAAATAGAACTTAAGTAAAGGATGCTCAAAACTAATGCATCTATTTGGCACTATTTTTTATGGATAGGTGATGACAAAGAGGAGAATTCAAATCTGATCTCAACTCTTAGTTGATGATGAGGCATCCAAGTCACTAATTGTCTCCTTTCTTTGTGCATTCTACTCCAGTAATTCTGCAAACTTGGGGTCCAATGATACCTTTTTATTTCTCAATCCGAAATAGATATGTAAATAGTGAAAGAGGTTATTGTAGATAAATAATTTTTTGAGATAAACCTCTCTCAATTCCCTAAAATTCTTCTCCGGCTGTTCACAATAGGCTCTGCAAAAAGATGTGTAAAACAGAGTTTTCCACAGTCTGAAACATAGGTTGTAAATATGTGCATGTATCACTCATTCTGTAATACCTATGAAAACCGTGAGATAGGTTTTTGTAGATATGTCTCTTAGGAACAAAAACCTTCTTCTGTTTTGTAAGAGGTATTTCTGATTGGCCACAATATTCTCTGCAAAATGATGACTTAACAGGAATTTTCTGTAAAATGTGCTTTTACATATTGTTTAATATTTCAAAACATATAATGGTTGTTAGAAAAGTGAGAGAGGTTTTGGTAGTGTGAGATCTTAGGAACATAAACCTCCTTCCGTTTTGTAAAATTCATCTTGGATTGGTCACAATAGTTTCTGCAAAACAATGACTTAAACATGAAATTTCTGCAAAAATGTCCTTTTTGCTCTATTTTCATTTTTTAACCTTTCTGTTCTTTTAACTGTTTTTACTTTCACTTTGGATAAAATTCATTGTTTTTGAAAGTATTTTCATATTTATTTACCATTTACTGCCTCCATGTTTTACTTTTACTGTTTTACCTTGATTGCTCTGTAACTTTGTTTTAACCTTTACTGTGACTTTCATCTGATACACTTTAACTATCTCTGTTTTCACTGCAAACTGTTACTTCTTTGTTTACTGTGTGAAATCTTCTTGTTCTAGGAAAACCTATTCAAACTCATTTCCTTGTGAATTCTTGGAGTAAAGCCGATCCTTAACTAGTATTTAGATTGTTTTATCCAAATTCTCCGTTTTCTAATGACCTGCAAAACAAAATAATTATTAATGAAACCATGGATGCAGGGAGGTGATAATGGCTTTAAGTGGTCACAGTAATGGATTTTATTTTGGCACTTTGAAACCATCAGGATTTCTTGTACGTTGCTTCTTAGGCATTTTGTTCTACTTCTGCAAGTTTAGATAGTTTGTAGAAGTAATTTATTTTTAGAAGAGATTTAAATGGGCAAATTTGGCAAAGTATAGGCTTTTCTTTGGGTTTTTTGTTCAATTAGGTCTGTCAAAGAGGTTTAGAGGCTTGAGAGTTGGTTTAAAATAGAAAACAAGGGTTTCCTGAGTACTTGACTGAGAAATAGGGATTCAGGGTACCTGCAGAGGCTTTCTGGCTTATTTTAGAGATTGAAATGGACTATTAAACTGTGAAAAAATCATAAATTTCCTTGAAATAGCGCGCAGCAGAGAAACAGGGTTTTTGGGAAAATTTTGCCAAAGTTTGGCCTGTGTCTAGGACTTTTGGGCAATTTAATTACTCATTTTCTTGACTATGAAATGATTTTCTTTCTTTTAAAAAGGTTTTTCCAATTTGGTTGCAGGTTTAAAACTCAGAAGAATACATGTTTGAATGTAGGTATCGGCTTTAAAATGGTTTCTTTAGTTTCTAGTCGATTTGATAACTTCAGCGGCTTATCTGGAGTAAGGCGTAGCTCCTCAACAGCCTTTACGGGTGTGTCTTGGGATATTTCGGAGGTTTTGGGCATTAAAATGGCAACCAGGGGCTTTAGCAGGGTTTTAACAGTCGGGAGAAGGCAATACAGTGGTTAAGCATGCAAGATAAACGAATTAATGCATTCACCAAAGGTTTTTTGAAAACATATCAATTTGCATTGAATGCAGGTCTAGTCAGGTGGGAGGGTAGTTTCGGAGTTGGAATGGATGAAAATTGCGAGTGGTTATCGCACAGATGTCGAGCGGTAAGTGGTTTCAAGTCCAATCCACGCAATCCAATGAGGGAATGCCACATAGAGGAGAGAGAAATGGGTGAAGCCACCCATTTTGTGTGGCTTTGGCTGTCGGGCAGTCTTGCATCTTTTCTATGCAATATCGGACGTCGACCGTTAGATTTGAGAATTGGATGCGAATGGTCAGGATTAGTTCGGGAAGGTGCGCTGGATTGAAAAGTGGGACTGGACTATCATATGCAGAAGGTTTAAGATGTGGCGGGGGGATATTGGTTTAACACATATATATAGGGTTTTAATCAATATACGTGGGGCAGGCGTTTATGCTTAGATGTCCAAGGTTTTATGAATAAACATTCGTTTAATTCAACAAACTTTGGGTTATATGAATATAGGTGAGGTTAATGTTTTTTATTTAAAACATTTGTGAAATGTTTTAATAAAACATTTGCGAGTAGGTTAATATATATTATATAGTTTTTAAAACCTTTTTCAATAGTTTAAAAACCATAGGGGGCGGGATATTTCGATAACGGTAGTTTTAGACCAAAGGGTTTCATAATTTGGGGTTTTTATTTGCGTAAATGGGGATAATAGACTTTGGTCAAAACGTTATAATAGTGGGTTTTTTTGGGGGTATTTTAAATATAAGGAAATTAATAACTATGGGAGGGTATTTCTTAGGGATTTAATAAAATTATGGTAAAGTTTAATATGAAAGGGTAGTGTAATAAAAACAAAATACATATTATCTCTAAGTATAGTATAAAATCAAGCATTGCTCATCTTTATATTTTTTTCACTAATACTTAGGATAAATGTAATTTTGAGGGTTTTTATGACTGCTTTTGCAGGGATGAAGTTAATTATTTTAGGGTTACAATTTTACTAAGTAAGAATGTGTCTTTACTTAGGAAAAAGGGGTTTTAATGTATGAATGAAGGGTAAATGATGATAAATGTGGGTTTAACATAAGAACTCAATATTTTTAACTAACCAGCCATCGAGCCTTGGGTTTAGTCCCAACAAAAGTCAGAGAAATTCTCTGAGCCTATTTGACTGATAGCTTAGATTATTGAATACTCATAGGGGAGGGGAAATTAGTGATTTTTCCCGTTGATGTCTTATTTACATGATTGCGCCACTACTTTCTACCTACCCAATTTTATTTCTAACATTTTTTCCTTCATTTTGTAGGTGCATTTAGACTTGCAACCTTAAACATTTTTCTTTCAAAACATAAAACTATCTAAATATACCTTATTTCATCCGAGGGCTCAGATTAAACTGTTGAGCTCCTCATTATTCTCTACCTATCTACTGATTTGTCAAGTTTAAATTGATTGAAAAATATTTATTCTCTAACTAAAACATAAAATTGAAACATGAAAAGTTAAGATTAAATTGTTTAACTGATCATGGATTATGGCATTTATTGACACTCTGCACATAATCATTATTTTTTGAAGTAAAGTAAAATTAGTGGCATTTGGACTTGCTCACTTTCAGGTTTTATTTTCATCTCTTTTTTATTTTGGGGTCTATATTTTCTAATTCCTTTGATTTTTCTTTTAGGACTTTTTACCCTATTTTTGATTTTTTATTATTTTTCATTTTTTCAAAATATGGGAAAACAACTTGCAGAAAGCAAGGTATGTACATATTTACAAGACTATCAAAGTCAATTCAAAATTTTATGAACCCTATTATTATAGGACCCTAACAACTCACATATCCATGTTTCACTTTGCCATTGGTAAGTAATATGACTGAATAAATATATGCAATCTATAGTCTCTATCTCTATGGCCTTATGGTAAACCTTTCTTACTTGAACTCCATGGAACTACTCACACTCTAGTGTGAATAAGGGTCCTTTCCTTTCTTAAGGGTAGGCTCTGACAACAACCAAATTTCTCCCATTACCTTGGGTTTGTTATTCCCTTGGGTTTATAATATCAATCCCTTAGGTTTATTAATCTAAGGGTTCATATTCATAGGAAATATTATTATTTATATGGTTTACAATATTAATCGTTGGGTTTAATATAAATCTCTTGGTTTTATCATCAAATATTGGTCAATAATCATGGTCACATTATGACAAAGATTGTCTCTTGGTCCAACGTCACATTGTGACAAACATGGTCATCCATGGTCAACCATGGTCCAACATTGCATTGCGGAAAAGATTGTCGCAATATGACAATCAACCATGGTCCAACATTGTATTGTGACAAAGATTATCTCAATGTGAAAATCAATAATGATTAAGCATGGTCCAACGTCACATTGTGACAAATATTGTGTCAATATAAAAATCAACCATGGTCAACCATGTTTATTTTAGAGTTTATAATATTTATCTTGGAGTTTATACACCTTGGGTTTATAATATTAATTCTTTGGATTTAATATTATTCCCTTTGGTTTATAATCCAATGAGTTTATTAATCCCTTGAGTTTATAATATCAATCCCTTTGGTTTATTAATCCAAGGTTTTATATTCCCACGGTATAATATTTTTAATAGGGTTTATAATATTAATGTTAGGGTTTAATATATATCCCTTGGATTTATAATCATGGTCAACCATGATCAACCATGTGGTCTAACGTCACATTGTGACAAATATTGTCTCAATATGAAAATTAACCATGTTCAACCATCGGCAACCATGCTTAATCATGGTCAACCATGGTTCGACGTCATATTGTGAGAAATATTGTCTCATATGAAGATCAACCATGGTTAACCATGGTCCAACGTCATTTTGAAAAGTATTGTCTTAATATGTAAATCAATCATGGTCAACCTTGGTCCAACGTCGCATTATGGAAAATATTGTCTCGATATGTAAAGCAGTCATGGTCAATCATGGTCAACCATGTTCAACCATGGTCAATAATCATGGTCACATTGTAACAAATATTGCCTCTTGGTCCAATGTCAAATTGTGACAACCATGGCCATCCGTGGTGAACCATGGCCAACCATGATCCAACGTCGCATTGTGACAAAGATTGTCTCATTGTGACAAATATTGTCTCATACAATTATTCATAGGGTTTATAATATTAATCCTATGGTTTAATATAAATCCCTTTGGTTTATAATCATGGTCAACCATGGTCTAACGTCATATTGTGACAAAGATTGTCTCAATATGAAAATCAACCATGTTCAACCATTGTTAACCATCATCAACCATGGTTAATCATGATCAACCATGGCGTGACGTCACATTTGATTATTATTATTATTATTTATTATTTATTATTATTAATATTATTAAAAATATGATAATTATTTTTATTATAATAATTATTTCTAAATTATTTTAATAATCATAATAATTATTATTATAGTTATATAATAACTATGATAATATTTTTAATGTGGTTATTCCCTTGGGTTTATAATTCCTAGGGTTTATATTATAGTTATATAATTCTTAGGGTTTATAAAATTATCCTCAGGTTTATAATATTAATGTTAGGGTTTAATGTTTATTTTAGAGTTTATAATATTTATCTCAGGGTTTATATATATGAGGTTTTTTTTAGGGTTTATAATATTTTTCTTAGGGTCAAACATGGTCGACCATGGTCAATTACGGTCAACCATGGCCCATCGCCACATTGTAACAAATATTGGCTCACTATGAAGATCAACCATGGTAAATGATGATCAACCATGTTCCAACATTGCATTGTGAGAAAGATTGTCTTAATATGAAAATTAAACACGGTCAACCATGGTCAGTAACCATGGTCATATTATGACAAATATTGTTTCATGGTCCAACGTCACATTGTTACAACCATCAACCATTGTCTAATGTTGCATTGTGACAAATATTGTATCAGTATGAAAATCAACCATGGTAAATCATGGTAAACCATGTTTATTTTAGGGTTTATAGTATTTATCTTAGGGTTTATATACCTTGAGTTTATAATAGTAATCCCTTTGGTTTATATTAGACCTAGGGTATAATATTATTCATAGGGTTTATAATATTAATTGTAGGGTTTAATATAAACCCCTTGGGTTTATAATCATAGTCAACCATGGTCTAACGTCACATTGTGACAAATATTGTCTCAATATGAAAATCAACCATGTTCAACCATCGTTAACCATCGTCAAACATGGTCAATCATTATAATAATTATTTTTAAATTATTTTAATAATCATAATAATTATTATTATAGTTATATAATAACTATGATAATATTTTTAATGTGGTTGTTCCCTCGGGTTTAGAATTCCTAGGGTTTTTAATATTAATACCTTGGGTTTATAACATTAATATTCAAATTTATAATATTAATGTTAGGGTTTAATGTTTATTTCTGGGTTTATAATATTTATCTTAGGGTCTATTTCTCTTAGGGTTTGTTTTAGGGTTTATAATATTTTTCTTAGTGTCGAACATGGTTAACCATGGTCAATTACAGACAACCATGGTCCAATGCCTCATTGTGACAAAGAATGTCTCACTATGAAGATCAACCATGGTCAATGATCGTCAACCATATTCAACCGTTGCATTGTGAAAAAGATTATCTCAATATGAAAATGAAACATAGTCAACCATGGTCACATTGTGACAAATATTGTCTCATGGTCTAGCGTCACAATGTTACAACCAAGGGAAACCATGGTTAAACATGGTCCAATGTCGCATTATGCCAAAAATTGGTTGAGTATGAAAATCAACCATGGTCAACCGTGGTCAACCATGGTCTAATGTATCTTTCTCACAAAGATTGTATTCATATGAAAATTAATCATGGTCAACCATGGTCCAATGACGTATTGTGACAAAAATTGTCTCAATATGAAAATCAAACATTGTAAATCATGGTCAACCATGTTTATTTTATAGTTTATAATATTTATCTCAAGGTTTATATACTTTGGGTTTATAATATTAATCACGTTGATTTAATATTATTCCCTTAAATTTATAATTCCTTGGATTTATCAATATTTATATTTATATATAAATATTATTAATATTTAATAACAAATTTTATATTAATAACAATATTTATTAATAAAAATATTTAATATTAATAACAATATTTAATATTATTAACAATATTTATATTATTAATAATATTAATATTTATGTTAATAAATATTGTTAATATTTAATAACAATATTTATATTTATTAATAATGTTAATTAACAAAATTTATATTAATTAATAATATTTCATTATTTTTATTTTTATAGTTATATATTTATTAATGGTATATACCAATGAAGTTTTTAGCTATATCAATCACATTAATATTTTTAATGTGGTTTTGTTAGTATTATGTTATCATGTTCCAATATTTTATTTCTTTTTCAAAATTATTATATTATTTATTTATTAACTTATAAATTAAATAAATTATTTTTTAATTTTAAATAAATATTTATTATTTTCATTTATTAACTCTATTTTTTAAACAATAAATTATAAACAATTTTATCATACAAAATCATATGATATAGTAATAATAATATTTGTCGTTATTTTGATAAATAGGGTTTTTGTGTTATTATTTTTACAAATAAATTTTTTTTGTCTATCAAGTTGTCTTTGTTCCTCTAAGTTGGACCTGTGGCTTGAGGAGTCGTGATGAAAGGGCATTTAAGCCACAAAGTCACCCAGGGATCGCACCCAGATTGGGCCACACCAACCCTTTAGTTGACTGGATTTTTAGCATGTCTCCTCCCCCTAACACATGACACAACCACCCCCTGTGAGGTTTGATCCTGGCTCGCCTTGCTAGTGAGGCTCATCCTCAACCGGTTGTGCTAGTGGAACTTGACATCATTTCTACATATATTATTTATTATAATTTTAATAATTTTTTAATTTGTTTTCATTCCTAAATTTTTTATGAAAAATATTCACTAAAATATATATATATATATATATATATATATATATATATACAAGGATAATGTCCATGGGGTCTTGGATAGATGGTGATTGGGTGCTTTGTTAAGGCACTCTTTGATGTGAAGTCACTGGTTCAATTCCCCACCCCGATCGGGGTGATAAATTGGACATGATGAAGATGTAGTCGTGCCAAGCTTACAAAAAAAATTAGGCAAGGATAATAATAATGATATTATCTTAGTAATTTTGATATTCTAATATTTTTCATAAATTTTAATTACTAATTTTTAATTAAAATTTCATAAAATTCAATATAGATAAGATGATGATGATGATTAATGTTTGCTAAGACCAATGCAACCTATCGTACCTCAAGAAAGGAAAAAGAATCTAAGTTTGATTCTTCAAAATATTTTTTCTATGATCAAAGAGAAGTGAAATAAGCGCTCCAAGATCGCTATAGAAGAGCTAGCTTAATAGGTCAAGAAGATTGGAAGTGTGAGAGATGTTATGGAATTGAGAGCAGATGTGAGTAAGAGTCGGGCAGTCTAAAAATAAGTGTTTTTCATTTTCCACCTGCTTAGTATTGAAAATTTGACATATTTTATCGTTCCAAGGAATCTTGGGAATAAACCACTACCCGGCCTCATTCTAAAACTTTATAAAAATTTAATTTATAATAAAATATATATCATAATGTATTGAATAAATGTTAAAATTTTGTAGATGATGATTAAATTCAAATAAATCTTGAAATATCCTACATTTGTTGAATATTTTAATCAAATATTTAATATTAAAAATATATTTTTTATATCTAAATATAAAACAACATAATTTAAAAGAAAAAATATCTAAGAAAATTTTCATTTTGGAAATTTAATAAATATTTTTAATAAAAAGTACTTTACATTATAAATATATAACAACATTATAATTAATGTATTTTTAAACATCACATATAAACTATATATATTTTATTCATATTTATCAATCTCGAAAAATACATACTTTATAAAAAAATAAATTTATAATAAAATATATATTATAATGTATTGAATAATTGTTAAAGTTTTGTACATAATCATTAAATTCAAATAAATTTTGAAATATCCTAAACATAACTTTGAGAAAATTTTAGTTGAGGAATGGAGTGCGAAGGAGTTAAGTCATACGCATTAGGGTTCCATGGTTCTTTCTCGATTGTTTCTCGCAGGCTCTCGATGGCCTCGAGAGGCTACCATGGCTTGGCAGACATGGTCCCCAATCGACAGAAGTTCATTGAAGGTGGATTCTTGAACGGGCATACTGACATTTGGTGTGCGGCTCTTCTGGAACCTCCAACAATGGAATCCCAACACTCATTGACACTCCTACACGTCGCATATGAGACCCCCGACTACAACATCACCATCATGCACAATACAGACACGTTGAGGATGAATCACTTGGTTTGCGTGATATGGAATGAATGACACAATGATTTTGGTTTTTCTGCGGCTTACCAGTGGTGGCGATTGGTGGCTTGAAGACCTGCAGACACCACTTTCTTTTGGATGTGGTTTTCATTACCGCCTGGCCCAGAGAAGAGGGCTAGGATCCCTTCAAGCTAATGTGCTTAGAAAGGACTTGCAAGGGGGACTCGCCCCGACCCTATCCTACTTGTCACTGCGACCTCGATGGTTCTACGCGAGACTACTCATCAACTACACAACTATGGTTTCCTCAAGACAAAACATGAAGTGCTGAGACAGGGAGACACCGACATGTATTATTTTCGGCATCATCCCCATCACCGAATGATTTAATTATCATGGGGGCTCATAGAACTGGATGCGACTAAAGACTTCAAAAGGGCACCAAACACCAAGCAACAAGAATCCCCAACCTGTTTTCAAGTATTTATTAGAACCCCTGTAGGGAAAAACTAATTACTCTGGGTATCTGACACAAAGAGGGTAATTAATCTGAAACAGAGCATCAATCAAACAATGGGATATCCAATACACACGCAATCACTGATCAACAGAGGCAAAATTTTACAACAATTCAGGTCAATCAAGGATTACCACATTAGCTCAGGGTCCTCCATAACACTCAACCTGAGGCTGAGAGGAGGAGCTGTAGAACAAGGCAGAACCAAAGGTCAAGGGGGGGCTAGGGGAAACAACACCTCAAAACAGTATCACACTAAATGATAATCCTCCTACAAGAATATCATGTAGGGTAAAAACAAAGATACTGCACCTACAAAACCAGCGGGAAGTGCCCTGAGCCCATACATAGTAGAGCAACTGATTCACACACCATAACTATTCATAAACATACTAAAGATTGATGAACATTGCACCACTTATGAAGCACATGCAATTATATGTTGATTCAACTGCTTTTGGTCCACACCAATGGAACTCTTCCATTATATTTTTACAAAATGGACCATGGACTGCGAAATTCACCTCTGCTCCAAAGGATTTTTCATCGTTGAATTTTCATCTTCGGAACTCAGAGACATTATACTCCAAGAGGGACTGTGGTTTTGGGGTTCTAAATGACTCTTCATTACCCCATGGCTCCTGGATTTTGATGAAAATACCATGTCCGTTTTGAGAATGTTGGTTTGGGTCCGGTTACACAACCTCCCCCTGCATTTCTGGAATGAAAGCGTTCTTTAGGCATTGGGAATATCATTGGGAGATACATCAAAACATATACAAAACGCTTGGAGGAGAGGATCTATACTGTCGCACACATTTGTGTGGAAGTAGATCTCAGCAAAGGATTTCCGGAAAGCATACAGTTTAAAAACAAACAACAAATCTGGATACAACACCTAGATTATGAAAACACTGCATTCAGATGCAGAATTTGCAGGAAAACCAGACATTTACAAAACATATGTCCAGATGCAAAAAGATACAATCGGAAAAAAGAAGAAGAATGGGAAGGCACCTAAAGGGTGGCAATTTCCCCCCCATGAACCAAAGGAGAATACATAAGAAGAAGCAGACGAACCCACTCCCATCGAGAAAGAACAACCAGTGACAGAATCAAAAGCAATAAGGAATGAATCACAAGATCCTTTTGACATACAAAAACCCCTTGAACGCCCTACAAAGGAGTCAATGGATACAGACAATGGTGGGATTAAACGACAACATTTATTACATGTCTCAGATGTAGACAAGGATAATGGGGCACACACAGATGAAAATCAACTCGCCCTCGTCACTGCTACGCCATCACAAGGTGCATGGCGCAAGGTCGAGAAGAAGAAAGGGAAAAAAACTTGATCTTCTCCTCTATTGTATTTTCATGATCTCTTGTATGTAATTTGAACACCAGTCTTGACTGGTTGATGGACAACTACCAGCTGATACAACATGTAATTTTATTTTCATTAATAGAATTATGAATTTTTCCTTGGAAAAAAAAATCCTAAATATAACTTTGTTAAATATTTTAAACAAAGATTTAATATTAAAAGTACAATTTTATATCTTAATATAAAATAACAGAATTTAAAAGAAAAAATATTGAAAACAATTTTCATTTTAGAAATTTAATAAATTTATTAAATATTTTTAATAAAAAGTATTTTACATTATAAATATATAATAATATTATAATTAATTTTTAAACATCACATATAAACATATTTTAATCACAACTTCTGTAGAAAATGCATTAGCATGTTAAAATAATTTATTCAAGTAAAAAAGTTTACTTGAAAGAACTTTTGTTAATAATATTTATTTTAATTTATGATTATTTTTTGCAATAACTGTAATACAAGTTTAAAGATATTGATTTTCCAAATAGAAAATAATAATTTAAAATATGATTATGATGATAATTGTTAACGTAAATTCTTAACGTAAGTGTACGAAAAGAGATTATTTTAGTTGTGTGTGAAAAACAACCCTAACAATAGAAATGATTGCTTAAATCTTTAGATCTGCAAGAAATAGTTAGAACAAATGCTACAAAAAACCAAAACTACGCAATAAAAGCAGTTAAAGAGTGAAAAGAAATAGTAATTGCTCCACACATCCAACAGACAAGAGAAGATTTAAAGAATGTTATCATATATTATTACACCTCGTGAAGGGAACAAATAAGTGTTACCAGTTCCCCTCAATGGGATGGGTTCTTGGTTGTCCTAAATGCTTCAGTTTCCAAAAGTTTCTCTATATCAATGGTGCAAAAAATCCAAAATGTATTGAACTATATGGGAGCTCAAGAAGCAAAAAAAAATAGTAGTAAGAATGAGAATGATCAAAGTGCGACAATGAAATGGATCAAAATGAAGAATGAATGGAAAAACCCTTCTATTTATAACAAAATATTGAGTTATCCTCGATAATGGCGAATAATAAAATATTATTAACCAAGATCTAGATCTAACCGCTTGGAATATTTTATTATATTTTGTTGGAGGGAAAAGGTATTTAAATTGGTTAAATACCTTTGTTTAGAAATAATAAACAAATAAATGATTTATTTATCATTTCAAGAATGTGGTTAAAGAGTAATAAACAAATAATGATTTATTTAATTATTCCTAGGTGATTTAGTCAAATTTAACAAGGAATAATAACTAAATAATGATTTAATTAGTTATTCCTAGAGAAAAATAAGAAAAATAATGATTTATCTAATTATTTCTCATAAATGGGTGAAATATGACCAGGAATATTATTTAAACAGTGGTTTATTTAATTATTCCTAGAGAAAAATCAAATAAGTAAGGATTTATTTAATTATACCTCATGGGGTTTCTTGTTTAAACCATAAATAACTTAATAAAATATGGTTTATTAAATTATTTCTTATAGTGAAAGAAATTTTACTATGGTAAAATTGGTCTTACAAGGTGTACTTTGATCCATCTAATTGTAAATGGTTAGAAGACCAAATTTTGGTGATATTAGATTGCCCCCCAACGTGCGAGCATTAGGAGCTAATCGTATGACCAAAGTACGTTGTAATAACACAATAACTAGACACTGAAGGGGAGTCAGAGAGAGAGAGAGATACATAAATGAAGCGAAGCGAGAGAGGACAATGACTAAGAGGGCGATACCTACAAATGATATAAGTCTCCTTTGATTTTGGGGTACATGTTCTCAATGGGGGGGGGGGAGGCATACCTATGCTCGCTGAGATGACTAAGTACAAAGAATGATAATGGGCTCTCAACAATATGAGACTGAGCAATAAAGTACATGATAAATGGTACATGACATGCTGGCATAAAATGGGCCAGACAAAAATATAATGGATCCCACATCATATTGTTCCTGGAGAAACATGAGCCAGGACTGAATACAATAATATCTGAGCACATGAGACATAATAACAACCAAAGAAGCCTTGATAAACAGGAAAGGGCTATGAAAATATGAATGGATTATTTGAATGATACATGCATGCTATGGGCGCTGCAAGTGGTTGAAACCGAACCCATCAAATCTATGGAGCTGGATCTGAGGTTGTAGCATAATTTGAGGTCATTCGGGCATGTGGGGTGCTACTTGAAGGGCCACCCCCTCATGAGGTCTGAAACATCTCACACACACCCGTGAACCACTGGTACAATCTGCTGGATCACCACACCATCAAGTATATGAATCTCAATCATGCAATAATGAGTTGAGTTCGAGTGGATGAGAAACAACCAAGTCAAAGGGAAATGATGATTCCCTTTGTCTGATTTGAAGCAACGAACAAGAATGGAAGCTAGAACCAAGGTACACCGCACTCTAGACCTGTCTTCTGGAATGAATGTGCTAATGTCGACAGAAGGAGGTCCACCATAGGTGAGGCAATGATGAATCCTCAACTAAGTCACGAGGAATCATAGTAAAGTGACTGGTGGACTAACACCAGGGATGGTGATGGAATATGGGATACTGAGTAGTGGACATACGACTTCCCTTGTCAGAGCATAAAAAGCATGGATGACCTGGTAGCGACTGAATCGACTCTGGAGGGGATGGGGGATAGTATGAATGGAGGCCAAAATGGGTGACACAAGAGGAATTCAAGGAAAAAATGGATGGAATACTGTAACAGGAGGCAAAGGGACTTGGGACAGACTCCATGAATGTGATGATGTCTCAACTCGGATGCTTTGAACAAGGGTGACTCGATGATGCTGCCACATAGAATAGGCCCAATGGGGACCATAAAAACATGAGAAAAAGATGGTTACTCATGACGAAAATCAACACATGAGTTGACAAGTATGAAGGCAAAGTGGTGCCCCAAGTACAAGCAGCGCATGTGAAGAAATCTGATTTTAAGAGGCGGCAAAGTGACCCTTCTTGAAAAAATGGCTTCTTGGTGAAGTGTCAAATTACCAAAAACAAAAGAAGACCCATCATAGTGCTCGATGAGATTTTTCCAAGGGTTTTGACGGTTCGTCAAACCGAGCTATGGTTTGGTCACAATTGGCGAAGGAAAATTTAGGGTTTTCATTTAGAAGGCTGATTTCCCTCCAATTCAACTCATTTTCTAAATGAGCTATGGTGAATTTGGAGAGGAGGAGAAGGCCCTAAATCTTGCGGTGATCATAGCAAACAAACTGACCAACAGAATCGAGATATGCAACTTTAAGGCAGGTGGCCTTACTTGTCAAAGCATGGCCTTAATGCTTCTTGGAAGAATGGTTCCTAGTGAAGAATCAAGGTAAGAAAGCAATACATGAATGAACTACTAGAGAAGGTATAGAATCATCCCTGACCACCAAGACAACCATTAGGACCAAGTGGTAATTGTGGTAGCAAATAAAGTAGAATATTTGAAGCTATGGTATCAAGCATCTACGACATACAGCTCGTAGGAGAGGTTGGTAGGACAAACTATCCAAGGAATGGGAGGATAATCGACCATGCCTAGATTAGTGGGGTATAGGTCGAGACTTATGAAAATCAAGTGAGAAGGTGGCCAGGGTTGCCATCATGCCCCCAAGCATGGGATACTTCCCCCAAGCATATGTGATGGAGGGGACTGATCTGGTATGCAAAGGTGGGAATGATGCCCCTTTCTAGAGGAGTTTGTGGAGCGCCATGATGTTCCAAGTGCTGAAATAATGGATTCAAGCATTCAGTCTCATAAGCACTAAATCCTTATGAGGATGATGAGAAGATATATGGGAATAAGTGCCCCTAATCATGCTATGGGAATGCCAAATGTATTTATAATAATGGACTCTAAACACATTTTGATGATGTGGTTCACCATTTGTTTATGTTATGGTTATCTTATGTGGAAATAATGGATGGATACAGTTAGAGAAAGGAAATGGTGGCTTACCAATCTCATTTGGCATTGCATATATGAAGAAAATGGACTAAATTTATGGGTTCGCATACATGGTGTCACTATCCGAAAGAGTGTCTTTGGATATAATGAGTTGGTACTCACCGAGAAAGCATAGAGGTTGGTCAACAACAATGTATAAGGGACTGGGTTTTTGATGTAAGATGAAGGAATGATTAAGTGGATCATCCCTAGAGTGATCTAAAGTGATATCAGGCTCTAGAGGTTCTTCTAAATGGGAAAGAATAATGGTACTAGAGTAGACACTACCATATTCACTAGGAGGGTTGTGGAGAATTTCTTCTCCTGGACTCTCAAATATGGGTGCCCCCTTACCCAAAAATTGGATGTCAATGTATTGTCCACAAGGTGTGTGTGGTTCGAATGCATGGGTTCGAAGTAAGGGGTTATTGAACCAATTGACTTCACGATGGATGGATTCTTTGGAATCCACAACATGTTGGTCACGAGTCCATTGCAGAATGAAATACACACAATGGTGCATATCATCCCAAGGAAAATCAATGGTGGTCATGCCTTCCATAATGTCTTCATTTGAATGGAAGATGGGAGGACTAGAGGAAGGGAGACCAAATGATGCGGTGGAAATACCTGGCGCATCATCATGAGAAATATGGTTCAAATACGCATCGCTACTAAGGGTAGATGAAGAGCTAGTAGATGAAACATCTACCGATGTTGAGACCAAGGTGTTCGACGAGGGAGGTTCGACCAAAATAGAATGGGAATCCCCAGAGGGGTCTTCCTATATGGATCTCATGGATGCTGACATATAGAGAATAGCGACAGAAGAGTCCGTCATCTCGACATCAGGGGGAGGTATCACAATGGTTGTAAAAATTTCCTCTGGTTCTGTTGAAGTAGAACTCACAAGTAGAGGAGTACATGATCCACTACGATCGACCTCTATTTCACTATTTTCCTCAAGAGTATAATGGTGGCCATAAAGGTTGTTTGTGTGCAATGATTTTAGTTTCTTAGTTGAATCAAGTAAGCTAACATGGACCTCTGGGATGTTAGATTCAGGAAACATTTTGTTGACAATAGGTTTGAGACGAGGAAGTTCAGGACATTTCTGGGTGGCATGCCCAACAACATCACACAAAGCACAGGGAGGTGTCGGCTTTGGAATCTTAGCTAGAACTTGATTTATTTGGGGAGCCTTGTCCTTAGGTTCCTTCTTTTTGGCTTTGCACCCCTCACCAGATTCTTTCGCAACAGGAGTGGGTTCCTATTGAGGTGGTTGTGGTACTGAAGCAAAGGGAGGGGTCATGGCAACCGGTTGAACCACTGGGGTCAAAGCAGTATATGGTTTAAGTTGACCAGGTGGAGTATTTGTTGGGGGATCAATGTACCAGACTGGGATCCCTAGGGTCAAATTGGGTAGACTCAATGTAGCCATAACAGGAACCAAAAAGACTCCAAAGGGGGGAGTTAAAAACGATATATGTCCGGAAGGGTAATGGCCTAGAGGAATGGCTCCCAAATGGTTAAGGCTTGGGGGGACCGTTCCTGGTTGAAAAATAGTGGGAGAGACACCAGTAGAAGGAGAAGGTCCTTGAGGAGATGGTCATGATGGCTGTGTTGAGTGAACAATAGCAGGTTGCGAAGGTGTTGGCTACTGGCTAGTCGAACCGGGCTGCTTTTGGCTAGCTCGAGATGCTTGCAACATGCAAACACTCGATGAGATGGGCTCGGTGATAAGAGGGGGGGTGACCATAGAATGAACCAAGTAAGGTGGAATCTTTATATACTCCTGGTGAAATACTAGTGAGAAGTGCGACTGATTGGTTATCGGCCACCGAAGATATGATGGACTTAGGGGAGGTCTGAGACTTTGGTTCATAATATGTCAACTGATCGATGGTGATGATTTTTTTGTTATGGGGGAAGCACATCTTATGGTGAACCGCATATGTGACAGATGACATCGCATAGGTGTACCTATGACCCAAGAGGATATTATAATCCAAGGGGGCATCAATGACTTATATGCCAATACAAACAGTCTTGTCCACATGTGTGACAAGACAATAGTGGAACATGCTAAGGGGCTGAGAAGGGTGACTATCACAAGCACATAAAGTGATGGTGGACTGAGACATATCGGGGGATCTGAGTTTCTTCCAAACATAGGCGGACATCACACAGGTGGATGCACCCCCATCAATGATACATCTTTGAACATGGGAATTATGGATCTTGACTGGTATTTGGAAAGAAACATATGAAGTTAAAGGGGGATGTTCTGATTTTTCAACATCAAAGATGATAAAATGATCATTTGAAGGATCCACAACGCCTAAAGTAGATAGTAGAGATTTTTGCTGAAATAGGCACGTCTGGAGGACTTCCAACGTTGACATGGTAGTAGGAGACTGTGCCAAGTCATCTAATATGCTGTAGGTGTGGGCGGCTTATGCAAAAGCAACAATTTAGTGTAATGGCCCTTTGGGGATCTTGTGAATGACCTCTGCCTTAGGCTGAGGGATATGTAAGGGAACATTGGGTGTCGAAATGGAATATGTGGGTACTTTGGTTTGGGACTCAGTTGCAAACATAGTGGGTTGCTTTTCATATTGGTGCGAGAGGGGTTGAAGGTTGACATCATCAGTATTGACCTCTTTAGAATTCATCATGTGAATCTGGTAATTAAGGGTACCAGACTGCGAGGGTTAAGGAGCGTCCTGACCTTGAGGTAGTTGGGCATCAACATATCCTTAATGAGGGAAAGTATTAGTGAACACAACCGATTGAGTTGGGGCAGTGTTTGGAGGAAGAGACGCGGTGGGTTGTTGTCCTCTAGACGCTGCTTGGGCTTCCCACAATTGGTACATCTGGTATAAAAGGGGACAATCATGATTATAATGGCCATGGACACCACAACATGAACAAGGTTTATTCGTACGAAGAGGCATGTTCTACGAGACGGGTTGAAGGTTGACATCATCAATATTGACCTCTTCAGAATTCATCATGTGAATCTGGTAATTAAGGGTATTAGACTACAGGGGTTGAGGGGTGGCATGCCCTTGAGGTGGTTGGGCAGCAACATATCCTTAATGAGGGAAACGATTAGTGAACACAAGTGGTTGAGTTGGGGTAGTGTTTGGAGTAAGCGACATAATGGGTGTTGTCCTCTAGACGCTGCTTGGGCTTCCCACAACTGGTACATCTGGGGTAAAAGGGGACAATCACGAGTATAATGGCCATGGACACCACAACATGAACAAGGTTTTTTCATACGAAGAGGCTTTTTCTGCTTGGGTTGATCGCCCTGTTGATGGTTTCCAGTGTTAGGTTGGTTTCCTTGGGGTGCGTTTGATTGATTACCTTGGCGCCCTTGGTTATCCTATGCTTGCTGGTTTTGGTTTCCTTCCCCCTTATTCATTTTATTCAAATTAGGAGGATTAGTACCGCTATTCTTAACATACACCTGACCTTGAGGAGGCGGTGGTTGTTGTGGCAGAGGTTGAAAAGGCACGAGAAGTTGGGGTGCTGATTCCGGAGGGGCCAGAGCTTCGGGTTGTGCATAAGGATAGAAAGTAGAGGGGGAAACATTTGGGTAAACAGGTTGAGCGACAACTAGCCCTGGCATTGACTGATGCAGTTGGGAAAATTCATAAGGCATGCTTTGACCAGAATACAAGTTGCTCGAAGGGCGATAGGTGTTGGAGGAACTGGTCCCCCTAGGGGTAACCATAACTCATGCAAAGAGGAGCATATGAATGTGAGAGAGATCCAACGATACCGTCGGTGTCATGAGATGCCCCCAGTGCATTGGCACCACTAGGTCTAGGAAGATCTGGTAAAACAGTATAAACATAACTACATTGAGAATAGATCAAGTCATGTTTTAATGTGACCTGGAGAGCTTCTTCCTCAGATTGAGGAAAATGAGATGCAACATCTTTATTGATGGGGGCTAATAGCATTCGAAGAAACCAATCCATATAGACACAGTTGTCAAATGTAGGAGCTTGACACAAGCTCCTTCTTTTACGCCATTCTTGGACATGGTCAGAAAGGCGGGTGGCAGAAGATTGATGGAATGCGGTCAACAACTTGGTACTGGTATCATAATGGAGGGGTAACTGGAAATATGACAGAAATGATTTAGCAAGAGTTGCAAAAGTGGTATGATATGCAACAGGCTAATCAACATACCACTTCACAACTTCTCCAGTGAGTGTACGTTGGAACAACCAAATGCGAATGGTGTCATCACTGATGGAATTAGATGAACACCAGATATGAAAGGAGTGGACATGATTAATGGGGTCCTCTCCAGTGTTTCCTTAAAACTTAGGAATGTTGAAAGGAAGATTAGTTGGCATAGTTGGCCAACCTACATTGTGGAGTATGGGGTCATTAATTAACTGGCTAAAATCAGGAAAGCTTAAACCCGCCATAAAGGTAGCAAAGGAGTAGCCAGAATGGTTCCAATAGCGGTTTCTCTAGTAGTAGCTTCAGCATTAGGGCCAGGGCCACCACCAACTTGAGGACCTGCACCTGCATTATGACCTAACATGGTGACGATATGAGGGTGAGGAGAACCAGGGTTGGAATCAGATGAAGAACCTGATGAACTGGAATCAGATTCGGTATGGGGACTTAGCGGAGAACTGGCTCGGACCCTATGGGGTGGAGTAAGACGTCCCAACGGAAATGGAGGGGGAATGCCTTGGAGTCTCTGTGATAAACGCATTGGGGGTGCAATGATGATAAGTCACAAATGACACGAAAAGGTTAAAGAGTGATAAACAAAGGATCCGTGAGGCGGATTGATTAATTATTATGTTTATGTCTTGGCTTGGCGGTGTAAACCAAGAGCTCTTCGCTTTAGGTGTGAGTGTGTGCAAGTCGTGTGTTAATTTTAGTTCAGCCCAGACAATCGTGTAAAGAAAAATAAAAAATGTTGAAGTATTGTAAATAAAACTGAAATGACAGTAAAATAAAAATATAATCACACATAAATCCCAACACAAAGAAGGCTCTAAAACAACCAGATGACAAGGGGGAGAAATTGGCTCAAAACACACAATAAAGATCAAGAGATCTAATGTCAAAGGGACAAGGATCTAATGGCTATATACTGCTGGAAAACAACAAGAAACCGAAGGGGAAAACTACTACAATATATAAGGTTAAAGGTGAAAAACCTAGGGAAAACAAAGAGACCCTAAGGAAAAGAACAAACAAAACTCAAGAGAGTGTATTGGATGTAACAATAACTCGTCAGAAAGGATCTGTAAAAAATAATTGATCAGACCCTGAAACAATGGCTGAAAGTGCTGCAAATCTTAGACTGCCTACTCAGCTTAACCCCTCATAAAAAAGTGGAAGTGTACTGAAACTGTAGGGGGATTGTTTATACTTCAAGGAGAAAAATTGAGCATATCCAGGCCTACGACGAGCTGAAACATAGGTTAGACAAACCAAAGCAGTGCTCTCGACAAACCCTGATGGTTGCAAAAAAAAATCAGAAAAAGATTCCATATCGCAGTTTCTGACCTATGGACGGGTGAAATCACAGTTTAGGGGCAAAAAAGTGCGACTCCAGGGGGATATCGTACTACTTAGGCTAAAAACTGCGAGTTGCAGTTCCTAGGTTCTCAGACGACTGGTTGCAGAAAATTTGTCGTCTCTGGCGCAACTGATACTTGTTACTTGTGGAAAACACCAAAAAACACATCTGGAAGTTAGAATTTTGATTGAATTAGGGCATACGAGTTGAAAAAAACATCAAGAGACTGAAAATAGATGAATAAAAACCCTTGTTGCTGAAGTTGATTGTCACACAAGAATTTAAATTAAAACAATGGAGTCGTCATTTGTTGACGACAATGTGTAATTAAAAACCGAGTGGAGTCGCCATTTTTTAGCGTAAATTCTTAACACAAGTATACAAAAAGAGCCTACTTTCGCTGTGTGTTACAAACAACCCTAACAACAGAAATGACTGCTCAAATCTTTAGATCTGCAAGAAATAGTTAGAACAAATGCTGCAAAAAATCAGATCTATGCAGTAAAAGCAGTTAAACAGTGAAAATAAATAGTAATTTCTCCACACATCCAATAGACAAGACAAGATTTAAAGAATGTTATCATATATTATTACAGCTAGTGAATGGAACAAAGAAGTGTTACCAGTCTCCGTCAATGGAATGGGTTCTTGGTTGTCCTCAATGCTTCAGTTTCTAGAAGTTTCTCTCTCTCAATGGTGCAAAAAACCCAAAATGTATTGAACTCTATGGGAGCTCAAGAAGCAAAAGAAAATAGTAACAACAATGAGAATGATCAAAGTGCGAAAATGAAAGGGATCAAAGTGAAGAATGAATGGAAAAACCCTTCTATTTATAACAAAATATTGAGTTATCCTAGAGTATGGCAAATAATAAAATATTATTAACCAAGATCTAGATCTAACCGCTTGGAATATTTTATAATATTTTGTTGGAGGGAAAAGGTATTTAAATTGGTTAAATACCTTTATTTATAAATAATAAACAAATAAATTATTTATTTATCATTTCAAGAATATGGTTAAAGAATAATAAACAAATAATGATTTGTTTAATTATTCCTCATGGGGTTTCTTGTTTAAACCATAAATAACTTAATAAAATATGGTTTATTACATTATTTTTTTATAGTGAAAGCAATTTTAATATGGTAAAATTGGCCTTACATAGTCTACTTCGATCCATCTAATTGTAAATGGTTAGATGACCAAATTTTGGTGATAACAATAATCAAACTCATTTTTACAAACTTTATATCTTTTTATTTTGCAATATCATTTTCTATGGACAAGATTATCTTAGAAAAAAAGATAATATTAAAAATAAAATTACTTCTAAATTTAAGGACAAGTTGTAGGATGATAAGTTAGAGGGGAAAAGGAAGCTAAGGTATTACAAGAAGGTGATCAACACCATTCTTGCTAATCAAAATTAGCTTTCTGTTTTCACTAGTGCTAAGAAGAAAACGAACATTACAAACATAAGAACTAATTCTCAAGAGCTTTGAAGCGAAATTGTACTTTTCTCTATTCCCAAAACACCTTGGGATGAAAGAATCTCTCACCTTTGTGATACTAAGAGGGTTGAAGAAGAAAAACACTTTCTCACATCCGTTCTTATTTCCAAAACATTTGCCACATTGCCAACCTTCTTGGTAGTGATCTAGAGACACTTTTTTCCCTTCTTTTTTATCATAGAAATAAAATATTAAAGAGTCTCAATTAATATCTTATCATAATGTTAGATAGACCAAATTCGTCTTAGTGGAGGTTAATTATCATCATCATCAATTTTCTATCCATATTCATATTTTTTACTATTTAATACCTTGAAATTTAATAAATTCTAATTTCGTTAATGTCATAATAATATATGTCCACTAGGCCTACAATACGTGGTGATGGAGTGCACTGATGTGAAGGTCACCGGTTGGAAACTCAGTGAGAAAAAATCCAACCATGTTAAGGGCTAGTGTGGTATAGGTAGAGTGAGATCACAAGTGATTTTGACAACTTAAAAGTCCATACATCACAATTTCTCAAGCTAAACATAAGTGTGTAGTCATCTAAAAACTCACACAACTAAAAAACTATATATATAATATGTACCATTATAATTATAATATAAAAATGAAATTATAACAAAATACAATATACTTATAATAATAAAAATAATAATATTATAATGATATAATATAATAATGAATAATATACTATTTTACATGATTTATATTACTTTAAGATTTAAAATAATTTTATTTGAAACTTAATATTTAAGAAATAAATTTTAATGAAATTGGGATATATATTAAATTATTATTAAATTTGTATTAATTATATAATTTTAAAAATTAAGGCAACTTTCTTCAAAAACTTAATTTTAAAGAAACAAATGTTTATAAAATTGTTATAAATTTATGTTAATCATATAATTTTAAAATTTAAAATAACTTTATTCAAAACTTAGTTCCTAAGATATAAATAAATTGGAAAAGTGATCACTGAGAATAATAATTTATTATTAAAACTGATTTATAATTAATTCATTAAAATCTTCATAAACGTTAAAAACTCAGTTTAATCCGAAAGATAAATGAAGCTGAGAAGGATGCCGACCGCTTTTAAAAAGCAATTACATCGTACAAGGGAGCGACTTGACTCGTCAACAGCCCCAGGCCATGTTATTAGGATAATCTCAAAGTTTTAGTGACATCTTTAACAGGTCGTGTTATTATAATAATCCCAAAGTTTTAGTGATATCTTTAACATCAGTTTGCATTGAAATTTAAGCCTACAAGAAGTTATGAGGAAAATAACATAAGTTATGAGGAAAATAACATAAAATATATAGAAAGAAATTGTATTTTCTAATTTAGATTTTGGTTAGAATTTAGAGATATAATTATGAGTGAGATTGTAATTTTTTATTATTTAAAATGTATTTTTTTATATCAATAAATTTAATATTTTGAAAAATAGTGAAATATTAAAGTTATTTTAATTTATAATAGTAATAAGTGTTTATTAATTTTTAAATAAAATTTGTTAAAAATATGTGAAAGAATAATTAGAGTATGACAAAATAATGCTATGTTTGTATCTAGATGTATTTGTTATGGACATATTTTTAATGCAAATGGGATTGTTGTTATTTAATATTTATTCATTGAAATTGGTTTAACAATAAAATTTATAATAGGTTGAGGTAGGTGGAAGGTATTAAGTAGTTTTCTATTTTAAATTGAGATTAGTGTCAATTTAATCTGGATTTAGTTGGGAAAAAACAACTAATAGGGAAAATTGTTTGTTTTGTAGTTTATATTGTCATGATGGAATTTTCAAGTTAGTGAAATAAGGATAGAGATGAAATGATTATTGTAATATGAGAGGATGGAATTGTCAAATAAGTAAACTATGGTTGTTTGTTTTATAGTTTATATTGTCATGATGGAATTTTCAAGTTAGTGAAATAAGGATAGAGATGGAATGATTATTGTAATATGAGAGGATGGAATTGTCAAATAAACTATAGTTCTGTAGTTACTATATAGTCATGATGGAATTTTCAAACTAATGAAATAGAGATAGAACATTGCGTGATTATTGCCATATAAAATGATAGAATTGTATAAATAGACTATGAAATTAAAAAATAGGTTTAAGAAACATTTCTAACTATCATTTAAAATGGTTATGATAATTTTTTTTCAAAATCACTCTTCTCATTACTTTCTAAATTTATTTGTATTTACCATTTATATATTATAGATGCCATTTAAATATACTATACATTTTGTAAACCTATATTAAAAAAACAAAATTGTGTAAAGTTACTAACTACACACAAATGAATTATGATAGGAAGCTCATGATTTGTACTATTTCTTTTAATTTACTTGATATAATTTTCATGTTTTAATTATGAATAAGAGAAATTTTATACCTTTTACTTTTACAAATTTATTTTTATAAAAAATAAAATAATTTAATTCAAATATATAATTAAAATTTTATGAAAAGAAAATTTGTATTTATTTTTCACATATGTATATATATTTTAGTTTAGTAATATTAATAATTGATATAAATAATTTATAAATAAATTATTTTTATAATTTATAAACAATTTTTTTGCATTAAAATGACATCTAAAAACATATAGGTATTTGTATCTATGGATATTTATAAAACTAGTAGTCTAGTGAGGGATATTTGTATTCATGGATATTTATAAAACTAGTAGTCTAATGTGGTTTCAAATTTACTTAGAAAACTAATAAAAATTCTAGTGTGATTTTGGTCAAATCTGACAATTTTTTTAGATAGCCTGGTTATTAAATTTCAAAATTTCAAGTACTAAAACTTTTGATAGTGCTGAATCTATTTTTACCAAAAAAAAACAAGATTCAACCAAGCCTGCCATTAAATTTTTTCCAACCGTTTTTAGCTTTAACAAAGTTTTTGGCTCTAACCAATTTGCCGCTTCTTTGTAAAATTTGAAATTAGGGGAGAATGCTGATGTACGGTTTTTAAATTAGTTAATCTATGGCAGGTCTGGCACAAAAATGGAGAAAGAAAATTGCGTATAACAAGGAAAAGGAGGGAAAAAAGAAAAGTAGTGAATACTCATCAAATTTAACCTCATCAGAAGTGGTGGACCAGCGAGCACGCTGCACGACCCACATTGATCTCATAGGCAGCCACGTATAGTCATGACAGCGGCATTCAATGCGTGTGAACGGAAGTAAAATTCATATTGTTCGGTCTTTTTCATGCGGAATAGCGTATGTTTCTCGGCAAACTCTTCTGTTCCTCCTTCAATTTCTCAGGTCAAGTCTTATGACCCTTATTCATGACGACGTAGACCAGGGAACAATTAAAACTTTCTACATTTGGAAGGTTTGGTTGGAATGAGGTGAAAACAAACTTTCAACTGTTGAATTTTGGCAAAACCCTCTAGAAACGACACTGAAATGGGGCGATCTACTTAGAGACTAGTGTATTCCATTGTTTACTGATGCCGTGTGGGGGTATCAGAGAAAAAATTCCCGACTGTCACGTATTAGCGTACTTATTAGGGTGTGTGGAATCGAATAAGACCCATTGGAAAAGGTCCCCGATGTCCAGCATGGATGGAGGACAATAAATAAAGAGAGAACGAGGTTAGGAGACTATGAAATGAATGAATTGGGAGGGAAGAGGTGCAGAAATTGCCGGACTTTTACAGCTGGAAGGAAGGAAAGCGGGAGAGACAAAGGCGCCGAAAGAGGAAAGAGCGGGCCATCCTATCGAGAGTATTGTTGGAGGACAATTCTGCAGGGGAGGTGGAACGATGTTTTTGGAAGTGGGTAAATAAGTTGGTGCAAAATTATGCAGCGTAACGGCAAGGAACACAATTCCAGGGAGACTTTGACAGAAGACCAAATTTTCAATTCCTCACAGGTCTGTCACTCTTCTACCGATTGGTACACCTAACGAACTTTCAAACAAATGGATGGGATTTATTTGTGTGTGCGCATAATTTGCTCTGATGGGCAGCGTTGCATTTTGTTGAACTTGAAGTATTTGTGTTTGTATTGTGGAAAAAGCCTCTGGTTGTTTGTTTTACAGTGGGATCCTTACCTGTGAAATGCCAGTTTTTCTGTCAGAAATGGACTGGAGTTATCCTTTGGACATGAATAATGAATATGAGAAGCTTGTTATTCGAATGAATACGCCGAGGTTAGTAGTTTCTTCTATGGCCTTCCTGTTTGAATGTGAAGAAATGATTTTCTTAATAAAATGCTGGAGACCTTTGTTCTTGTTTGGCAATTTTTATTAGGTCACTACTGAACAGACGCTCTATTTGGATTAATCCCTATTGAACAGACCTTTAATTTCCATTTAATTTCAGGGTTGTCATTGATAACGCCGTATGTGAAAATACAACATTGGTGAAGGTGAAGCCCTTGTCTTTCTCTGTGTTCTGAATTTATGAATTCCATACTTATGAAGGTAGTTTTTTCACTAAGCAATATTTGTCCCATCAGAACAACCTGTGGGCTTTAATAGGAATTAGCTCTTCGGTATTCAGTTTGAAGGCTTCTGCCGATGTAGAGTTAAATTGGGGGTTTCTCTTCTTACAGGTGGACAGTGCAAACAAGTATGGTATTCTGTTGGAGGCTGTTCAAGTGCTGACAGACTTGAACCTTAATATCAACAAGGCTTATGTTTCTTCAGTTGGGAGATGGTTCATGGACGGTGAGTTTTAATTAACGAAATCATGTTTATGTGTCTGTAGGACAATAGTCTTACACTTGTTTTAGTCCTGTTCTTGACAATTTCTTTTGCTGCCGCAGTTTTCCATGTCACAGACGAAAATGGCAATAAACTTACAGACGAAGGCATAATTGGGTACATTGAGAAGGTATGCTTGAATGTATTTCAAGGCAGAGCAAGAGGTACACAAAAATTTAATTATGTAATGATAGGTTCCTTTTTCAGGTTATATGCGCCCTGATTAATTCATTCGTTGTTTTGCAGACGTTGGCAACGAACTCTTGCATTCTGCCCTCATTTGGAAAATCAGCAGGCTTGGAGGTAGAAGCCGATCAACATACAGTAATTGAATTGACAGGCGCAGACCGACCAGGGTTACTATCTGAAATATTTGCGGTTCTCAGCGACCTAAAATGTAACGTTGTGGAGGCGGAGGTGTGGACTCATAATAGGAGGGTTGCGTGTCTGGTTTACGTTACTGAAGAGGAAACAGGGGATCCCATTGAAGACGGACAAAAGATTTGTAAAATTGAAGAGCTCTTGCAAAATGTAATGCGAGGAAACAGCAAAATCCGAGGTGCTAAAATGGTGGTGTCACGGGGATTCACTCACACAGAAAGGCGGCTGCATCAATTGATGTTCGCTGACCGTGACTATGAGAAATTGGACGGAATTGGAAGCAGGGCATCTCCTCTGCTCAACGGCAACGATAAAGCCATGTCTCTTGTGACTGTTGACAACTGTTTGGAAAGGGGGTATTCTGTGGTGAATGTTCAGTGTAAAGACAGGCCTAAGCTTCTCTTTGATATTGTTTGCACCTTGACAGATATGGAGTATGTTGTCTTTCATGCCACTATAAACTCTCAAGGCCCAGAAGCTTTTCAGGTACAGCTCCAACATCCACAAGGGACTTGAACTTTCAAAAGATTTTTATTTTTTTTCAAATATTTCTTTTCATCTTTGATTTTGCCAAAACGGGTACGCATATACTAGTTTCAGGTCATATCCTTAATGGTATTCAGACTATTTTTAATCCGGTTAAAGAAGAGTTGCGATACTTATTTCCGTTCCTTTTTTTTGTGAAGCAGGAGTACTACATCAGGCATACTGATGGATGTCCTGTGAATTCAGAAGCAGAGAGGCAGCGGGTGATTCAGTGTTTGGAGGCTGCAATTCGAAGAAGAGCATCCGAGGTACGAGTCCAGTGAACGCATCAATGGTGGAAACTATTTCAAGTCCTTGAGACCTGGAGTTCCCACTGCATTCAAATTGTTCCTTCCTTCAATTTTACTCTTAATGTGAGCTTTCTTGATGACTTTTTTATGAATTCAGGGCATGAGACTGGAATTCTGCACCAACGATCGAGTTGGGCTTCTGTCGGACGTGACTCGCATATTTAGAGAGAATGGGATGTCAGTTACAAAAGCAGAGGTGTTGACGCGGGGTGATAAGGCAGCCGATGTGTTCTATGTGACTGATGCAGCTGGAAACCCTGTTGATATTAAGACTATTGAAGCAGTTCGCCAAGAAATTGGACTGACAATCTTGCAAGTAAAAGACGATCCTATGTATATAAAATCTCGTCCAAAGGAACCTGCCATCCGATTCTCCCTTGGCAATCATTTAAAAACAAAGTTGGAGCGTTTTCTCTATAATCGAGGATTGATCAAATCGTATTCTCACATGATTTACCTCTTGTACATGCATATCTGCGGGTTGGGCCGAGAGAACAGCAGAGGAGATGATGCATTTTCCCCTAAGAAACGTATTAGCGACACAGATTTCAGCGATGGTTTTTAAATTACCGCCATAAATTTTGGGCTTCTTGCGATGGTTTTTGAACGACCTGTCGCTGTTTAGCCCTTTTCCCTCCCCCATATAAAACCCCGCCAAGGACTGAAATTGTTGTGATTCCAAGATAGTTTGGCTAATATATTGTTACAGAGGTGACATGACTGAAGAGCACAAATACCACCATGATTTGTTGATCTTCGAACAGAGGAGCACCAGTGGAGAACTATGCACCGAGCTGGCTGAACAGGACCTTGTTATTTGGCAAAGTCATGGATTGGGAAGTTGACCTCATAGAAAAATGCTAGATTGATTGAGCTAAAAGAAGACCGCGCTAACTCCAGTAGTGGGAGAAAGGAACTAAATGTACATATTTTAGACTTGGAAACAAAAATTGTACAAATTACGCACTGATAAATAGGTTTACTCTATGGAACTGCAAATGTTCAAATTACACAAGGAAATATGATTAATGAGTCACAGTGTTGAACCCCTTTGATTGATAAATATTCTTCAGGAGTCGATCAGTCCATCTAGCTCTTCATGGCCTTATAGGAAGCGGAAAACGCTCTTTTATTTTAGCAGTTGAGATTTCCTTTTCTCTAAAAAGGAGAAGGCATCATTATATGAGTGAAATTTCAGAATATTCTAAAGATTTGTAATTCAGTTAAGTTCAGCAATGAGGAGTTGGATAATGTTATATTCTTGGGAATTCAAAATATTTTTAAAATCTGCAATTCAGTTAAGTTTAACAATGAAACACTGGGTAATGTTCCCGCCTTTGAGGAAGGAGTATGATAATCTGCAATTCAGTTAAGTTTAACAATGAAACACTGGGTAATGTTCCCGCCTTTGAGGAAGGAGTATGATGTGATCAAATATTGTACAGCAGGAGGGCACATGGGGCACATGGATCACCTAGTTTGGCTCAATGATGGACATGTTTGAACTGCCTTGGCAATAGATTAGTCTTCTTTGCTTTTGCGCTCACACTAGTAATGGACTACACTACGTGAGCACATTTCATTTTAGAATGTGAGGCTTTTAAAGACAGTAGGGAAAGGTATGCAAATATTTTGGCAGTTAGCTTCTGGGATATTCTAATCAGCAAGGGCTTTGTCGAAAAGCTGGGCAAGTTTATTATAAAACTACACAAAAAAAAGCGCAGAATACAAGAGCCAGATAAAAAAGCAATTTGTCCTATAGGCTATATTTAGTCTAGTGGAAGTTAAAATAGCTTCTTCTTCTTCTAAATTTTTCTCTACATTGGAACAATTGCTGGCAACCTCAGAGATCGTTTGCACATTGGCATTGCTTTCCTTCATCCAATAGAAACTTCACCTTAGCATTTTGTGTACAGGTTCTCAGTGAAATGTTTTCGCTGAATCAGCCGATACAATGTTTTCTGCCCTTGTTCTCGACCCATTTGTTTGTATTCGCAGCAGTGATTGTCTGCACTTATAGCTTTTTAGTGATCATGTAAAACATGTAAATTATTGTATAGAAAACTGACTGGGGTTTGGTCTGTGGATCATCATAGTTGATATGACTTCTTTCATTATTTATAATCGAATTGCCCATGTAATTTTGCAATCGGGCCAAAACTCTGTATCTTTACCAGACCATAATGAAAAAGTTTTCTATTAATTATTTTAGAGCCAACAAATGTGCGTGTTTGGTGCTTGTCTGGATCTTCTCTATTCATTATTTTACAGCAATATGTGCGTGTTTGGGATATTGTTCTTTGTTTTATGTCGTGCACTTTTTGTGGAGTTTATAGCCGCAATGATGATATATCTGTCATTTCGTGGAACTGTTGCTGTGCTTTGTCTGATCTGCAAGATTTCTGTTATTTAATGGTAATGTTTCTATGCTCTGTCTTGTTTGCAAGTGATGAACCACCATAGTTAACAGCAATTCGTTGTGAGCATGCATCCTGGTTGTAATAGCTCGGGGCAGCACTTGTTTCTGTAGCCTTATTTACTTAACTCTAGTGTTACAAGTTAACATAATGCTTCTCTAAGCATACCTATAATTTTCACATGGTAGGATTTCATATTTTTTTGACTCTGGTGGGTGATTATGAAAAATGGTTGTGGGGAAGTTATTAAAATCAAATTCTAAGTATTTTTGGTGATAATGATATGAGAATTAAAAGAAATGTGAAAGTGAAAATTTATGAATTTTAAGAAAGAGGAGATAAAATATGCACAGAATTGAAAAAGAGTTGTAGCTCTCAGGTGAGTACTGCACATGGAGACTACACTCAAACTGAGATATCACTCTCCGTTCACTCTACATTCATGAATGAGAAATTACATCATTAACTACACTCAAACTGAGATATCACTCTCCGTTCACTCTACATTCATGAATGAGAAATTACATCATTAAGTACATCACCAGAAATCAGGAAGTTGCAAACAAACTCCTAAACTTTAGGAACAAATCCTAAACTAGGGAGATACGTTACAACTTGTGTAACCTTTTCTCCATTAATACAAAATATTATAATTATTTTCAACTCTCCCCTTTAATGGAGAAAGGATTATCCTGAACTCCTAGCATCCTTCTAAACAATTCAAACTTCACACGTGCAAGAGGCTTAGTAAAAATATCAGCCACATTGTCACAAGTTTTACAATATTCAACAATAATTTTTTTTGACTGTAGTTTCTCTCTGACAAAATGGAATCGAGTGTCTATATGTTTGGTGTTTTATGAAACACTGGATTGTATGCTAATTTAATAGTGCTCTAGTTGTCGCTTTTGATGGATGTAGAGTTCTTTTGTTCTTCTCCTGCATCATTCATCCTCGTTGCTTTCATCCATCAATAATGGAATGTGCCAATCATCACCAATGTCATCTTTCCCTTCTTGAACTTGTTCATGAAACACTACATCCCTGCTTGCAAATATCTTATGAGACTCAGGTTTGAACAACTTATATGCTTTAAATTCTGTGCCATAACCAACAAAGATGCATTTAACAGCTTTAGGGGCTAAATTCTTTCTATCAGCTTTGGGTATATGGGCAAATACTTTTGACCCAAATACTCTTAGATGATTTACTGCTGGTTTGAGTCCATATAGAGCTTCAAAAGGAGTTTTGAAGCCAAGATATCTGGTAGGACTTCTGTTCTTTAAATATACAACAGTATTAATAGCTTCTGCCCAAAAACTATTAGATAGACCCTTACCTTGTAACATGCTCCTTGCGCACTCCACTAAGGTTCTGTTCTTGCGCTCTGCCACTCCATTCTGCTGTGGTGTGTGTGGCACTGTAAACTGCTGAACAATCCCGTGAGATTTGCAGAATTTCATGAATTCCCCTAACTTGTATTCTCCCCCTTGATCAGAGCAGAGAATTTTTATACTTTTTCCAAACTGTTTTTCCACCAAGGTTTTAAATTCTATAAAATACTGGAAAGTCTGACTCTTTTTACTCAGAAAATAAACCCATGAATATCTAGTGCAGTCATCAGTAAATAACAGAAAGTAATATGCTCCACCTAGCGACCTCGTCTACATAGGTCCGCATATGTCAGTGTGCATTGTAGAAATTAGCTGAATAAATCACTTATTCAATGGAGATTAACCTGATTACACATCAATTTTGAATTGCATGCATAACACATAATCTCATCTACAATTAATTGTCACATGCGGAAATAATAGAAGCAATCTCACATCAAATCAATCACACATTAACTCAGTATGTATGGGGAAAGCCTATAGCTGAAAACCCCGCAGCTATTGTGTATATTATAATGGAGAAATCATGTAACAAAACAAGTGCAATACTCCTCACAAGTACTCAGTACTTTCTCATAAAGTCACACACAATCTAGCTTAGTTTTGAACAGGTTACTGGTTCAAAACTCCCCGCCAATTGCCTTGCCTCTATTGCGCAATCATGGCCTATATATGAAGAGATCCAAGGTTCTAATCCCCTTGGCTTGACTGCGCAATTGTCATGGACAATTCCTCCAAGTGTAATGCAAATCCCATGCAAAACTGATCCTCCAACTGATAGCTTTACTCACCCTTTCATCTACCTCTTCCACTGGTCTCCACTGAACTGATCATGCACTGTAGTGAACTGAAATGTTCTTGAGTTGACTAATGAGTTAATATTTAGTAAATTAAATATTATTTAATTTACTCCACTCATATCTAGTTGATTAGTTAGTTAACTAATCCCAACTAGTTCAACTAAAACAAACATAACACAACTCCACTATCTGTCCCGTTAACTCCTCCAAAACTTCTGCCACTGAAGTCTAACTGAAGTCAACCATGAAAGATGCCATCAAACCCTAGGAACCACGTGATTCCTCTGTCAGTTGCATGAGACACCTCCATGACTCGAACTGAAGTGCTCCAAGAGAGTAAACTGCTGTTTATAGTCAAAATATTATTAAGGGTAAATAATATTTGACTTCCATATTTTTAGGAGAGGCAGTCTAAAAATAGCCTGTGACCTAAAAATATGAGTCTCATCTATTTTTACTAACATGTCGCATACTTCAAGAATCTCCAACTGGAATCCCCGAATCATGCTCCGTATGTCTAAAAATAGACATAGTCTAAAAATAGATTTTGCGCCAGAATTTGCCTGCGGGCCCACTTAGTGAAGGCGACTTCATTTCACTAAGCTCCATCATCTTGCTGCATTTTCAACACTCCCTCTCAGCAAGATATGGATTATCCGCAACCCCTATCCTGCCTCTGTGGAATTCAAACTTGCTCCTGGTGAGCGCCTTCGTCAGGATGTCGGCATCCTGATCCTCCGTGGGAACATATGAAAGCATCATGATTCTCCGCCGAACACAATCTCTGATATGATGGTACCTGATGTCGATGTGTTTGGATCTATCATGAAATACTGGATTAGCCGAGAGTTTAATGCAACTCTGGTTATCACAGTAGATCACTATAGGCTCCAAATGCAACCTGAACAATCCTGCGAGGATCTTCCTCATCCAAATAGCCTCGCATGCAGCCAAGCTAGCTGCCATGTACTCGGCCTTTGCTGAAATGAGTGCCACGGATCTCTGCTTCCTGCTGTACCAGGAAACTGTTGTCGACCCAATGCTGAAAACTCCTCCAGAAGTGCTCTTCCGGTCCGTTGGACTCCCTGCCCAATCTGCATCAGTGAAGCCAGAAAGCTTCACTCCATCCTCTTGTCTGTACCATAGACCATATCCCGATGTGCCTATGATATAGCGCAATACATGCTTGCCTGCCTTCCAAAAGAGCTTGGTAGGCTTAACCATAGCTTGCGAAAGCTGGTTAACTGCATAGCATATATCGGGTCGTGTATTGACCAGATACATAAGCGACCCCACCAACTGTCGATAGACAGTGGCATCCACTACCTCCGCTCAAGTAGCATCCTCCTTCCTCCAACCACCAGGAAGAGGAGTGTCAACAGGCTTGCAGCCTTGCATGTTGAACCTCTCCAGAATCTCCCGGGCATACTTGCCCTGAGAAACAAACAGTCCTCCGCTGCGCTGCCAAATCTCCAATCCCAGGAAATAATGAAGGATGCCCAAGTCCTTCATCTCGAACTCTCGTGCAAGATCCTCCTTGCATGAAAGTATCAACTGCTCATCGCCAGTCAAAATTAGATCATCTACATACAGTACGATGATCAACAGCTTCCCCTCCACCACAATCTGGTACAGGTTTGGATCCGCCTCACTCTTGGAGAATCCAAGCCCGGTGAAGTAGTTGTCTATCTGAGTGTACCAAGAACGAGGTGCTTGCTTCAGCCCGTACAGTGCTCTCTTGAGTCGGCACACATGCGACTCACTGCTGAAGATCTCAAAACCTTCAGGCTGCTCTATGTACACCTCCTCCTCAATAACTCCATTGAGGAACGCAGTCTTCACATCCATCCGATGAATGTGCCACCCCATCTGCGCTGAGAGAGCAAGGATCGTCCGTATGGAAGAGTACCTTGCGACAGGTGCAAAAGTCTCCTCATAGTCAATCCCCTCGATCTGTGAGAAGCCACGGGCGACAAATCTCGCCGTGTACTTCTCCACACTCCCGTCAGCCGCCTGCTTCACTTTGTAGATCCATCGCGAACCTACAACTGATTTCCCAACCGGTCTTGGGACAATCTCCCATGCACTGTTCCCGATGATCGAATCATATTCTTCGATCATGGCATCAACCCATGCGGGTTCCTCCACAGCTTCCTCAAAAGAGGATGGCTCTGTCACAACACATTGACTCATAAGAGCCATGTATCCAGTGTACCGATCCGGTGACCGTCTCTGTCTGCGCTGTGCTGTAGGTGGTCCTACAACCTTCTCTGCATCCCGAGCCAGTCGCTCAGCTTCTGTAGTGCGCATGCGCCCTCTGATGGTTGGCGCTGCCTGGGTGGTTTCTTCCACCTCCTGAACCTCCTCTTGTGGCCGATCCACATCCGGAAGCTCCTCCTTAGGAACTAACAGCTCCTCATCTGCATGCAAGTGTAGCTCCCTCTCAAGCGAACACTGCATGGCTTTCTCCTCCTGAAATTTTATATTCCGTCGCACAACAGTCTTGCGACTGTCCGGCACATACACCCGATAGTTGTGAGGTGTATCAGTGTACCCCACAAATATTCCAACTTCAGCAGTTGGATCCAGCTTCCTTCTCGCATCCTTCGTCACATGCATGTAGACAGGAGATCCCAAAATCCGCAAATGGGAAATATCAGGCCTCTTGCCAGAATAAGCCTCCTCTGGTGTACTCATGCCAAGAACCTTGTGAGGACAACGGTTCTGCACATACACTGCTGTATTGCATGCCTCACCCCACAAGTGAAGGGGTAGGCCCTGATCATGCAACATCGCCCGTGCAGCACCCACGATCGTTCTGTTCTTCCGCTCAGCCACCCCGTTCTGCTGTGGGTTATGGGGTGCGATGAGCTCTCTCCGAATCCCTCCTGCGCTGCAGAACTCCTTGAATTCAGCCGAGATGAATTCACCACCGTTATCACTCCTTAGAGCAATCACCTTCTTCCCCGACTCCTTCTCGACCAGTGCTTTAAACTCACAGAACTTCGCGAATGTATCGCTCTTCTTCCGCATGAAGAAGATCCAGCACTTTCGAGAGAAATCATCAACAAAGATCACATAATACTTGTGCTTTGCTGTCGAAGCAACTGAGAAAGGACCACACACGTCTGTGTGAACTCTCTCAAGGATCTTCGTGGCGCGACTATCCTTCTCGTGAAAGGTGGCTTTCACATACTTCCCTAAAGTACACCCCTTGCACTGATCTGACTGCGCAAGGGTGCCCTTAGGAAGTCCAGTAGAAATCTGCTGCAGAATCTTCAAAGCTCCATGGTGAAGATGGCCCAATCTCCTGTGCCATAGTTTGCCCTCATCATCTCGGCTCACCACATCTCCAGCCTTGCATGCCATAGCTGCGCAGTCATCTACCTGCAACTGATAAAGGTTCTGAGTTCGAACCCCTATCTTCCGGGTCTCTCCAGTAGTCTTACTGCACAGGAAGGCTTTTCCTTCGCTGAAGACCACATCATACCCCTTATCCTCCAACATCGCTACTGAAATCAGGTTCTTCTTCAATCCAGGTACATGCATGACATCCTTTAAGACAAAGGGTTTACCAGACTCCCTCTGAAAGGATACGGTACCGATACCAGTCGCACTGTATCTACCGTCATCGCCCATCTCGATGTGCACACCCAAATCTTTGTTCTCCATATCTGAGAACAACTCCCGATCTCCCGTCATATGAAATGATGCACCGCCGTCCAAGAACCACACCGATCCCATCACACTTGAAACCAAGCATGCAATCAATGAAAAGTCAAGCTCGAACTGTGAAGCCAAAGCTTCTCCATCTGCAGATCTTCCCGCTTGCTTGTTCTTCTTCTTCTTTGGACAATTGGTAGCATAATGTCCGTGATCATGGCAATGAAAACACTTCACTTTCGCCATATCCTGCTTCTTGCCCTTAGCTCCAGAATGAGAGGTTTTCTTACCCTTCCCTTTCTTAGCTTTGGACATCAAAGCGCAGTTTTCTTCATCAGCTCCCTTTGATGAAGATCCATCTCGAGTAGTCCTCCTTATCTCCTCCTGCATGAGATCCGCCCAAAGGCACTCCCATCCCGGCAGCTTCTCCCGACCATTGACACTATCTTGATATGAGTGCCAAGCCTTCAAAAGACCAAGGAGAGCCAGGTCGACCATGTCCTCATCTTCGACAGTCACCCCCACACTTCCCAGCTCATCTCTGCACTGAGTGAACTTCGTGAGGTATTTGGCGACACTGTCGCCTTTCTCCATCTTGATGTTCCTGAGCTTATCTTTGAGCGCCAGCTTCCTTTGGTCACTCTTACTCTGGAATAGATCCGTCAAAGCTTTCCACATTAAATATGGAGAAGCCTTTCCATGCAGGCTAGATACAATATGATCCTTGACGCCCTCCAACAGGATCCTTCGACATTTCGCCATCTTCTTTTGCCATGCTTCGACTTCAGCTGCATCAGTGGGCTTTTGGACATCGATATCTACGAACTCCTTCAGACCATTATCTTCTAACACTGCTTCCATGCGATCCTTCCATGCAACATAATTCGAACTGCCTTCAAGAGCATATTCGAGTCGCAAACCATTGAAAGAAGACATTTTCAACACCGGCACCAAGAAAACAAAGCTGCTGCAAAATTCGAATTCCAAACTCCAAGCTCTATCGCTTCCGATCTATACTTGAGAACAAATTATTTCCAAATCAGAGATTGACTGCAAGGGGCTTTTACCAGACCTTTCACTTTCCGAAGAAAGATGAATCCGGAGGCTTCCTGGCCCGTATGCAGACTCTGTCCGAGGAAATAAGTTTGTAATCACCGTAATAGATCTCGTCTTGACAATTAATCTTGCTCCGATACCATGTAGAAATTAGCTGAATAAATCACTTATTCAATGGAGGTTAACCCGATTACACATCAATTTCGAATTGCATGCATAACACATAATCTCATCTACAATTAATTGTCACATGCGGAAATAATAGAAGCAATCTCACATCAAATCAATCACACATTAACTCAGTATGTATGGGGAAAGCCTATAGCTGAAAACCTCGCAGCTATTGTGTATATTATAATGGAGAAATCATGTAACAAAACAAGTACAATACTCCTCACAAGTACTTAGTACTTTCTCATAAAGTCACACACAATCTAGCTCAGTTTTGAACAGGTTACTGGTTCAAAACTCACTGCTAATTGCCTTGCCTCTATTGCGCAATCATGGCCTGTCTATGTAGAGATCCAAGGTTCGAATCTCCTTGGCTTGACTGCGCAATTGTCATGGAAAATTCCTCCAAGTGTGGTGCAAATCTCATGCACAACTGATGTCGCCACTGATAGCTAACTCCACCCTTTCATCTACCTCTTTCACTGGTCTCCACTGAACTGATCATGCACTGGAGTGAACTGATGTGTTCTTGAGTTGAATAATGAGTTACTAATTAATGAATTAAATAATATTTAATTCACTCCACTCATAACTAATTGATTAGCTAGTTAAACTAATCTCAATCAGTTCAACTAAAATAAACAGAACACAACTCCACTATCTCTCTCATTAACTCCTCCAAACTTCTGCCACTGAAGTCCAACTGAAGTCAACCATGCATGATGCCATCAAACCCTTGGGAACCACGTGATTCCTCTGTCATTTGCATGAGCCACTTCTGTAGCTCGAACTGAAGTGCTCCAAGAGAGTAAACTGTTGTTTATAGTCTAAATATTATTAAGGGTAAATAATATTTGACTTCCATAGTTTTAGGAGAGGCAGTCTAAAAATAGCCTGTGACCTAAAAATATGAGTCTAATCTATTTTTACCAACATTTCGCATACTTCAAGAATCTCCAACTGGAATCCCCGAATCATGCTCCGTATGTCTAAAAATAGACTTTGTGCCAGAATTTTCCTGCGGGCCCACTTAGTGAAGGTGACTTCATTTCACTAAGCTCCATCATCTTGCTGCATTCTCAACATGCATTAGTTCTAGAATGTCTCTTTCCTTCCTTCTATCATGCACAGGAAACTGTTCTCTATGCATTTTGCCTAAGGCACATCCATCACAATTTAACTGAGTACTATGAAAGACAGGGAGTCCCTCGACCATACCTTTTCTCTGCAATAACATGAGGTCCTACAAATTCAAATGACCGAATCTCTGGTGCCAGAGTTGTTCGGCTGTCGATCCACTTGCAACCATGGCTCGTTGTGGTATACTCTTTACATCCAGTCTGTATAGGCTTCCTACGCGCACGCCTGTTGCAACAATTTCTTTCCTGCAATCCTTTATGACACAATGAGTCTTGAAGAATTTGACTTGCATATCTTGATCAGTTATCATGGATACAGATATTAGATTTTTCTTAATTCCGGGTACATATAAAACATTTTTAAGACAATTGATATCACCATTTGGTAACTTTCTTGGAATATCCCCATAGCCTCTAATCTCGTATCCACTATCATCTCTTAAATAAATTTTTGATCCATATGTACTTTCTTCAAGATTTTCAAAACATTCATTTTTACCTGTCATGTGAGAGGATGCACTAGAATCGACATACTAGATGTCGTCCTCATTGGATGCTGAAAGGGCATAGTCAGCTGTGAACAATCGAAATTTGTGACTGAAATCTTCATCCTCTTCAACAAAATATCCTCTGTGCTTCGCTATCACCAACTTTTTCTTTGCATCATCTGCCTGCTTCTTAAGGCATTCCATCTGTATATGACCCTTCTTTCCACAGTAATAACATCTTCTTATAGGATTATTTATAGACATACCTTTATACGGACTCTTCTGCGATGTACCTCCTCTCTGCTGCAGCTGCGACTGTGATTGCTGTTGTGGCTGCTTCCCTCTGAATGATCGTCATTTCGCCATCAGAGCAAGATCATCGCTCTGGGGTTTCAAATTTTGTCGCCGCTCCTCCTCTTGCAGTAAGATCCCTATCAGATCTTCAAATGTAGGCGCTTTCTCCCTTGCCGCCAATCTAGTGATGAACATTTGATATTCATCTCTCATCCCATTCAGCGTGATTGTGACGAGATCGGAATCAGACACCTTCTCTCCGATGTCTCCCAATCCGTCTTTCACATCTTTAACTCGCGCGATAAATGCAGCAGCAGTCTCACTTTTGTCCATCTTCATTGAAAACAACTTGCTTTTGACTGCCATAATTCGACTTGTATTCTGGGTCTGATATAAACTTTTGATGGTCGTTCAGATCTCAGAGGACGTTTTACATTCTTTGATGTGAGGGATAATGTTGTCCTTGACGGACATCTTCAGCGAAACTTTTGCCTTGTTTTCTCGCTTATCCCATTCTTGCTCCTGCGTATTCGCCCCTGTGTTTGAATTCGGCCTCTGCTCATCTCCTGTAACTATCGACCATGCATTCGCACCCTCAAGCAAGGTCTGAATCTTAAACTTCCAGCTCGTGAAGTTAGATCCATCGAGTTTGCCAGACTCGTGGAGATATGATTCCATAGTGTTACTCATTCTGAACTGATCTACAAGTAAATGAATCTACCCAATTGATTCAAAAAAAAAAAAAAAAACAATACCTGTCAGATCTTGACCACCGATCTGCCACTGCTCTGCGGGTTCTCCTGATCCACCCACTGTATGTTCGATTCAGATCCAACAATATCTGACAAATCTGCAAATTAATCTCGCTCCAATGAGCAAATCCACTGTTTTACAATACAGCCACAAAACTGATGTGATCAAAACTGATTCGATCTGCCTCTCCCGGACAGATCCGCAACTTCTCCGATCTGCAACTCCTGCAGATCTTTCAGCGAAGGTGAGGCTTCCCGCGGATCTTCCACTGAAGGTGAGGTGGCACCTTTCCGAGCGAAAAATCTGCGCCCAGATCAAATCGACACAGGGCAGAATCCCTAGCGCGAGTTTTCCGTGCGCTTCCGCGCCAATCCAGTGATTTGGCACGTTGGCGTGGTTATGAGCTGAACAAACGTGCCAATTGTGCTTCTTGGCGCGACTGTCAGCGCAGAAAACACGCCAACCCCCTTCTGATCAGAAATTAAAAAACATCTAAGTCCGTGGGCCAGGTGTTACTGCAGTCCACCTGCTCGGTTGAGCACAAAGCTCTGTGAGCACACAGCTCTCGTGTACACACGGCCACAAAGGCACTTTTAGCCACGAAGGCGATTTTGCCACAAAGGCAAATTGGCCACAAAGGCGATTCAGCCACAAAGGCGATAAAAGATCAGGCTCACCCAATCTGAGCTCTGATACCAAGATAAAATATGCACAAAATTGAAAAGAAGGAGTTGTAGCTCTCAGATGAGTACTGCACCTGGAGACTACACTCAAACTGAGAGATCACTCTCCGTTCACTCTACATTCATGAATGAGAAATTACATCATTGAGTACATCACCAGAAATCAGGAAGTTGCAAACAAACTCCTAAACTAGGGAGATACGTTACAACTTGTGTAACCTTTCTCCATTAATACAAAATAATATAATTATTTTCAACCAGAGGTGGTGTTTAATGGTACTTTTATAGCATTGAAATAGAAATAAGTATAACTTTCTTTTAATCTAAGAAGGAAAAAAAAACTGGTAATTTCTATTAATAGGCAGTTCCAATACATATTCAATATCATTTGTAAGATATCCCAAGTAACAAGGAAGATAAACAAAGTTATTAGATATAAGTTCAGTTAAGATAAAACCAGCCTATAGTTTGAATAAAGAAGCCAAAAATGTCATGAAGAAGCAAAATTCCTTGAGACTCTAGACATTTTCCACCATATTTACACCTCTATAAAAACAAAATATGGTCAACATAGTGGAGAGATCCAGTACCAACATAGTGGAGAACAGTACATCAAAAAAGCTCTAGGAAAACAGATCATGGCACCTCAAAATTACCCTCATTCATCAAATTGCCCCCACATAGGGGCAATACTAGATCGTGCTGAAAGTGGAATCTAGTCCTTTCTTAGAGAGCCCATCTGCCACAGAGTTGTAATGCCAGAATATGTGTGAGAGAGATGTGCTCAAAAGCTCACTTCAATAACATAATACGAGCCATCCAAGCTGAAAAACAGGAGCTGAGATGGTAGATCGCCCCAACAGAGTTTCAATAACAGATTGGGAGTCCCTATAGATAGTGAGATATTGAATCATACTTTTACAGCAGGAGGGCACATGGATCACCTAGTTTAGCTCAATGATGGACATGTTTGAACTGCCTTGGCAATAGATTAATCTTCTTTGCTTCTGCACGTTAGTAATGGACTACACTCTGTGATCCTATTTCATTTTAGAACGTGAGGTCTTCAAAGACAGTAGGGAAAAGTATGTAGATATTTTGGCAGCTAGTCCTGGGATATTCTATTCAGCAAGGGCTTTGTACCAGAAGCCGGGCGAGTTTATTGTGAAACTACACAGGAAAATCGCAGAATACAAGAGCCAGATAAAAGAACAATTTGTCCCATAAACTATATTTAATCTCGTGGACGTTAAAATAACTTCTTCTTTGAAGTTTTTCTTAAGTGAAACAGGTATCTACGTTGGCCTAATTGCTAGCAACCTCAGAGATCGTTTGCACATTGGCATTGCTTTCCTTCATCCAATAGAAACTTCACCTTACCATTTTGTGTACAGGTTCTCAGTGAAATGTTTTCGCTGAATCAGCAGATACAATGTTTTCTGCCCTTGTTCTCGACCCATTTGTTTGTATTCGCAGCAGGGATTGTCTGCACTTATAGCTTTTTAGTGATCATGTAAAACATGTAAATTATTGTATAGCAAACTGACTGGGGTTTGGTCTGTGTATCATCATAGTTGATACGACTTCTTTCATTATTTATAATCGAATTTCCCTTGTAATTTGCAATCGGGCCAAAGCTCTGTATCTTTACCAGACCATAATGAAAAAGTTTTCTATTAATTATTTTAGAGCCAAAAAATGTGCGTTTGGTGCTTGACTGGATCTTTTCTATTCATTATTTTACAACAAGATGTGCGTGTTTGGGATATTGTTCTTTGTTTTATGTCGTGCACTTTTTGTGGAGTGTATAGCCGCAATGATGATATATTTGTCATTTCGTGGAACGGTTGCTGTGCTTTGTCTGATCTGCAAGATTTCTGTTATTTAATGGTAATGTTTCTATACTCTGTCTTGTTTGCAAGTGATGAACCACCATAGTTAACAGCAATTCGTGGTGAGCATGCATCCTGGTTGTAATATCTCGGGGAAGCACTTGTTGCTGTGGCCTTATTTACTTAACTCTAGTGTTACAAGTTAGCATAATCTTTCTCTAATCATACCTGTAATTTTCATATGGTAGGATTTCATACCTTTTGACTTTGGTTGGTGATTATGAAAAATAGTTGTGTAGAAGTTATTAAAATAAAATTCTAAGTATTTTTTTGGTGATAATGATATGAGAATTAAAATAATTGTAAAAGTGAAAATTCATGAATTTCAAGAAAGAGTTGGTGTTTAATGGCACTATTATAGTATTGAAATAGAAGTAAGCATAACTTTTTTTCTTTCTAAAAAGGTAAAAAAAACTGGTAATTTCTATTAATAGGCAGTTCTTGTACATATTCAATATCATTTGTAAGATATCCCAAGTAACAAGGAAGATAAACAAAGTTACTAGATACAAGTTTAGTTAAGATAAAACCAGCCTATATTTTGAATAAAAGAGCCAAAAATGTCAGGAAGAAGCAAAATTCCTTGAGACTAAACATTTTCCACCGTATTTACACCTCTAGAAAAACAAAATATGGCCAACATAGTGGAGAGATCTAGTACCAACATAGTGGAGAACAATACATCAAAAAAGCTCTAGGAAAACAGATCATGGCACCTCAAAATTATCCTCATTCATCAACTTGCCCCCCACATAGAGGCAATACTAGATCATGCCGAAAGTGGAATCTAGTCCTTTCTTAGAGAGCCCATCTGCCACAAAGTTGTAATGCCAGAATATGTGTGAGAGAGATGCGCTCAAAAGCTCGCTTCAATAACATAATACGAGCCATCCAAGTTAAAAAAACAGGAGCTGAGATGGTAGATCGCCCCAACAGAGTTTCAATAACAGATTGGGAGTCCCCATAGATAGTGAGATGTTGAATTTGAAGACGCTTTGCAAAGACCAACAAGCCCGAAAGAGCCATAAATTCAGCCTTTTGATTTGTGCCTGATCCACCAAACCAGTAAACAGAAAATTGAATATGAATATTTAATCGCAACCATATCCCACAGCCACAACTATGATCACGAGCCGCCTCATCGAAGTAACTTGCAGGAAATAACACCTGTAAAGGAGGAGATATGAACCTGTGAGAACCAACATCCTGCATGGGAGAAACCACCTCAGATAGCTAAGCCAATGCTTGAGTGCATATATTATAAATAATAGGAGGCATGTTTTCAAATATGGCAAGGTTTCAAGCCTTCCATAACTCCCATACCACGAACAAAGGAAGAGCTTTATATCTTCCACACTGATTAAACCACTACCTGAAGCATGAATCCAATGAGTCAAAAGCCACCTGTTGAGTAACCTGAACCTGATCCATAATGCGCCCCCAAACCTCCACAAGCATAGGGTAATCAATAAACATATGTGTAGCATCCTCCATGGAATTATGGCAAAATACACACCAACTCGGACCAGTGAAACCTCTTTTGCGAAGGTTGTCCCAAGTAAGAATTTTATTCTTCCAAGCTAACGAACAAAAAGTAACCACCTTGTAGGAAACCTACCACCTTTGGGCTTTCCTAATCCAACAAAGATTGTTAAAAGGATTAGTGGAATATAGAGTGTATCAGTAGACCTCTTGGACCACCATCGAACCTTATTTCAAACCACCATTCCACACCACATAATTGCCACTCCCTTGAAACATGAAGCCCACATTTTTGAATAGTTGTAGAAGGCGATTCTACATAGGCATATGCTCGCTAGATAGACCAAGCTCCTCTGAAGTCTTCCCGATCGGATAGGGAAGATCTAGTTGAAGCCGAGCAATAACTTGATCCAAGAAAAAGAATCCTCTGTTATGAAGAGCAACGATAATCTTGTTGTCGAACGAGGGTGGAGGGGTAACCCCAAGAATCAGAACCAGACCAATAAAAATACGATTCCCTCTACCGAAGGACCATATCATATTTTCTATCAACCAATTTCTCACCTTAGAAAGGAGCCTTTCTTGATGCCAACCCTCCTCTTCCTATACCAGTCAGAAAAATATTTACCCTTTAGATACTTTTCAACGATGATTGTTTTCCAAATACCCCTCCAAAAAAATACATGCCATAGGGATTTCACTAATAGAGCCCAACCAAACCTCCTTGAATCAAGAATTCCCCAACCACCCATCTCTTTCCCTTTAGTGAGCGCACCAAATTTGACAAGGTGGAATTTCTGATTTTCACCCTGCCCCGACTAGAGGAAATGAGCCATGATAGCATTAATATTATTAATAATGTGAGAAGGGAGCGCGAAGAGGTGCATCCAATTTACCGCCAATTGATGGAGAACCGATTGTATCAAAATATATCGGCCACCCAATGTCAACCACCAATGAGTCCAGAGAGTGAAACACTTCTTAAAATTCTCCACTAACCAACCTCAGTATGATATCCTATAACAATTAAGATTTAGACGAAAACCCAAGTAAGTCAAGTCACTATCCAAGGGAGAGACCCTAACATTGAATAATCTAAAAATGCGATGAATAAATTCCTGGTTGGTAGATGAAGATAACAAAAATATTTACTCACATTCATGAATAGACCCGAAGCCGCTCCAAATCGAACCATGATATGATAAAAAGCTAGCCACTTCTCCCACGAAAACGACCCAAAGGTAAGTGCATCATCAACGAAGAAAATATGCGTGACAAATGTTGAGCACGATACTTGTAAACCATCAATAACCCAGAGAAAGTGCCTCCTTAAGATTTAAACTGAGACCATCCATGAATAAGATGAAAAGTTAGGGGGACAAGAAGCAACCCTTCCAGAGACGTCTACCAGCCTAAAAATGTTTTGACGAAAAACCATTAATCAAAACCACAAAGGAAGTAGAGGATACACAAGTTATAATCCAGGCAATTTTCTCCACAAAGAGACCAATTTTTAGGAGATTCATACGCAGGAAGGCCTAATCAATACAATCGTAAGCCTTATGCAAAACAATATTCATAATAAAGCATCATGTCGCTTGGAATGAATAGCGTATAAGCATCCCTGCGTGGTGGCTACCGCGTCATGAATATGGCGGCCAACCAGGAACCCAAATTGCTCAGGTGTGATATAGGAAGATAGAACCTGCTTAATTCTTCCAACAATTAATTTATAAACCAACTTGTATGTAATATTGCACAAAGAGATCGCCATGAAATCAAAGAAATAGATAGGATGCGATAATTTAGGGATTAAAGCATTGAAAGTGGAATTTATCCCACTTGAGATCTTGCCACAAACCCGTGAATATTCTACCAAATTGAGTAAATGCGGGCCAAGAAGATCAAAAGAATGAAAGAAGAACTCCACCATCCATCCATCTAGGTGATTAGGTGCTCAGTTTTATGCTAAAAAAACAAAGTTCTCAGAATGACGCGAAACCTGAATGACCACATCGTGTTCATCGTTCTGAATTCGACGCACTTTGTTTTGCAAAAAATGGATTCCGTATGCTCCTGGAAATGAAAAATGTCTGTTTGCACAAAAAGACAAAAAAATGGTGACAGGGAGCCCAGTTAGCAGTCTATACTGCCGATGTAGCATGTTGACTGGGTAGGGTCAAATTTTTGTCATTTTCCTCCAGCGAATAATGGACTGCCAAGTGGTAGCATTGTATTGGCTGAATTTTTGAGTTATGTAGCAATTTGTGATTGGCTTAAATTGGTCCAATGGCGAGAGGACACGTGATGCAGCCTGGGGTCGCCACATGCCACCCCCCCTCCACAGTGGTTTCGTGTAAAAATTTTGGGTTCAAGACTTGATGGAGGTGTTGCGGTTCGACCCCACGACCTCCCACATGCCAATGCCACTAATTACCACTCTGCCACACCATGAGACTTAACCACTATAGGATTGCACATATATTTATGTTGTATAAAGTTTGTCGATGGGGGGAGAGGGGGCCAACCCCCAACATATGTGACCTAAGCCTGTGACCAACTGAGCTACTAGAGAGCACTAAAACCTTAAGCGTGCCATTAAACAGTTAAACCACAATTATTACCACTAATCCATCATTATTAATGTTAAGCAGGATTAACCTTAAGTGCAGGATTAACATGTTAAACATGTTTTATTATCACTAAATCGGATTAGCACAAAAGTGTCGAGTTAAGGGTTAAGCATGGTTTAATTAGTGCTAAACACGCTTGATTAATTTAATGCAGATTAATTATTGTTAAGCCAGATTAGTTTGGTGGTCCGCTAAATCTGGCGGAAACTGCCAGATTAACTCCAGTTACCCGAATTTAGCTCCAGTTAGCTAAATTTAGGCCAGAAATTGTGGGAAAAAAAAAAGCCATAACTTTTGGAGATTTCGACAAAATCAGGTGCAGAAAGAGGCTAGATGACCATTTTTGAGCATACCGGACTCATTGGTGCAAGTTTCAGGAGCAAAATAGCATTGTAAATAGGTCAATTTGTCAATTTAAGCATAATATAGAGGCCCAAGCCATGGAAGCTAGACGAAGGAGATGTAGCCCAGGAGGGGTGAACTCCTTCATCAAATATCTGTGTTGATGCGTTGTATGGTGATGTACTGTACTTTATTTGATGTTGTTCAACATTTGCTTTTATGTTAAATTGTTCATTTAATTTACATGAAAGACACTCATGAGACTTGATAATTTGCAAGAGAACTTGAATCCTTAAGCACACATAAAACATTGAATTCAGAATTTGAAAGAGTAATTAGCACAACAACACTAACATACTCCTTTCAGATCATTTTTGGTATCAGAGCTCTTGGTATTTAGGTTTTTTTGTGCAAGAATGGATCTAATTGTTTGTAAGTTTGTGTCATGCTTACAAAGTTAAAACTCAAAAGAGGAGAAGGGAAGCTAGTTGAGAGCTTTGCAGTTGGGTTAAGAGGAAGAAGGGAAAGGTTTCCAAATTATTCAACACCAGCACATCCTCAATTTGAATTTGAGTCTTCAGTGAGCATGTCTCATGAAGGATAACTTACCATGACAAAAGATGAGAGAGCATTCAGGAAGACATTCTTTGATATGACTGAGATGGTTAAGGTCCTCTATGACGAGAGGAATTTAAGGATGCAAGGAGAAATTTCTAGGCCTCCAAGAGGAGAGGGTTCTCTAGGAGGAGGAGGCCACGAAGATGATAAGAAACCACCATCCACTCCACCATCATCCTCACCACCATCTTCACCTTCCTCATCATCATCTTCCACTACCACAACCCTACAATATGTTCATACACATACTTCAAAAGGAACTGGTAAATCACCCTTACTTAAACTTGATATTAAATTTGAGCTACCGATGTATAATGGCAAAGTGAATGCAGAGAAGATGGATAATTGGATTTGTCAACTGGAGGTTTATTGCAGATTTCAGAACCTTCAAGAAGATCACATAAATATTCAATTGGCTTCCTTGATAATGGAGGGTGCAACACTTGTATGGTGGGAAGCAAGGTCTCAAGATGAGATTAAAAACCACGGTAATATCTCAATGTCTTGGTAAAATTTTATTGCTTCTATTAAAATACAATTCTACCCTCTAATTATATGCAAAAAGCCATTATGGACTAGAATAATTTTAGACAATTGAAAGGGAAAAGTGTTCAAGATTACACTCATGAATTTAGGAGAAGAGATCTTATTTTGGGTGTTAATTTATAATCTCAAGAAACTTTGTTAAAGTATATTGGGGGTTTGCAGAATTATCTTAGACATACTATTATTATGTTCAATCCCAAAAAAGTAGATGAGGTTTGCGTTCAAGCCATACATCTAGAAGCAAGATGGAAACATAGTGCAGATGAGAAAAGCGATAGTTTCCTTGAGTATGAAGGTAAAGGAAAGGGTAAGTTTAGGAAGAGGAACGAAAAATGTTTCTATTAAAATAGAGAAAGAGAAACTCACATGTAAACATTGTTTGAAAAATGGCCATGATGAAGACCATTGTTGGCAACCCCATCCAGAGTTGAAGCCAAACAAACTTAAAGCCAAAGAGAAGGGGAAAACCATTGCAATCATTGAACATGACTTAGGTTCAAATTTAGGAGTTGAAACCAAGATTACATCAATAGGTTTGAAAGGTAAGAACATAGCAAGCACTAGTTATTCAAGTTGTTCTAATGTAACTCAAGATGAAAATACAAGAATTGATCTCTTTCATATTAGAGTTGTCTCAAAGCATACCAAAAGAGACATGCTATTTGATAGTGGTTCTCAAGCTAATTTGATTTCTGAAAACTTAGTTAAGAAGTTAAATCTTGAAACCGTTACACATCCAAGATGCTATCCTTTAGGCTGGATATGCAAGAATGCAAACTTGCATGTAACAAGGAAGTGCATCCTAAGGTTTGCAATCAATTCAAACTTTCTTGATGAAGTTGAACTTGATGTAGTTTTTCTTGAGATTTAAGGTATTGTTTTGGGAAATCCTTATCTTTATGATAGGAGGGAAATATTTCATCGCCATGAGAATAAGTACCACTTGTTCGAGGATGGAATTGAGTACATAGTTAGAGCGCATAAGAAGAAGAAATTTTTTTCTCTTATACATGCAGGAGAAATGAACATAATAGTGAATGCAAGTCAAATTTTGACTTTGTTAAAGTTCAAGCATAGTGATGTTTTGAATGAGACCTTTCAAAAATATGCATCAAATGATCAAGATGATTTCATTAAAGTTGCTAATGTTTGTAATAAGATGTTTCAGGGCTCTAACATGTTGCCTTTGAAAAGAGGAAAACAAGATGTGAAAGATTTGTAGCAATCCACATCAGTGTTGAACGATGATGGAAACATTTAAGATGCCAGTGCAAGAGAGTGCAAAGGTCAAAGAGAAAGAGCCAAAACAATTTGACAAAGAAGGCATAGGTTCCACAAGCACTTGTTTTTGGTTTCAAAATGGTACATGGCAATGGTGAAAACACTTGGTCAAAAGTCGACGCAAGTACAAATCAAGACAAGCTAAAAATTGCCACGTCGACAATGTTTGAGGTAAGACAATTTTCAAGTTTCCTTTGATCGATGACCGAGGTGGAAAAAGTTTTGTTTCTTCAAGGACAACTTGTTGTTCTGAAATTTAGGGAAATTGCAGCATGACAGTGTCTAAAACAACAAAACTGGGTCTCAAGAATCAAGGAAAATATTAGTTTTTATGAAAAGCTCATATTGTTGAAATTGGGAAAATTCCAGTGGATTGAGACTGGAAGAGTGAGGGAACTATACCCTCATCCACATGTTCAATAATGAAAGAGATTTTGGGGTCCAAAAGGCTTCCACTGGGGAGGAATGATCAGGGGCTTAATTTTATGCTAAAAAATCAAAGTTCTCAGAATGGCGCGAAACCTGAATGACCGCGTAGTGCTCGTCGTTCTGAATCCAACACACTTTGTTTCGCAAAAATGGACTGCGTATGCTCCTGAAAATGAGTTATGTTTGTTTCCACAAACATGTAAAAAAATGGTGACAGGGAGCCCAGTCAGCAGTCTGTATTGCTGACACAGCATGCTGACTGGGCAGGGTCGAATTTTTGTCATTTTCCTCTGGTGAATAATGGACTTCCAAGTGCTAGCATTGTATTGGTTTAATTTTTGGGTTATGTGGAAATTTGTGATTGGTTTAAATTTGGTCCAATGGGGAGAGGACATGTGGTGCAGCCTAGGGCTGCCACATGCTCCCCCCTCCACAGTGGTTTAGTGTACAAATTTTTGGTTCAAGACTGGATGGAGGCGTCGAGGTTCGACCCCGCGACCTCCACATGCCAGCGCCATATGTTACCGCTCCACCACACCATGAGACTTAACCACTATAAGATTGCGCATATATTTGTGTTGCATAAAGTTCGTCAGCGGGAGGAGAGGGGCCAGCCCCCAACATATGTGACCAGCAGAGCTACCGGAGAGCGCTAAAACCTTAAGCACGCCATTAAACAGTTAAACTGCAATTATTACCAATAATCCATCAAATTTAATGTTAAACTGGATTAACCTTAGGTGTGGGGTTAACACGTTAAACATGTTTCCTAAACCGAATTATCACAAAAGCGTCGAGTTAAGGGTTAAGCATGGGTTAATTAGCGCTAAATGCGCTTAATTAATTTAATGTGGATTAATTATTGTTAAACCAAATTAGTTTAGCGGTCTGCCAATCTTGCAAAAATTGTCAGATTAACTCCAGTTAGCGAAACTTAACTCCAGTTAGCTAAATTTAGGCCATAAATTGTGGGAAAAATTAAAAAGGCCATAACTTTTGGAGAATTCGACAAAATCAAGTGCTGAAAGAGGCTAGATGACCATTTTTGGGCATGTTGGACTCATTGGTGTAGGTTTCAGGAGAAAAAGAGCATTGTAAACAAGTCAATTTGAGTATAATATAAAGGCCCAAGCCATGGAAGTTGTACCAAAGAGATGTAGCCCAGGAAGGGTGAAGTCCTTCATCAAATACTTGTGTTGATGTGTTGTATGGTGATGTATTGTACTTTATTTGTTGTTGTTCAGCCTTTGTTTTTATGTTAAACTATTCAATTAATTTGCATGAAAATCACCTATGAGACTTGATAATTTGCAAGAGAACTTGAACCCTTAAGCACACATAAAACATTGAATTCAGAATCTGAAACAGTAATTAGCACAACAACACTAACATACTCCATTCATATCACTAGGACCGAACTATCATCCTTGGAAAAGGATTTAAGAACAACCAAGATTTCGTCTAGAGTGACAGATTTAAACAAAGTAGCATTAGAGTCCTCCGAGAACATACAAGGAAAATTCTCAGCACCCTAAATCATGTCGACATAATCAACACCATTACAAGCCGAGCATAATTCTTTGAAGTACTTAACAACTTCCTCCTAAATGTCACCAATTGAGTGGACTCGACCTCCCGTTGTCCTTTCCATCTCCCAAATAACATTATTGTTCTACCTGAGATTTGCAAAGTGATGAAAAAACTTAGTGTTAAGAGTGACCCTCACAAATCCATATGGTTCGAATTTTAAGGCTCCAAGTAGCCTCCTCGAAGTTGAGCATGACTTAACATATAATAAATGACACAATAAATTTTATAACAAATAAATCTCACGGGACTATTACTATTCAATCCATGTTGTAACTAACTCCCTTAAAATGTGGAAGAAAATTGACTTTGACTATCTTATGTGCACCTAGATTTACAACTTTTCACCTCAATGTAGGCATTAGTGCACTAAGTTAGGATCAACCTCGGTAGGTCTAGTGGACCAATCCATTGTCCACTTCATGTATCCAAAGGATCTAGAGGTGTGATAACCACAATGTTCCAACACCTTCTTATCAACACATCTATCTAGAGATTTAAGAACTAAAACTATCTTTGTACACCCACAATTATAGCTTTCTAAAGCCTATGGCATACTCCAAAGTTTTACGAACTTAACTCTTGTTAATGGCTTCATAATGATATCAACAATAAATAAGAATTAATGTGCTTATATATATATATTGTCTAATAATGGATACAATACTCCACACACGTCATGTCATTATAAACAACAAGGTTTTGTACTACATTTTTGGTTGTCACGGTCGTCACAATACACCATAATCAACTCCTCATAGGGGAATCTCAGTTCACCCATTAGGGTGAAAATCCACATTTATTCCCCCACTAGCATTAAATGTGCTCCTATATGTTCTATGTCTATAGTCGATACATAAACAACCTTTAATATTTTTAAACACCAAATTTTAGGTCCAACTCAAATGATGAAACATATAGCTTGAAGTCGAGTTCTTGTCGAATTTGTCTCTAGCACAATCCAACTAGTTCAAGTTTTCATTGTAATACTTTATACAAAGCTTCATATAATGAGCAATCCTCTTTGGGGTATTTAAGTGGGAGACCACACTAATAAAAAATACATGTTAGGTCCATTGTACTAAGTCAAGTAAATGAGGCTAGTAACAAATTGCTTGTATATGGTAGTATCAATTTTTAGAGAACCACTCTATTTAAAACTATATTCACTCTCCATTAGTGTGGTGTACCACATGATTTGAAATATTCCATCGTGAACCTTTATAATATAAATTTCTCAAATATTTAGATTAAGAAATACATATATTGCCATTTTGCAAAACTTTATTTCCCACAAAGAATCAACCAAAATAGTGAATGCTTGATCGTTTGTAGCGAATATTGTTTCTTTTATAGCTTTACTTGGTGAAAGAAAAAAAGAAGCATTCTTAGCATATAATGGGTACAAATAGAGTTGATTTTCCACTCTCTTTTAGAAGTGTGAGAATGTAATGCCTAAGGAGCATTGACAAATAAGTATAGTTATTTGTCTTTATTGATGTTGTAGATCAATCAATCGACTAGTTGACACCTTACCTTCACCCTTCTTGATATTATTTAGAAAAATCCTTGGCCTACTTCCAACAAGTCTTATCAACATGTCATGCCATTCTCTAATATTAACATGCCTTCTTCTAGTAAATCATCATCGTGGTAGCTTCCATGTCTTTCCATTGATTGTATTCTTGACCTCTTTCTCTATAGTTTGGTTAGACTTTCCCAGGCTTAAGGAGATGGATCTATTTATTCATCTCAAGTTTTCCTCCATCATTCCCTAAGAAAGAATCAAAGGTATAGTCCATACCATTTTCTTTTCTAGAAGACCAACTAGTACAAAATGCTAAATAGAAAACATCATATGGTTCTTTAGATTCATCAAGATTAGTGCTATAAGTTTGCCATCTTTCTTCATAAAATCCTTTTCACATTCATTCGATTCAACTACAACTCTTTCTCCAAAATCAAATAGTCTTCAATCCAATGAAAGGATAGAGGATTAAGAGAGATTAATTCTTTCTCAATCTACATAACTTGAATTTCATCAATATTGATGAATAATTACTTAAGTTTCTTTTAGAATTGATTTAAATAATCAATCGTACTTGGAATCTCCTTGGAGATGTAGGTTGTTATAACTTGTACAAATTCTTCCTTCCATTGATGATAAACTTTTGTTGATCATCCTTGGGGTCTAGAGCCATGATTTTAAGAAATTGCGAAAGAACTTTACTACTCAAAATTACTCTACAAACCCCTAATCCAATCTACGAGTCAAAGTTTGGTTCAATTTACTAAAGAGATCCAACACAACAAAAGCACATGTGAATGAGAGTGTTTGAAATGACTTGTAGGAAACAAGTCAAGTCTCAATCACTAGCTCTAGTATCGTTTTGGAGAACCATAGGAGTGAAGAAAAAAAATGAATTTTAATAAGAAGCAATATACAACACTAAAACACAAGTAATCATAGTTGAACCTATAATAAATAATGTGATAACTTACATAACAAACTAATCCATATAATAATCTATATATAACCCAACACATAAGTAAGTCCCCTAAATTAAGTAAGACAAAGTTAATTTTGATTATCTTAAATGTGCCTAGATCTCTAGCTTTTTGCCTCAACTTGTACACCAGTCCGTTAAGTCCTTAAATCATTATCACCTTTCATTGACCCAATTGAATAATAAACTATTTAATAAACCTCTCTTTATCCACTCCTAAATCACCTTTCATTGACCCAATTAACTAATAAACTATCTAATAAATCTCTCTTTATCCACTCCTAAATCAACATTTCATTTTAAACTATCTTTGATTTTTTTTCTTTTTTCTTTCAAAACTACAATAAACTTAACATTCAAATTATCGTTTCATTAAATTACACTAATTATCTTAAAAAATAGTCCAAAAGTAGAATAAACTTAGCATTTAAAAGGTGATTTGAGAAAGAACTTGTCTAATTCATAACTCGAATGTGTTAGATCTTATATTCTTTTGAAAAGAAAACCAAGTTAACTTTGCCAAATACTCGAGCATATGTAATTTGATGAGCATGTCAATTATTTTATCAACATGGAGGGAATATCTAATTTTTTGATATGTAACCAATCTAACATTTGTTTCCCTTACATAAAATATGCTTTCAATGGAGAGATAAGTTTAGGAAGTAAATGTTTAAATCTAATGGATGATCTTGCATATGGTATGGGAAATTCGTTCGAATCCGAGAAAGTGATATTTAAATCGTAAAGCATCTGGTTCGATTTTAATGATTCCTCTTATTAAGGATTCTTGTTTCAATTTGTCCTACGAAATTAGAAGAATTATATAGGAAATCATAAACCCTTATCTTTCTTTATGTTCGATCATGATGTGGAGTTCCTCCTTTGTTGTTTGCTGGTACACATTCATTGTCTACTTTGTAATGGTTGAAATAAAATTTGAATTATTCATATCCTTTATTCAAAGAAGTTCTGTCACACGGATTTGAAAATGTGAGGTTACCTCAGCATGGGTTCTTTTTTTTACTTTGGAATTTCATATTGGAGTTTCTATCACCCATTTTAATCCATTTACAGTCTTGATCTGTTTTCAAAGGGTTATTCTTATATCACCCATTTTCAAAGGGTTATTCTTATAGACTAACGCAATATTCTATTGGGGGCTTAAAAGCCCTTTCTTTTGGTTCTCTTGTAGTGTTAATACAACAATGTTGAAAGAAAAGTTTTGTTCCATTATATTATCCTAAACTTAGGTTCTTTGTACGGTGTTGTGTAGGACATGCATGCTTGCGATATGGCGGCTTGGTTTCAAGGTGACAAGCTCATTTTTCCTAAATCCAGAGTCGTGGAATCCAAGAGTGACCCATAGATAAGGATATTTGCATATAATAAACCCTATTGTTAGTTTAATTCTATAAATCACCATTTAAAAAAAAAAAACTGGTTTTATAAATCTCTATTTTATTATCTTAAGAAAAAAACGAGCATGAAACACTCTATTGTAGAGAATCGATCCAATCATCCTTGGATGGGTCATTCTCACGTCTTTGATTGGTGTAGAAATATTGTCCCGCTTAGACTAGCATTTAATAATTTAGATGAGGTTATTAGTTACTCCATGAATATTTTGTTACATGAATGATTTTTTTGGGCACTTATCTTCCTTCTTGAATTGGTGTAATCTGATTAAAGTATCGCACTTTAATCCTGGGGCTCTTTTATCATACTTTGGATTTTTGTGAGTGATAAATATAAGTACTTTAAGGGTCGAGGATTATAAAAGTTGGTTATGTAAAAAATGTTGGTCTAGAAATAAGAACGTGTTGTCGCTACATAATATTTTTCAAAATTTTCATTATATTTTGAATTTTGAAGCCTACTTAATTGTCATATCAAGTGTTTCTTTGATCGTCAAGCGTTATTTTGTATTGTTTCATATGTCTAAAGTGTTTTTGAATGTTCTCAAGTGTCGTCACATTGACTAGACCATTTCTATATGCATTTCATGGTCATTACACCTTTGTGTTGTAAAACGACACTTACGGGTCGCAGTTGCACACACTTCACTGGTTAGACTTGGGGAATGTGCATATAGTGGCTTTTTTTATGTATATTCATTGTTGATTAAGCTCGTCTATTTTTTCTTGATGAATTAGTATGTGTCACACATGATTTTATGTCTAGAACTCATCTTGCTCACCCTTTGACCAATCATCCAGACTTAGAAAAATTTTGGTTCCAAAACGAGATCATTAAGGATAAGAGCGCATGAGCGTACTCCAAAGCCTTGATGGGAGACCCTTCGTTGTTCGGAAGTGCACTCTGCACCCTCCTTGAGAGTTGGGCGAACTCCCAAAGCACGAATCCCCTTCCTTGTTCTAAACTGCGCCCTTCAAAAACCAAGCCTTCCTTTGAGCACACTCCTTTGCCCTGAAGGAATGTGCCCTCCTTGGGAGAACTCCTTCGACCCAATGGAATTTTCCCTCCTTGAGAGAATGAGCGCACCCCAAAGTAAGCTCCGCCCTTTAGCCTTCCACAATGCACCATGCACCCTCTTGACCCTTTGAGCACATGAGCATACTTCAAAGGCAAGAAGCATCATCCTTTAGCCTTTGGACTTGCGTCATGCTCCCTCTTTAGTCTCTTGAGCGCATGAACGCACTTCACAGGCATGAAGCATCATCCTTCAACCTTCGGACTTGTGCCATGCACCCTCTTTGGTCTCTTGAGCACATGAGCGCACTTTGAAGGCGTGAAGCTTCATCCTTCAACATTCGAATTTGTGCCATGCATCCTCATTGGTTTCCTTTGAGCATACTCCTTTGACTCGAAGAGATTCACCTTCTTTGAGAGCACTCCTTTGACCCAAAGAGATGCACCCTCTTTGAGAGCACTCATTCGACCCAAAAATATGTGCCCTCTTTGAGAGCACTCCTTTGACCCGAAGAGATGCACCTTCTTTCTCTCCCTTGAGCGCACATCGCACTTGGGAAGCCCGAAGCCTTCCCCTTCACCCTTTGGAATGCGCATACACCCTGCCTTGACTGTCTCCCTCTCTTGAGCGCATGAGCACATGCCAAAGCCATGAATCCTTTCCCCTTCATCCCTTCAGCCTTTCAAAGTGCGTCCATGCACCCAGAAGCCCCTTTCACCCTTTTGAGTGCACCAAAAAATGCATAAACATGGTAGATTAGGAAATTTTTAGGTTGATAGTAGCTCATCATAAGTGATTGTAGAAACAGGTATTCCAAGGATCTCATGGAAAGCACACATGAGGAAGATCGGGAAAAGAGGATAAACAAAGGAAGCATGAAAAGAACCAAGAACACACTTGAAACTTGATAATCAAAGCACCCCAAATATTCCATGATTGAAGACCTTTTGGAGGGTGAAAGTGCCACAATCATAATATAAAAAAAGAGCAAAGGCAGAGTAGCAATCATGTCACTAGTGGAGAAAGTCCATGTCATCATTCACTATCAGTCCTAGTATCCCTATAAAAGACAAATATGTGGAAGTCCAAGAGTCATATGTGGAATATGGAAAGTACTGTCACTTAGTCATATATGGGGAAAATGTCTTTTGGGGAAGTCGAAAAGTCATATAAATAAGTCCAAAAGACATTGGAAGTTCAAGAGTTGTTTAGAAGCCCATGTTGAAAATGCAACAAGAAATTCTTAATTTATTTTTTCCTTGAATTAAATTGGGAGAAAATTGTAATTCCACATCACATGACAACTTATACGAGTTAACTAAGTTAATTTGGCTTAGTTAGCTTAGTTAATTCGAGTTGAGGGCCTAACTCAAGTCATGTAGAGCAGTTCCTACTTTATAGGAGCCCTGGTTGAGTTTATTTTGAGTTGTAATTAATTAATTCAGTTTAGTTGAGTTAAAGTTAGTTAAACTAGTTCCAAATTTGGGAGGAACTAGTAGGAGGTCTAGTAATGGAGAGAAACTTCAGTGAACAACTGGTTAACCGATAAATCAACCATAAATAACTCATGCATGTGTGATCCACGAGTTACCCAGTTGAGCTTGGATTTCAAGGGAATTGTACTATCAGTTGTATAATTATCCAAGTTGTACAAATGGTGCATGTAGACAGAGGAGGGCCTATAAGGATTGCACAATTATGGATGAGGAATTTCCCTAAGTAATAGGTGCTAATTCCCAAGGAAACAATGCAAGGAAATGAGGACTTGGGCAAGAAGGAAAATAGTTAAGTATTGACCAGAGGTAGCCTGTGAGGCAACGAGATAGATTGTACTTGTGCAGAGGTTGCTCAGGCTCGAGCAATTATTGTAGCTCTTCTCTATTTTCTGATTAATGCAATATAGATAGGAAGGGGTTTTGAGCAGTGGATTTCCCCCTAGATATATCCTCATGTATGTGTGTTGAATCATGATGCATGCTTTTGACATTTCTTCTCAATCATGAATTACTTTCTGTGGATGAGTAGAGTACATTTGAGTCTTATGTTTTAGAACATTACATGAGCTGTACTGAATATACAATTAATTTCTACATGGTATCAGAGTTAGCTTCACAATAGAGAAGATAATTTGAAGTTGTCTTTGCAGGAGGTTCAAATTTCAAGATCAGTATTGCAGGATTTATCCAGGACTGAGAAGACGACTTCCACCGGAACTAAGCTTGAGTATGATTTGGATGGAACCACAAATTTTGTGGCATGGAATATCCACATGGAGGTAGTATTGGATGACAATGGGCTGCTAGATTACATCAAGACCGACGTAGTAAATCCCCCATCATCTGATTCCCAGGATCTCACTTAGTGGAAAAAGGAAGTGGCTAAAGCAAGGAGGATTATATTGGAGGGAGTTAGATATCATATTTTCTTGAATCTCCACAATAAAGAAACTTCATTCACGATGTGGAAAACACTGACAGACTTGTTTGAGAACAACAATGACCACATGAAGCTAACACTCAAGGACAAGCTTCATAGTATTAAGATGAAACATAATGATACAATTCCACAGTACTTGATCAAGTTTACACAATGTCATGATGAACTTGGTCGGGTCTGTGTGATTACCCCTAAATACTATTTGGTAGTTGTAGCTCTGTTGGGTCTTCCCAAGAGCTGGCACAATTATCAAGATTCCGTGAATGGTAGAGATAAACTACGAAGTTGGAAGCGGTTATGGTTTGATCTATTGTTGGAAGAAAAAAGGCGGGACAACAGAGATGGGACCTCATCCAAAGAAGATGAAGAGGACCTTGCATTAGTTATTAAAGTAAATAAAGCCAAGGGAAATAAGTCCCAAGGCAAGGAGGGTAAGAAAAAATACTTTTCCAATATTAAGTGCTTTCACTATCATTAATTTGGGTACTATGCCACAAAATGTCCATAGAAGAAGGAAAGAAAGAAGGAGCCTGCAGTAGCAGCAGTAGGTGAAGCTCTAGCTTCACAATTAAAGCTTCATTTTACTTTCATTACACATGCATGGAAAGCACAATAATGGGAAGCATGTGGTATCTCGACAACGGTGCCTAGTTCCATATGACGGGGAATATATATTTCTACAGTGAGTTGGAGGAGAAAGACTACAATTAGAACATTGAGTTTGGAGACAATGGGAGGTATAGCGCAACCGGTATTGGTAGAATTACTTTTCAGAGGGATTCTATCTCCCCTCTTAGGCTCAAGGATGTGATGTTTTTACTGGGTCTAAAGAATAATATGGTTTTTGTCGTGGTATTGGAAGACTGTGGATACAATGTGAAACTTAGAAAAGGGAAGGTTTTCCTTAGACACATTTCCACAGGAAAAGTGAAGCAGATCGATGTGTGAGTCAAGAACCTATATGCACTTGAGGTAAAAAATACATGAAAGCCTTTACAAGAAAGGAAAAAGGTTAGAGACTGGGTGGTTGAGAGGGAGCGTGATTTACCTCTCAAAAAGGAGCTTGAGAAGTAGCCTCAACAAGTTGTGGAGCAACCACAATTGGAGAAGCAGAGAGGAGATAGAGTGGAAACATCCACTCAAACAGAGACCTCCAGTAGGGAGATGTTTCGAGCCAAGTGGGTAGATGGATCATGTGGATCCATACCTCCAGGTGTGAGGTGGGGTGATGTGAAGAAAGAGTCCTTAGAGTTGTAGAAATTTGGACAGGGTCCATTGAGGTGTTTTTTGTCTCATGGATCATTACCTTACTACGTGGGCCCACAATATTCAGTAGCAGGAGGATCAATGTTAGTCAGATATTGAGGAGTTAAGAGAAATGTTGACAACAGAGTAGATGGATCAGTAGCAGAGTCAGCAGAAACATAGTTCTCCTAGTAGACAATTTCAAATTGATTCAATGATTATTTTTATTTATTGTTCTCAGTTGTAGATGTTGCAGTAGCAGTAGCAACAATGAGAGGTGTTGCATGGAATACATTCGAAATATGTTGGATTTGGGTGGATGTGAATTCCTTTCTTGTTGAGAGGGAGTGTTGAAAATGCAACAAGAAATTCTTAATTTAATTTTCCCTTGAATTAAATTAGGATAAAATTGTAATTCCACATCACATGACAACTTGTATGAGTTAAGTAAGTTAGTTTGACTTAGTTATCTCAGTTAATTCGACTTGAGGGCCTAACTTGAGTCATGTAGAATGGTTCCTACTTTATAGGAGCCCTGGTTGAGTTTATTTTTTTCATATTACCATTTATATTTTCCTCCATAGTACAACTAGGGTGGATTTCCATGGCACGAGATGGCCAGATGATGGGAGTAGGGTCATGTCATCAAGGGGTTTCGAGGGAGTTTTGAGGATTTTTAATGGGGTCGAATTTGCTTGACATATTCTATCATCCACATAGTTTTCATTTCATTCCATTGCATTTCGACAACTTTCAAAAAACTACATTATTATGGGGCCTAACTTAATTAATTATGCTTGAGGTGGAATTTCGAGAGGATTAATTGATGGAACACCTCAGTGTAATAGCTCGTTGGAATTGAAACTGGAATATCTACATGATGGGATGCTGAGAGTGTCTTTCAATGGTCAAAGAGAGTATGGTGGCCACTTTACCATTTTCCCACATTAAGAAGAACATTTTAATTGAAATAAAAAGAGGGAAAAGTGCTCCACGATTAAAATAATAATAAAATAGGAGGTTCTAGAGGGGTCCATCATATTTATAAAAAGAGGAGGAGGAGGCCATTAGGGGATATCTTGGATTTGATCTTCTTCTTGTATGAGAGGTTTGACCTCCTGGTTATCAGCTTCATTTGCAGCCCTACGACAGAAACCCTAGGGTGATTGAGTGAGATTGGGGGAGTACCCATCTCCCCTTGGGGAATTCATCCAGAATTCACATGAGAGCTTAGCAGTGACATTTCAATTCAATTTTGGTGGAGGGTCAACACAACATGGGAGCAAATTCTTGAGACCAATTCTATCTAAACTATATGGGTTGTATCATCATGTAAGCCCTAGTTTATCTAATATAATAAAGATGAGAATTTTCTTGTTCATTGTGTTATGTGATTGCAGTGCTCTATTTGTTTTATTCTACATGGAAATTTTCTGTTAAGTGAATAGTAATTTTATGTGATGTGTTTGTTGCAAAATTTTTCCATTTGAGAGATTATAGTAGTATCATAATTGGTGTTCCTTCTAGTCTAATGGTATTGATTATAGATTTTTAGAAGGTTTATTATTTTTGCAGGAATTATTGCATCTGGGAAGGTTGGATTTCATGTCTTTGACAAACGTTTTGTCCCATTAGAAAATTCTCTAATAACTAGTCATCATTCGACAAATTAATGCCAAAAGTCGTGGATCAAATTTTGAATAGGTTAAGAATTAAAATAATTCAAAGGTGAAATTATAATTTTCGAAGGTTTATCTTCAGAAGGCTGCCATCAAATCATCTCAAAGGAAGCATATTTTATTATCAAATTTGTGAAGGGGTTTTCAGTAATTATTGCGCGTAAGAGTCGAATATTTTTACTGGCCTCATTTCTTTTGGTTTCAGCGACTAGAATTAAATACTGGAAAAAGATCAAGATTTCTTGAAGACCGAGTCCGGTGGATGTAGCACGATTGATCGGGATTGTTTATAAGTCGACTCAAAATTAAGGTTCGTATCAAGGTATCAGTTTTTACATTAAAAAGGCGGGGAAAAAGTTTAAATTTTTAAATAAATATTGTTCTATTAATAAATCTAGCGCAAATCTATCAATTAAAAGAAGTCGAGAGTTGCATAAAATTTCATTTGGCTAGGCGAAGATATAGTTGGAAGCTGCATTACTGGTGCAACTTCGGAGCTGAGTTTCTTTGGGTGAAAACACTAATAATGGCTGATTAAGATCATCGAGTGTATTGAACCTGGTGTGTCAATTGACAAGGAGAACATTGGCTGTAAGGGTACCAGATTCATAAAGCTCTCAGAATTTTCCCAAGCATTTTCCAGAACACTCAGTCAAGTTTGGCGTGACGTTGATAGATTAATTGTGGTCTATTTTCGATTATCATTGTAATAATATTCTACACGGGAATCATATGTGGAGGAGCCAAGCATTCATGGTAAATAAACACCGACTTATTGAACCATGTAGCAACTATATGGAGCATGGGTCTATTGTTTCATGGTGACATAGCATGGACTATATGGATCGATGACAGAAACGCCAAAGCAGAGCCTCTTAATTTTGGCACAATCACGAATTGCATTGTTTATTTCTGGTATAGAGTGAAGCCCACATAAAATCGGGATCTGTGTGTCATTGAAGTCAAAGGGCCAAGTTCCTATTATCTTAGAGATCGAGTTTGATTGGAGTCAACACCAAATTGATTAATGGTGGTGTGTATTGTTTGTGTGGGCGCCAACATATAAAACGAGTAATTTTTTGCAATTATTGAAGAGACATATAATTTTGAAGTTGATTTTTTTAAATTTTCCAATGGAATCACACATCACATTATTGGTCAAATTGGTCGCACGTAATCATCAAACTAGAGTCTGATTTGTATTGTTTTGCTATGCAAATTTTGGTGCATAGTCTATACACAGAAGTTAGTCTCTTCCCCAGAGAAGGCATAACATTGAACTCTGTAATCTGAACCTCATTCAATTACTCCACCCTCTCACACGGGATTATCGAAAGAGAACATTTGCTATGCCGAGTTGATTTGGTTGGAAGAATTGTTGCGCAATGCATGGATAAAGTGTGTGTTGATCAATTCTGATTTGGTGATATGGTCATTGTTGACAAAGTTGCACTACTATGGAAGGTTGAACATCTATATAGTGTTCTAACAACACATGATTGCAGAGGTAGTATGAGTATTATACCAAGAAATAAATGATGCACAAAGCTTGTGTTAATTACGCCGCCTATGGAAATTGATGAACGACATGAGATTCTTATGCATTATATCTGATCTATTGCGTGGTGTGATTTAGCATATCAGTGTATGTGTATCATCAGGCTATCTGTAGCACATAAATTTAATGGTCGTGTTGGGTTCTATGGGATTGGCATGATTGTTGTTTGAAACAGGGATAAGACACTGATGTTATTATTCTATGGAGCATTCACTATAATGAAATTTGAACTTTGGAGATTAAGTCTGTTCAGAAGGCCATTTCGCTGGACGATCTATTCCAGGTTCCTTTATCTTTTCTACCTTGCAAATATTTGTGAAATATGTTGTCACCTTTTGAATTTTGATGATATGTATACAATCTATTGGCACTCATTTTGTCATAGTTTTTGAGTCCATTGAAGTCATCTATAATTTGTTGTAAACAAGGGAGATGTCTTAATGGCCTTATAATAGCCTACTCCATCTTCATTGTATGGCCTTGTAAATATTGCTAAAGTTGTGCTCTAAGTTGGGTAAAGTTCGTCAGCCAATGTTATGCATAAAATAGCTTGATATACTAAAACATGGATGAAACCTTCATCAATTCTCTTAATAAACTAGCAACAACAGTCAACAAATCCATTTCCAAGGTGATCCTTTCTATGCTACAACAAGAGCAACCACAAGAAGAACATGAATTTGGGCCTAAAATTATGCACTTGGAACTGATTTGAGATGCATGAGGGTTACAAAAAAATACCTTCTCAAACTAGAAGAACTTGCCTCACTCCTTTCCAAGGTGCATCAGTCATATGGGAAGAGATTGATCTCGGCTCTAAAACCATCCATGCTTTCTCTCATACAACACAAAGTTTTTGAGCATCCTTGTATAAGAGTCAAACTTCCAGTTTCTTCTTGTCTTAGTGGTATCATGATGTTGACCACACCTATAACTCCTTATAGTGATAATATAACGAGGAGAGTCTTTAGATTGATAGTGGAGACTTTTCAGGATTTGGATAATAGTGAGGGCTCTACCTTTGGAAAGAAGATTCTGATTCTAGAAGTCATGGACTTGGTTAGATCTTATGACAACATGTTTGATGTAGAGTGTGATGAACTGATTCTCCAAATGTTCCAATTCTTCTTCAGCATTAGAAAAAATCTTCCTGACGCGGTCATAACACATATGCAGTCCATTTTGTCTTCATGTATGGGAGGTCGTGATGCCATTTGCAGGGGAGAAAAACTGGTCTCACCTGCTGCTTATGAACTAGCCAAAAGTTTGGTTGATTATAACATTTGGATGTTCATAAGATTACTGACCACGGAGGAGCTTATCAGGTTTGGTGGATCATGCAACAAGAATGAGCTGAGGAGGAAGAGTCTTTTCTTCATCTGTCAGGAACCTCGGGGACTTGACCATTCATGCTTGAGTTACACTAAGGAGATGAAAGGGCTTGCTACATAACTTGCCCACTTCTTCCCATTATAGAGAGAGGGGAAGGATTTATTTGACAGATTTTATTTGACTGAGAAAAGCATTAGGAGTTGAGCATGGATTAGTATCAACTTAGTAGACTTATTCCTTGCACAAGTGTCCAAACATTAGATTGGTAGGAGATCATGAGTTGGTATCCTTTTGATGGAGTATCACCCTTAGTCTGGGGCACAATACAATAGGAGCCCTTAGATGATAAGGTTAATACATGTTTTATGGGCAATGGGATGTGGACAGAAAGTTCACCAACATTCCAGTAGCACTAGTCCAACATCAAAAAATTGGGGTTGACCTAGGCCTATGCTAGAGGTTGGATTGGATAGAGGCGATGAGTTGGTATTTGCTTGATGGAGTAGCAACTATAGCCAGAGACATAACATAGTCCAAGCCATGGGACTTGGGTGATGATTTTCCATGGTGGCATTGGGATCTAGTTTGGTCTACTGGTAGTAGGTTGAGGTAGAGATGGGCATGGGATCTAGGTATTGAGGGATCCATTCATGTTTGGATTGCTTGGAGGCATGAAGTGGGCCAATGATTTATGTGGGATCCTAGTATTAGTTTGCAGATGCCTCTAAAGTGAACATGTGTGGATTTATTGAGGGCAAGAAATCTTGGAGCGGGATGATTTGTCATATTCCCATTTTTATTTTCCTCCATAGTACAGCCAGGGTGGATTTCCAGGGCACGGGATGGCCATATCATGGGAGCAGGTTCATGTCATTAGGGGTTCTGAGGGATTTTTGAGGAGGTTTTATGGGATCTAATGGAATTCGCTTGGAATATTCCATCATTCGCACAATTTTCCTTTCGTTTCATTGCATTCCGACAACTTTAAAAAAAATGCACTATTATGGAGCCTAACTTAATTAATTATACTCGAGGTGGAATTATGGGAGTTGATGGAACACCTCACTGTAATAGCTTGTTGGAATCAAAACGAGAAGATATACAAGATGGGATGTTGAGAAATGGCTTTAAGTGGTCGGAGAGAGTATTGTGGCCACTTTACCATTTTCCCGCATTAAAAAAGAATATTTTAATTGAAATAAAAAGAGGGAAAAGTGCTCCATGAATAAAATAATAATAAAATAGGAGATTCTAAAGTGGTTCATCAGATTTATAAAAAAAGAGTAGGATTCTATTGGGGGACATCGTGGATTTGATTGTCTTATTGTACGAGAGGTTTGATAACCCGATTATCTACTTCATTTGTAGCCATAGGATGAAAACCCACGGGTGATTGAGTAAGATTGGGCAAGTACTCATCTTCGCTTGGTGAATTCATCCAGAATTAACAGGAGGCTTATCAGTGGCTTTTTTGTTCAGTTTTGGTGGAGGGCCAACACAATATGGGAGAAGATTCTTAAGGCTAGTTCTATCTCAGCTATATGGGTTGTATCAACATGTAAACCCCAGTTTATCTAATATAATATAGATGAGAATTTCTTGTTCATCGTGTTATGGGATTGCAGTGCTCTATTATTTTTATTCTACATGGAAATATTATGTTAAGTGAATGGTAATTTTATGTGAAGTGTTTGTTGCAAATTGTTTCCATTTGGGACATTACAATTTTGAGTTGTAATTAATTAATTCAGTTTAGCTTAGTTAAAGTCAGTTAAAATAGTTCCAATTGTTGGAGGAACTAGTAGGAGGTATAGCAATGGAGAGCAGCTTCAGTGATCAACGAGTTAACTGATAAATCAACCATAAATAACTCATTCATGTTTGATATATGAGTGGAGTTCAAGGGTAGTCTACTATCAGTTGTATAATTATCCAAGTCAAGGCCTATAGGGATTGCATAGTTAAGAATGAGGAGTTTCCCTAAATAATAGGGGTTAATTCCCAAGGAAACAACATAAGGAAATAGGGACTTGGGAAAGAAATAAAATGGTTAATTATTGACCAGAGGTAGCCTGTGTGGCAGCGAGATAGATTATAGTTGTGCAGAGGTTGCTTAGGCTTGGGAAAGCATTGTATTTCTTCTCTATTTTATGATTAATGTAATACAAAAAGGAAGGGGTTTTGAGAAATGTATTTCTCCTAGATATATCATTATGTATGTGTGTTGAATCATGATGCATGCTTTTGATATTGCTTCTCAATCGTTAATTTCTTTTCGCATATGAATAGAGTAGATTTGAGTCTTATGTTTTAGAACATTACATGAGCAGTATTGAATCTACAATTAATTTCTATAGTCAAAGGACCCTTTAGAAGTCCAAGGGTCATGAGGTTAATTCAAGAGTCATGCAGATATGAAAGGTCATTCCCATTATTATAAAATAAACCTCATAAATCAAGCAAAAGGATTTTGGAGGCTTAAGTTGTGGAGAGCTATTCTTGGCTTCTCTACTTGGCATAGGAGAGAAAACTATTCTTTGGAGAAGCAAGAAGTGACCTAATGTTCCACTATTGGAACTATTGTTTGTCATTGTAATTGATGTACTATGATCTTTCACCTTATAATTGAAGCTCCATGAGACAACAAATTTTCATGCATGTATCGTAATTTTTTTAGGACTATTCTTGGGACGTTTACGGTATATGCTGTGTTCATTTATACTGGAGAAATTGAAATATTTTGGTAGATTCTATACTTATCTTGTTGAATGTGTGTTATATTCGCCTTGATATCATTTTATGAACTATTTCGATAACGAATATTTCCATGCTCTTGTGTGCCTCTTCTAGGATAATATTATTACTTTCAACTTAGAGACTCACTTTTTGTCTCCCCTAGTGAAGGTTTCCTTTTACATCATGCAATTGGTTCTTCACAATTTCATTTTAATTGCTTATTCAAGGTTTATGTATATAATCTCTTATGTTATTCGTTGAAACCAAGGAGAACCTTTTTGTTATGGCAGCGGGGTAGACACTTTGGATGGGGCTCCTACCCCAAACACCATGAGGTCTAATTGGGACATCAGATCAGGGAGACCCCCTGTATGTTGGTGGCATCCAGCACCGTCAACATTCTGGCACTAAAAGTTGGGCCAGATGAAAAGTTGTTCCTATTGAGTCTGTTTTGAATCTCTTATCTTTAATGGATCATCCTCAAATCATACTCTTGTGGTGTTTTTCTCACCTATCCCCTTGTCAAATTTTAATACTCGATGAGCCTCTTTATCACTTGTTTCAATTAAATTTTGATGGTGAGGATGAAACATACATAGTCAAGCACATATCTGGTTTTCTTAAATTTTGTGAATATTATGAAATTGATGATGAATATTTTGCATGTGTCACTTTATTCCTCACACTTGAAGCTTGTTTTAATCGATGGTGTCATACCTTACCATCCACTTCCATCCATTCTTTTCATCAATTCCTCACTGAGCTTCATCAATATATTGATAGGTATGATTATCGAGATGTTTTGGAAAGAATCAATCAACTTACAATGGATCCTAATGAATCAATTGAGGATTTTTCTAATCGATTCATTCACTTATGTTATGAGTTCCCTGGAGAAAAGTTGGATTAGGATTTCCTTAAAGCGAAGTTTGAAAGTATATTTTGAATTTCTTTACATGGAGAATCTAAACCCCTTGATGTTTATGTTTCCCCAACTTTTGTAAATTGTGAGACACCTCTAATTCCAGAGGAGGAACCTACTATTCCTTTTGTTCCTTGTCCTCCTCCTTTTCCAGTACTAATTTTGGTGCCTCCTTGTGTAAATGTCAAAGTTGGGAAATTTAGAAATAAAATGCCTAATCTGTCTTCTCCTCATTCTTCTTCTTCTTTTCATGATTCAGATATAATTGAGGAAACCCAAGAATGGTTCATGAAGTCTATGGTGAATACTAATCCTTCCATTCCTCAAAATTGTATTGACATTCTTAACTCTAGTTTTAAACCTGATCTGAATTCTTGTCATCTTCTATCATCTCTTTCTCGTTACCCCTTGCCCCATGATTTTATTAATCAACCTTAAAAATCCAAACAGTGATCATGTGTAAGGAAGTCACTCTTCACAAGTAGAGGAGCAAGAAAGTGAGGATTATTTTGATCTTTCTTCTCATTTCCAAAATCCTCTGTGTCATGATTATGTTCTTCCATCCTTGGTTGATTTTGAATCTAGAAATCGTGGTGATGAATCAAATGAAACTGATTTTCTTAATCAATCTCAATTCTTGGACAACAATCATCCTGATGATTCTAACTCCATTATTATATGTGATGATGTATGCCCAAGTACACCATTTTATCTTTCAGTTTTTCAAGAAAACTTTGTTTCGAAAGATTTAGATCCTGAGTATGATTCGGTCAAAGAAGATGTTTTTATTGAAACTTCCTTTTCACCTCACTATCCCTTGTGATCTAATATTTGTAATGCATTAAATTGTGAAGAAGATACTCCATGTTCTTTATGTTCATCATCTAATGAGTTGTATTTTGAATGGACACAAGATAGTGAGGTCATCCATGATGAAGAAAAAGGTAATAAACTTATCCAATATCCATTCCATTCTTTATCATTTATGATTTTGCATGAAGATAATTATTCTATCCAGGTTACTCATTAGATTTGTCTGATTTATCCATATTTAGATGTGCAATTAGAAGAATCTTTTGACTTGGGTAATCTATTTGTTGAATATATAAGTTATGGCCAAATCAATGTTGTAGATGGCTTCCAACTGGATATTAGTGATCTAGTTGAAATTACTAATGGTAGTTTTCCACATGCCATGCATGATCTGACTCAATATTCAAAATGTAATTCTACAATTATTGAAAGTTTTGTGATCCAGATTTATGTAGGAACACAACAAAATACACATATAACCATAAATATAAAGATGCAGCAGAAATAATACTTCATTTCATTAATATCAAAGAACTGAAAGTGGTTTACAGACATAATGGAAATAAACTAGCTAGGACGTTGGTAGCTTATCTCTGAGAAGAGATTTGGTGGCTACATGCCTCTGAATTGTGTTACAATGAGGCTCGAGAGCATATTTATTATTGAGAAACAATGGAAAACCCTAAACATCCAAAAACCTAACCCTAGGAGATGAAGTGCCAAAACTATGGGCCTCGTCTGGGTAAATTAGTACATCAACTTCATGGGGACATAAAGTTGGCATACGATCTCCGTTTGATGTGCACCATACCTTGTTAGAAAGATCTATCAGAGGACTAAACTTTTGAGTGAGCAACATCGGTCCATGGAATCATGTTGCTTTTGATTTTCTAAAAAAACGCCGTTTAGGTCCTCAAAATGGCTTCGGAAGTTCATGACCTGAAAAAATGCTAAAAATAGTAAGCCATGCTACAATTAAAGAAATTGAAAAACTGAAATAAACAATGGTGGGGCCCCAAGTGGAATAGCTGGGTGGCCACCAATATCCACCTGGATCATTCCTCCCCCCTTAGGAAGTAATGGTCCCCATTGCGTTGAGTTCCTCCATGAGATGAGGAAACTTCTACTGAACTTGGTCCCTGGTGAACCACTTGCCTTGGTGCAGGAGTTGGCCATCTTTGACAACCCGATACAGTTGGATATTCTAATAGAGTGTTATTGATTTGCATGTCCATGATACAATTCATGGTGGCCTATTCCATGCAGTCTATATTTTTAACTCTATTGGTGTGAGTTGTTCTGCAATGTAGGAGGTGTCCAATAGAGGTGGGAAGAAGGGCCGAAAGCGGTCCACATTGAATACTAGGTGAAAACCAAGGAATGGTGGAATAATGAGCTCGAAGGAATTGGTCCCTACAACCTTGGTGATGGTGTACGACCCATATCAAATCGGACGAAGCTTGAGGTGGGGTCCAGTGAGGCGCTTCTTCTACAAATGTAGCCACACCTTGACGCCCTCACACCCGATGTTGATCATGTCGTTGCTTGTACTTAGCATTGGATCTGTCCAATATGTCATGAACCTGTTGGTGGATGTGTTGAATGTACTCAATGAAGTTGTTCGCTTTGTCAGCTTCAGACTGTACATGAGCCGAATCGGCCCGAGTAGCCGCAAATGGCATGGCTACGTCAATGGTGTTACACCATTTTTTGGTCATCTAACCTATTATCATTAGATGGACCCAAGTACACCATGTAAGACCAGTTTTACCCTAAGTAAAACTGCTTTCACTATGTTAAAACAGGAAACCCCAAAAGGAAATATTAAATAAACCTATATTTGTTTGATTTTCCTCATGGAATAATTAATTAAACCATAATTTAATTATTATTCCCAGTCATGTTTAACCCAAAATCAAAGAAATTAATTAGATAAACCTTTATTTATCTTATGATTTTCTAGGAATAATCATTTAAACCTTTTTTAGATGATATTCCTTGTTAAATATGACCAAATCACCCATAAATAATTAAATAAATCATTATTTATTTAATTATCTTTCAACCATTTCCTTAAATAATTAAATAAATCATTATTTATTTGATTATCCTCTAACCGCTTCCTTAAAAAGATAAATAAATCATTTATTTATTTATTTTTGACAAATTAAGGGATTTGACCCAAGTCAAATACCTTTTCCCTCCAACAAATATAATAAAATATTCCATAAAAAGTGGATCTAGATCTCGTTAACCCATGCACCAAGATCTAGAATGACCCAATATTTTGTTATAAATAGGAGGGTTTTTCCTACCATTCTTCACCTTTTGTTGCCTATTAGATCACTCTGGATCTATACACTTGGTCACACATTTCCATCATTTGCTCCCATTGAGCTCTACTCTTTGCATTGGGTTTTCTACATCAAATAGAGAGAGAAATCTTAGATCTGAAGTGCTGAGGACTTCCAAGAACCCATCCCACTGAGGGGAATTGGATACTCCTTCTGGTTTTCCTCACAGGTGCCCCATTAATACAAAAATTCTTTCAAAATTGTTCTTGTCTTGTCTATTGGTATATGGAGCAAACCCTTACTTTTTCTGCTTAATGTCTTTCCATGCATAGATCTGGTTTTTTGCAGCTCTTTTATGTCTAACTAACCGTAGATCTGAAGATATTGGCAACCACTTTTGTTGTTAGGGCTATTAGTTATGCGTAGCTAAAGTGGTCCTTTTTCGTACACTTCGACAAAGGATTCATACTAACAAATGGCGACTCAACACGGGTTTTAAATTACGACCGCTGTCGTTTTTCATATTCCTGCATATCCAGCTACTTCAGACCCTAGGGTTTCTTTTCAGCTATTTATTTTTCCTATTTTTATGGTGTTTTTCTCACATAAAACCCTAAAACATTAAAATTTCTAACTTCCGTGTGTTTCTGGCCCTATTGCGCAGGTAAGCGACACCAGCCGCAACTGAGACGGCAACTTTTCTGAAAATCTGCCACCGAGACAACCGGAACGGGGGGTCGCACTTTTTGGCCCAGAACTACAAGATGCAACTCGGTGTCGCACCTTAGCTCGTTTCCCGCACCTGCACCGAAACCGGTCAGAATCGCGACTGTGACCGAAATCCTGGGGTCGCAACCGCGACCGGCCATTTTTTTCAAAGATTTTTTTCTCGCAATTTTTCTCCGGGGTCGGCCGGCACCGTCGTGTCCTCCACCGTCTCAGCCTCGTTTGACCAAGTTCTGATCTCGTTTTACTCATCTATTCATGGGAACCCAGCTCCCTTAGGGTTTAGGGCCCTTCCACTTCGTGGAAGAGTTTTAAGTCAAGTCACCGTCCCGTTTTTTCGCAGCTTCACCCTCCTTTTTCCATATCCGTTACCTCCCTTTCCGCATCCTTTGAAATCGCCTTTCTTCCTTTCAAATCACCTCTCTGCCGTTTTGTCGGACTCCTCTTGAAGGCCCTCCGCTCTTGCTCCCCTCCGGGGTTTTTTTTGTCGATTTTCCTTCTGCCTGCCACCTTGCCTCTGTCTTTTGGCTGTGATCTGCACCTCTTTTCAGCAGCTTTGTCCTCTAGATCCCTGTCCCCTTTGACCTTAGATCTATTGGCCCCCTTTTCCGTGTGTTTTACATAGTTTTTCCCTTTCTTTTCAGCATAGTTTTGAGAGACCCACCTTCTTGGGTTAGATAGATGCACAAGTAGCTGTTATTTTTCTGTTATTTCAGCATTATATTCTGTTCTCTGTAGGTTTATTTTCAGCTACGCAACACACTTTTTCTTGCTCTCAACAACGGAAAGGGTTTAAAAATTAAAATTAACGCACACCACACACTGACCCTAAGTGAAGAAGCGCCCGGTTAACACCGCCTGGCAAAGAATCTAAAATCAATTGTCACTGCACCTTATCTGCCCTTGACCTTTCTTGATTCTGTCCCCTTCTGCCCTTGTCGGTTTCCTTCTTCCTGTCATCATTGCGCCCCCAAGGCGCCTTTCCCGGAGACTTCTTGGCCTTCACCCTCAGTTTCCGGTTGATCGACCTGCTTCGCACCGCCGTCGTCGAGCCAGTCCACCTTCGAGTCCGCACTCCGACTCCTCCCCTGATTCCTCGGGTCCTCCTTCTCCTCCCGGTTCTCCTGCCCCCTTCACCATGTCTGGTCCAGGGCCTAACGCTAGTGGTTCTCCCGGCCCCAATGCCGGCCCTACTACTAGCGGAACCGCCACAGGAACTACCCCGGCCACCCCTGTGCTGCCGTACATTGCAGGCCTCAGCCTCCCCGATTTCCATCAGTTGATCAATGATCCCATTCACCACAATGCTAACTGGCCCGCTATGCCAACCAAGCTCCCCTCCGACATCCCTAAGTTTGAGGGCCTTAATGGAGAAGATCCAACCAATCATGTCTGATCTTTCCACATGTGGTGTTCCTCCAATTCTATTACCAATGACTCCATCCGTATTCGTTTGTTCCAACGCACGCTTACCGACGAAGCTTCTAAATGGTATGTCGAACAAGCCACCTCTACCCATACCACCTTTGAGACTCTTGCCCAAGCCTTTTTGTCGTACTTCCAGCTCCCTCTCCAATACGATACTGGCACAGAGCTCTTGACTTCCTTCAAGCAATCCTCTTCAACACGCCTTTCCGCCCATGTTCAGGAATGGCGAAGAAGACGGAGCTTATGTCGAGCCCCTCCCTTCGAAGATCGGGTTTACATGGACTGGTTCCTTCGCACCCTTCCCGCTCCCATCGGCAAAGATGTCACCTCTCATTTTCCTCAAACTGAAGAAGCCGCCCTCCAAATAGCCTTGAAATATGACCTGATCTACGCTCAATCTGGTTATGTTTATACCGTTCTTCCTGACCTCCCCAGGCCCGGCGGCGCTAACGCCCCGGGGGCATCTCATTCCACCGACGGTATCGTTGGAGCCCTTTCCCATCCATATGCTCAACCTCCTATGGGCTATGGTCTCCCTCATGGAGGGGCCAGCACCTCTAGCACTCTTCCCCCTCCCGGTAGCATGTATCTACGATACGGCATGCCTCCTTTTGCCCAACCTTCGAAGCACCACAGCACCAACCCACCCATTACTCTGATCTCACCCCCCTCGGTGCGCCGCCCCCAGACATGGCCCTCCCTTGCTCTCCTCAAATCCCCGAAGACCAAGATCACAGTGCCCCTCCCCGGCAAGAGATTGCACAAATATTAGGTACTAATCCCCCTTCTCATCAAAGAAGGCGAGAGGCACCAAACCAACGCCCTCAAACGGCAAGGACCCAATTTCGGTGTGGACTCCTAACACTGCCACCATAATGGGGTGGTTCAACGCAAGCCGAACAAAATGCCAACAAATTAGTTCTCGTTCATGCTTGCGGTGTTTATGTCACACACCCACGATTTTTCCCCTCTACTCCCGTATTATTGCAAGATGTGGAGTTCAAGCCACATCAAGGCGAAAACACGCCTCCCCTATGCTCCTAATGTGGCCACTACCCAGCCAGCTGTGTTACTGATCCTTTCCCTCAACAAGGATTCGTGGCTACCCAACCGCCCGACAGCCAGGTAGCCGCCCCCCTTCCATTTCTGGTTCCTCTAATTACCAGATCCTTATGATGCACTCTGATCCTACCCCATCCGTCGATCTTCACCTTCAAACTCGGTCTCGTCAGTACCCCAAGCCTCCTGCTCAGTCTGCCCCCGAGCCTCCCTCTTCAGGTTCTACAGAGCCTCTTTCGACATCCGGTGGTCCCTTACATATTCCTCAACCCAAAGTTGAGGTCCATCCCAAGATTCCTAAAGGACCATTACGTCGAAATACTGCTCCTGGTCGAGCTGCTCATTCGTATAGCATAGTAGATGATCTGGCGCAGTCTCCTGCCGCCATTTCCACACTGGAACTCCTCCAGTCGTGCCCTTCCCAAAAGAAGGCTCTATTATCTGCCGTGGGCGCTGTAGATCCTGCTGATGACCAAATGATTGTTTTCGACGCCACTCAATCGGACCATCCTCCCCTCCCTCCTTCCGTCGCCTTCCAAATCCCAGTCAAAATCCGGAACGCCAACGTGTCCCGGTGTATAATTGATGAGGGGGCATCCACATGCGTGATGTCCGCTTCGGTTTGGAAGCAACTCGGATCTCCTGAGATGGCCCCTTCCACGATCACCCTTCGAGCGTGGGACGGTCATGCCTCCCAGCCCATTGGCCTGTTTCGTAATTGTCCTATCACCCTCGCTGGTAAGACTGTTTGCGTTGACGTCGAAGTCATCGACGCCCCGCTAGATTACCATCACGAAGTGTCACAACTCATGCGGCGGGTCCGCCGTCCCATCCGCGGTCTTTCGCAAGATGTCTTTCCCCCATAATGGAAAGATAGTCACCATTGACCAGTTGACATATCATGAGCCAAAATCTCAGACCTCCCCTGAGACGACTATCTCTTCTGTAGCCAACAAGCAAACCGTTTATTCCTTGACCAGTGTCTCCCCCGGCGTTTATAAAGATTCCTCCCTGCTTGGAACTTTCCCTAACCTTCCTCCTCCTCCCATCACTGATCCCAGCTCCTCGAATGTTTGCATGATGCAATTGTCTCAGGCTGCCCGTAAGCGGCCTGCCTCGGCTAGTCAGCAACCTCCCCCTCGCCCTCCGCAACCCGCTCCTAGCCATTCATCTCAGCCAGCCGAACCTCCTCCTTCTGGCCCTTCCCCTACAGCTGGTATCCCTGAACCTCTTTATCCTCCCGGATCGGTTCCTCCTGGCCTCAACCATCTCGAAGCCAGCCCTCCTGGTCATTTGCCCGCTGGGCAGATCCCTTTCCTAGCTCCCCCTCCCGGAGTATATTCTGTCCCCGTCATGGCCACCCTCTCTCTCCCTAACTTGACCTTGGGCATTCCGGTCTGGTACCTTGATCCCCCAGCCGCCACCCCTCCTGGTCACCCCAAACCTTACATGGCTTTGACACCGGTTCAACCGGTCCCCCTCGCTTCCTCCGTTGCCACTGTGCCCCCAGCACCTCCACAGGACCCTTCTCTTGTTGTGACGGCTCCCGGGAAGAAAGGCAAAGCCCGCAAGGGGGCACCCAAAGACAAGACCACCATGACTGACCCGGCTCCTCCTCCGCCCGCGAAGCCTTGTGCATTATGTGATGTCACCGGTCATGCCACCCATGCTTGTCCTGAGTTACCCCGTATTCAGCCCATGGTGAAAGTCGCGTTCCCCGAGTCTACGGTCCCTGAAGCCTCCACTCCTTCTTCGTCCGTAACCAAGAACCCCAAGACTCTCCGCACCAACAAACCCTGTGCTTTGTGCGGCGTCCATGGCCATTACTCCCACCATTGTCCTCACCTGACGCATTACCGCGCCTCTTTAGAAGTGATCCGTGAGTATGAGGTTGAACAAAATCAATCCGCCTCTCCCATCCTCGCGCAGTATGCTTCAGGCCAGCCTGAGGATCCCCCCGCTCCCATCGACATTCCCCCCCCTAATGTTCCGATGACGGAGTCTACTGTTACCATTATTTACCTATCCTCCTCTGCGAGACACTCGGAGCCTAGCCCATCTGCATCCTCCCCTGTTGTGTCCCTTGACCACCCTTTTCCTACCCATACACGCGATCACTCCACCCATGTCTCTGTTGACCTCCGCAGCCCGAGTCCTCACCATGCTTCCGATAGCCCTCATATACCACCCTGTATGAGTCATGGTCATCTTGCCCCTTGCACTCCCTCCTGCGATTGCCGCCCGATGACTTCTGTCCACTCACGCTGCCGTCATTACCTTTCCTCCCCTCATTTGTTGTCTTGTCACACCATTCTGTAGGACCCCCCATCCACACCCTTTATCGGTTACGCCGATGGTGCAAGTCGCTACTCCAGGAATCTAGCCTCGGCAGGTTGGGCCATTTTCACCCCCTTGCATGCCCTTGTTCTCTCTAACGGGGTATGCATTGGTTTTGCCACCAACAATCAGGCAGAATATGATGTAGTGCGTGGTCTTTTAGCTGATGCCCTCTTTCATCGCATCCTCCATCTGCACGTTCGTTTGGATTCCCTGCTTCTTGTAATGCAACTAAATGGTGTTTATCGTGTGCATAACCCTGTGCTGTTTAGACGCTATTTACGAGTGAAAATCTTAATACGTGCGTTTGAAACCATAACTTTCAACCATGTACCTCGAGAATAGAATCACTATGTAGATAGTATTGCAAACCATGTTCTAGATTGGCATTTATCACACACATTTCATACAAGACCATAACATTAAATAAACCATCAAAAAACGATGCATATCCATAATATGTGTCGCAAAACATGTGTTTAGAGTCCATCTACTCTGATACATACGACATGCCCATAGCATGTTACAAACAACAACCCAAAACTGGGGGCACCACCCGCCCCTACATACATCATAGGGGGGCACCACATGCCCCTACCCCTAGTCACTATCTGGAGGCTCCCGGGCCAATGGCTCTGCCCCTGCAGCATGTAGATCGCGCATAGCCTGACCGGCCATCGCCATGCGACGCATGACACCTCGCCACTCCGAGGGTAGACCAACACATGGCTCTATGTACTGGTCGTCTAAGTCCTGCCACCCGCGCTCTGATACTCCGGTCAACAACCTTTCGCATCTACGGCGGATGTCCTCCAGCAGGGCGGCTGCATCCTCATTCTGCGCCGCTCTTGACCCACTTGGACCTGTAGCTCCAGACGCTGCCGGTCGTCCCATATATCCGGCCGGTTTTACCGGTGCTATATCTGCATACCAAAAGTACATGAATCAGTATCATTAATTACTATTCAAAAACTTTAACATGCCCACACAAGAATAGCAATTTGTCACTTACCATCGGGCCCCCAGACTCGACCAGGCGAAAGTGGCAGATCCGGATCTCCACAATAGCTCATCCCACTATAGGGATAGTCGTCTATGTACAATGGCATCTGATCCCAATGGGCAAAAAACTCAGGTCGAAACACTCGCCCGACCGCCCCTCCTCCTCCTCTGCACAGTAGCCGTCCCCAACGGCACATCCTGGGCTCTCTCGGGCCCCCATCTGGAAGCTGTACACGAGGCCTCAAGGTCGGGATATTCTCAAAGAAGAAGGCACACAACAAAGTCCCATATGAGCAGTCATGGTTCACCTTCCGCCTGCATAGTGACAACTGTCGCTTTAGCGACACCAATAACATCTGGGCCCACCCATAGTAGGTCCCACCCAACACACTTTCCACTATCATCATCTGCCCCCCAGTGATGTGATGGAACGCCTGGATGCCCAGAATTCGCAGCACAGCTGCGGCCACTGCACGGGTTTCTAGCCTCTCTAGATCCCCAATCAGTATTCGAGTCCCCTTGACTTGGAGACCCGGTTGACAATGGCGTTCCACGAACTCCATGATATGCCGCCCCCGCGGCAACACTGGCTGTGTGTTTCCCACCATCCCCAGTGGCGGGAGACCAGTCAGGAAGTACACGTCCTGGACCGTCAGCTTGATCCTGTGCCCCTGCACTACAAAGATCTCCTAATCTGGATCCCAGTAACTGATAATCCGGGCCAGTAACGGTTCCCCTGCTCTCATCAACGGGTTCTCCAAAAACTTGAGAACCCCAAATCTGGCCAAAACACGGCGGACGCCCTGATCCGCCTGGATCTCTGTCCGTAGTGTCCCCAGATCTATCTCCCTCCAGTTGACCCGTAACTCTGCCATACCTGCACAAACACATCATTTTTGTCAGCATACAGATCGGGAAAACCATAACCAAACAACAAAACCCAACTTCCAGCCATAAAACAGCACCAAAACCCCCTCATCTCACAGGTCGCAGTTTTCTGCTCTTTTCTGGACCAGGTCGCACTTTTTGCCTTGATACCTGCGTCCTAGGTCGCACTTTTTGCCCCAAAAAGTGCGACCCGGCCGTAGAGATGAAGGAGGGGCTGTTTCTGGGATTCTGGGCCCTAAACTGAAAATGTAATCCATCAAAATGCAAGAGAAAAGTTATACCTCTTACCTGCAACTGACGGATCGCGATTCCAACGGTCGGTTCGTCCGCTACGTTTGTCGCAAGATTTAGGGCCTTCTCTCCTCTCTACATTCACCACAGCAACAACAGCAAATGAGTGATTTTGGAGGGAAAACTGCCTTATTAAAAGAGAACCCATGTTTCGTCTTTTGACCGCTGTGACCACACCGTAGCCCTCAAATGGGTATCTGTTAGTTTTTTGAGATCTGACAATCCACCAGGACACATTTGGTCCACGAAGGGTCACTTCACCCCTCCTAAAAATCGAATTTCCTCACTTACAACACTTGTACTTGGGGCACCATTTTGCCCCCTTACTTGTCCTTGTTCGTGTCGATTTTCGTCATGAGTTCCCATCATGTACTCATGTGTCCACGGTCCCCCCATTGGGGCCTTTACTGTGTGGCAGCACCATCGAGTCGCCCTTGTTTAGAGCATCCAAGTTGAGTCATCATTCCCTCCATGGAGTCTATACCGAGTCCCTTTGTACCCCACTATAGCCCTCCATCCATCATTGATTGGTCTCTCTCTTGTGTCGCACATTATGACCTTCGGTTCCACTGTCCCCCATCCTTGTTGATGTTATGTCAGTCGTTGCCACGTCATTCATGCCCTTTATGCTCTAGCAAGGGAAGTCATCCATTAGCTACTCAGTCCTTTCCACTTCACTATCATCATTAGTGTCAGTCTTTCTGTCGCTCTACTCTTTTCTCTCGTGCCTTAGTTGAGGGTCTCTCATTACCTCAACTATGGCGGACCTCCTTCTGTCGACATCAGCTCATTTATTCCAGAAGCCAGGTCTAGAGGGCGGTGTACCTTGGTTCCAGCTTCCACTCTTGTTCGGTGCCTCGGATCAGGCAAAGGGATACCTCCTTTCCCTTTGGCTTTATTGTTTCTCCAGCTCCTTCAGCATGATCGAGATTCGTTTACTTGATGGTCCAGTGATCCAGCAGCAGCTCTTGATGATTCCCGGGTGTGTGCGAGATGTTTCAACCCTCATGAGGGGGTGGCCCTACAGGTAACCCCCCACATGCTCGGATGACCTCTTCTTTGCAGCCTTCGATGCAGCTCCAGATATTTGATGATGTTGGCCATAGCCACTTGCAGCGCCTCTTCGATTTGCATGTATCAGTCATATTTTGTGAGCCCTTCCCCATTTGCAGGGGGCATTTGGGTTGTATTTGTATCTCATGTACTCAGATATTATTGTACAAGTCCTGGCTGTTATCCCAGGCACAGCATGTATGTGGGATTCCTCATTATATTTTTATCTGGCTCATGATTATGCCAGCTATACTTTATGGTTCGGTCCCTTGTTTACTGGACACACTATTCTTTTGTACTTTGTCTCGGCGGGCATAGGTATGCCTCCCCCGCCGCCTTCAGCACAGGTACCCTCTCATAAAAAGAGACTTGTTGCACCTACGAGTCTCGTCTCCTCAGGGTCTAGTTCTTCAGCACACTATCTACCTTCCATTTCTCTCTCTGACTTCCCTTTTGTTGTCTAGTGATTGAGTTCTTACAATGTACTTCGGTCATACGATTTGCTCCTGACACTCGCACGCTGGGGGGCAATCTGTTACACCATTTTTTGGTCATCTAACCTATTATCATTAGATGGACCCAAGTACACCATGTAAGACCAGTTTTACCCTAAGTAAAACTGCTTTCACTATGTTAAAACAGAAAACCCCAAAAGGAAATATTAAACAAACCCATATTTGTTTGATTTTCCTCATGGAATAATTAATTAAACCATAATTTAATTATTATTCCCAGTCATGTTTAACCCAAAATCAAAGAAATTAATTAGATAAACCTTTATTTATCTTATTATTTTCTAGGAATAATCATTTAAACCTTTTTAGATGATATTCCTTGTTAAATATGACCAAATCACCCATAAATAGTTAAATAAATCATTATTTATTTAATTATCTTTCAACCACTTCCTTAAATAATTAAATAAATCATTATTTATTTGATTATCCTCTAACCACTTCCTTAAAAAGATAAATAAATCATTTATTTATTTATTTTTAACAAATTAAGGGATTTGACCCAAGTCAAATACCTTTTCCCTCCAACAAATATAATAAAATATTCCATAAAAAGTGGATCTAGATCTCGTTAACCCATGCACCAAGATCTAGAATGACCCAATATTTTGTTATAAATAGGAGGGTTTTTCCTACCATTCTTAACCTTTTGTTGCCTATTAGATCACTCTGGATCTATACACTTGGTCACCATTTTCTGCCATTTGCTCCCATTGAGCTCTACTCTTTGCATTGGGTTTTCTACATCAACTAGAGAGAGAAATCTTAGATCTGAAGTGCTGAGGACTTCCAAGAACCCATCCCACCGAGGGGAATTGGATACTCCTTCTGGTTTTCCTCACAGGTGCCCCATTAATACAAAAATTCTTTCAAAAATTGTTCTTGTCTTGTCTATTGGTATATGGAGAAAACCCTTATTTTTACTGCTTAATGTCTTTCCATACATAGATCTGGTGTTTTGCAGCTCTTTTCTTGTCTAACTAATCGTAGATCTGAAGATATTGGCAGCCACTTTTGTTGTTAGGGCTATTAGTTATGCGTAGCTAAAGTGGTCCTTTTTCGTACACTTCGACAAAGGATTCATACTAACAAATGGGACATAGTGGTTGGAATTCGAAGCCCATCTGGAAGGGGCTGTGGCTGGTTGAGTTATGCAGAGACTGGTTATAACTTTGTTGTACATAGGGAAGGCTCTCATCCCATGTGCGTGGATGCTTTGAATTGTACATGCGCAGAATGTGTACAATCATCTTGTTGACGACCTATGTCTGGCCATCAGTTTTGGGATGGGAAGCTGTGGACTTCGTGAGGTTGGTGTCCAACATTGACCAGAGGTTGGACCAAGTTTTTATGAGGAATCTGTTGTCTCGATCTGAGATGATAGACTATGGGATCCAAAAGTGCACCCACACTTGTTCAAAGAAGAGTTTAGCAGTGGCTTCTACTGTGATATTATTCTTGTAGGCTGCCATAATGGCCATCTTCGAGAATCTATCGACGACCACGAAAACAAAGTCATTTCCATGCTTAGTATAAGGAAGGCCCGACATGTAATCCATAGAGATGGATTCCTAAGGTCGACTAGGGGTAGGTAGCGGAGTATAAAGGCCTTGCTTCTTGATGGTCGGTTTGGAAATGGTGCAAGAGGTGCAGGATCTTATGTACATTCCGACATCTCATTGAAGGTTCGGCTAATAGAAATAATTTTGCAATACTGCCATTGTTTTCTCGACCCTGAAATGTCCACCGACACGACTGTAGTGTGCTTCCAAAATCATATTGGCATGCTCGCTTAAAGGAACATAAATATGTCCCAGGTGACATAACAGTGCATCCTGGAGGTGAAAATTTGGAACTCGCATGCCCTCCAAGAGTGTCTTGTATGTATGATTGAATTCTAGGTCACTCTTGTAGAGAAGCAGCCAATCAGAAGTCTCGTGCCAACAAGAGTTGAGAACGGTGGTTAGTTCCATGATTGGTGGTCGACTGAGGCAGTCTACAAAATTATTGGTGCTGCCCTTCTTGTACTTGATGTTCAAATGAGACTGTTGCAGATATGTGGACCACTTCTGATGGAGATCATTTTGCAACTTCCCTTGTGTTTTTTATGAACTGCAGGGGTCAGTGGTCTGTGTGGATGACCGTTTCCTTCCCCAAAATGTAATTCTTCCATTGTCGAAAAGCCTGCACAATGGAACACATTTCTTTGTCATAAGTGGGATACTTGTGGACTGTGTCAGACAATGTCTCACTATGATATGCCATTGGATGCCCCTGTTGAGTAAGAATTGCCCCAATATCATAGCCAGAGGCATATGTCTCGATCTCAAATGGTTGTTGTAAGTCTGGTAATGTGAGCACTAGGGTAGAGCAAAGGTAATGTTTCAATTCTATGAACGCCTTCTGTTGAGATTCTGACCAAAAGTATTTTTCTTTCGCTCCTCCCTTGGTAACTTGACTCAAGGGCCAAGTGATATGAGAGAATCCCAACACGAACCTACGGTAGAAATTATCAAGACCCAGAAAGTTACGAAGCTCTATTAGAGTGGTTGGTGCTGGCCAATCCCGAATGAATTGGATCTTGGTTGGATCCACATGTACCCCCTGTTCATCAACAATGTATCGTAGATACTGATCCTGGGTCATGCCAAAAGTGAACTTCTCCAAATTAGCACACAACTTGTGTTGCCGCAATGTTTGGAGGACCTATCGGATGTGGTGGAGGTGCTCTTCCCAAGTCTGGGTGAAGATCATGATGTAATCCAAGTACACTACTAAAAATGAGTTGGTTAACGGTTGCAAGATGTCTTCCATCAGCCTCATGAAGTTTTCGGGAGAATTCGTCAACTCGAAAGGCATGACCAGCCATTCGAAAAGGCCCTGCTTGGCTTTGAAGGCAATCTTCCATCATCGGAGGGTTCGATTGGTACCTGGTGATACCTAAACTTCAAGTCAATCTTGCTGAAATATTTCACCCCTTTGAGTTGGTCCATAAGGTCATCAATTCGTGGGATCAGGTACCTATTCCGAATAGTGATTTTGTTCAATTCCTGATAGTCAGTACAGAGTCTCCAAGTCCCATCCTTCTTCTGCACCAACACGATCGGGCTTCCACAGGGTGATGAACTCGATGGATGTGACCTTTATAAAACAACTCCTGAATCTGCCTCTTGATTTCATCGTTCTCCAGAATAGATCACCAATATATCGGTCCATTGGGCAACGACGCACCTGGGGTCAGATTAATGGGGTGCTTGACCTGGCAATGCAAAGGCACCCATGTGGGTGAGGTGAATATGTCCCCATACCCCTCCATGACCTTGTCCATTTTTTGTTGTTGTGCGAGGGAGCCATGTATAGAGGTTGTGGCCACAATATTATTCTTTCCCTGGGGACAGATCATCAGGAAAACAAATTTCCTAGTTTTGGATATGATCTTATTGCATTTTTTTGAAGTAACCAAAGAGATAGCGACAGGCGGTGGTACCTCTGGTATCCTCTTCAAAATATTGCCCAAAGTAACAGTAAGAATCTGAGGCCGGGACTCATACACATCATGTATCTTCTACAAGTATGGTTGGCGTAATAATACATCAAAAAAATCAATAGGAGAAATGTCTCATAATACCTCATCCGTGAAGGGCTTGATGCTATAGGGGAGGCGACATTGTTGGTTGACGCAAAGATCTCGTCCTTGGTAAAGCCACCCGATGGTGTACGAATGTGGGTGTGCGGTGGTCGGCAAGCCCAACCACTTCACGTCCTTTGCTGAAATGAGGTTCTTTTGGCTCCTATTAGCGCTCCGTAATTTCGAGGTTGAAAGGACTGAATCCCAGAGGCCAACATCAAAACCTCTTCAAGCCTAGGATCTAACCCTCCTAGAATTAGAGAGGGATCTCTCTATTAGATATAGTTTTTTTGATTTGACATTTTAGGCTAGTTATGAGGGAATAGGAGTTTGATTGGAGTCAACACCAAATTGATTAATGGCGGTGTGTATTGGTTGTGTGGGCGCCAACATATAAAACGAGTAATTTTTTGCAATTTTTGAAGAGAGATATCATTTTGAAGTTGATTTTTATTTTATTTCATTTTCCAATGGAATCATAGATTGCATTATTGATCAAATTAGTCGCACATAATCATCGACCTAGAGTCTGATTTGTATTGTTTTGTTGTGAAAATTTTGGTGCATAGTCGATACACAGAATTTAGATTCTTCCCCAGAGAACGCATAACATTGAACTATGTAATATGAACGTCATTCAATTACTCCACCCTCTCACACGGGCTTATTGAAAGAGAACATTTGCTATGCCAAGTTGATTTGGTTGGAAGAATTGTTGCGCAATGCATAGATAAAGTGTGTGTTGATCCATTCTGATTTGGTGATATGGTCATTGTTGACAAAGTTTCACTACTATGGAAGGTTGAATATCTATATAGTGTTGTTACAACACGTGATTGCAGAGGTAGTACGAGTATTCCACCAAGAAATAAATGATGCAAAAAGCTTGTGTTAATTATGCTGCCTATGTAAATTGATGAATGACATGAGATTCTTATGCATTATATCTGATCTATTGGGTGGTGTGATTTATCATATCAATGTATGTGGATCATTAGGCTATCTATAGCACATAAATTTAATGGTTGTGTTGGGTTCTATGGGAATGGCATGACTGTTGTTTGAAACAGGGATAAGATGCTGATGTTACTATTCTATGGAGCATTCACTGTAATGAAGTTTGAACTTTGGAGATTAAGTCTATTTAGAAGGCCATTTAGCTGGACGATCTATTCTAGGTTCCTTTATCTTTTCTACCTTGCAAATATTTGTGAAATATGTTGTCACCTTTTGAATTTTGATGATATGTATACAATCTATTGGCACCCATTTTTTCATAATTATTGAGTCCTTTGAAGTCATATGTAATTTGCTATAAACCAGAGAGATGTCTTAATTGCCTTACAATATCCTACTCCATATTTATTGTATGGCCTTGTAAATATTGATAAAGTTGTGCTCTAAGTTGGGTAAATTTTTTTAGTCAATGTCATGCATAAAATATATTGATATACTAAAACATGGATGGAATCTTCATCAATTCTCTTAATAAACTAGCAAAAACAGTCGACAAATCCATTTGCAAGGTGATCCTTTCTATGCTACAAAAAGGGAAACCACAAGAAGAACATTAATTTGGGCCTAAAATTTATGCATTTGGAACTGATTTGAGATGCACGGGGGTTACAAAAAAATACCTTCTCAAACTAGAAGAACTTGCCTCACTCCTTTCCAAGGTGCATCTGTCAGATGGGAAGAGATTGATATGGGCTCTAAAGCCATCCATGCTTACTCTCATACAACACAAATTTTTTTAGCATCCTTGTCTAAGGGTCAAACTTCCAGTTGCTTCTTGTCTCAGTGGTATCATGATGTTGAACACACTTATAACTCCTTATAGTGATAATATAAGCATGAGAGTCTTTATATTGATAGTGGAGACTTTTTAGGATTTGGATAATAGTGGGGGCTCTACCGTTGGAAAGAAGATTGAGATTCTAGAATTCATGGACTTGGTTAGATATTATGACATCATGTTTGAATTGAAGTGTGATGAACTGATTCTCCAAATGTTCCAATTCTTCTTCATCATTAGAAAACATCCTCTTGACGCGGTCATAACATATATGCAATCCATTTTGTCTTCATGTATGGGAGGCCGTGATGCCATTTGCAGGGAGTTGCAGATATATTATTGACCATTTGAAGGGGAGAAAAACTGGTCTCACCTACTGCTTATGAACTAGCCAAAATGTTGGTTGATTAGAACGTTGAGATGTTCAGAGGATAATTGACCAGGGAGGAGCATCTCAGGTTTGGTGGATCATGCAACAAGAATGAGATGAGGAGGAACAGTCTTTGCTTCATCTATAAGGAACCCTGGGGACCTGACCACTCATGCTTGAGTGACACTGAGGAGATGAAATGTCTTTCAGCATAAATTTCCCACTTCTTCCCATTAGAGAAAGGAACAGGATTAATTGGACATATTTTTTTTGACTGAGAAAAGCATTAGGAGTTGAGCATGGAATAGTATCAACCTAGTAGACTTATTCCTTGCATAGGTGTCCAAACATTACATAAGTGGGAGATCATGAGTTGGTATCCTTTTGATAGAGTATCACCCTTATTCCAGGGCACAGTACAATAGTAGTCCTTAGATGAGAGGGTTAATACATGTTTTATTGGGCATTGGGATGTTGACCAAAAGTTCATCAACATTTCAGTAGCACTAGTCCAACATCAACAATGTGGGGTTGTCCTCGGCTTATGTCAGAAGTTGGATTGGATAGAGGCGATGAGTTGGTATTCGCTTGATGGAGTAGAAATTGTAGCATGAGACATAACATAGTCCAAGACATGGAACTTGGGTGATGATTTTCCATGGCGGCATTGGGATCTAGTTTGGTCTACTCGTAGCAGGTTGAGGAAGAGATGGGCATGGGATCTAAGTATTGAGGGATCCAATCATGTTTGGATTCCTCAGAGGCATGAAGTGGACCAATGGTTCATGTGGGATCCTAGTATCAGTTTGAAAATGCCTCTACAATGCACATGTGTGGATTTATTGAGGGTAAGAAATCTTGGAGCGAGAGGATTTGTCATATCCCCATTTTTATTTTCCTCCATAGTACAACTCGGGTGGATTTTTAGGGAACGTGATGACTAGATCATGGGAGCAGGTTCATGTCATTCGGGGTTCCGAGGGATTTTTGAGGAGTTTTTATGGGATATGATGGAATTCTCTTGGAATATTCCTTCATTCGCATAGTTTTCCTTTCGTTTCATTGCATTCCGGCAACTTTAAAAAAACCACACTATTATGGAGCCTAACTTAATTAATTATGCTCGATGTGGAATTCTGGGAGTTGATCAGTGTAATAGCTCATTGGAATCAGAATGAGAAGATATACAAGATGGGATGCTGAGAAGTGACTTTAAGTGGTCAGAGAGAGTATGGTGGCCACTTTACCATTTTCCCACATTAAAAAAATATTTTAATTGAAATAAAAAGAGGGAAAATTGCTCCATGATTAAAATAATAATAAAATAGGAGGTTTTAGAGGGGTCTATCAGATTTATAAAAGAGGAGTAGGAGTCCATTGGGGGACATCTTGGATTTGATTGTATTCTTGTACAAGAGGTTTGATAACTCGATTCTCTACTTCATTTTTATCCCTAGGACGAAAACCCTTGGGTGATTGAGTAAGATTGGGCGAGTACCCATCTCTGCTTGGTGAATTCATCCAAAATTCAAAGGAGAACTTATCGGTGGCATTTTAGTTCAGTTTTGGTGGAGGGCCTGTTGAAAATGGCAACAAGAAACAGTGAAGGAGGCCTCCTGAAACATCTTTCCTGATCCTAGTTGGAAAGTGATCACCTAAACTAGGTGGGGACCACACATGTGATTTTTTGTCGAAAAGTCTATTTTTAGACTATGTCTATTTTTAGACATATGGATCATGGACCGGAAGCTGCAATATGCTATTCTTGGAGGATTGGTCATGTTGGTAAAAATAGATGGACCTATATTTTTAGCATTTGGGTCGAAGTCTATTTTTAGACTGCCAGGCTAAAAATAGAACAATCAAATATTATTTACCCTTAATAATATTTGGACTATAAACTTCAGTTTATCCTCTTGGAGCACTTCAGTTTGACCCCCGGAGGTGGGGCATGCAGCTGACATAAGGAAATTCGAATTTCCTATGGGTTAGTTGAGCTATTGCATGGTTGACTTCAGTTAGACTCATGTGGCAAAGTTTTGGTGGAGTTGATTGAGGAGTTAATGGAGATTGTGTTCCGGCTAACTAGTTGAACTAGTTGTGATCAGTTTAACTGGCGATTACACTAGAGATGAGTTGGGTGAATTAAATATTATTTAATTCACTGATTATTAACTTATTATTCAACTAAAAGAACACATCAGTTAACTCAGTGCATGGACAGTTCAGTGAAAGACTAGTGGAAGAGGTAGATGAAAGGGTGAGACTGACAGCAGTTGTACATTAGTTGTGCATGAGATTTGCACAATCAGTGGGATGATGATGCCAATGATGATTGCACTGTACCAAATAGGTGAATTTGAATTCCATTCAGCTATATTCACTTTTTGGATTGCGCAGTAGAGGCAGGCAGAGCAGCAGAAGGATTTGAACCTGTGACTAGTTTCAGATCTAGCTAGTCTTGTGTTCAGCATATGAGATAGTACTGAGTACTTGTGAGGAGTATTGTATTATGTATTGCTGAATGTTTCTCATCCATTATATGATACATATATCTGGGGGTTTTCAGCTATAAGCTTTCCCCGTACATGTTGCGTTCTATGTGTGTGATTTGATGTTCTGTCGCTTTGTTTTTATTCCACATGTGACGATTAATTTGTAGAAGCAATTATGTGTTGTACAAGCAATTCGAATTGATGTATGATCAGGTTAATTGCAGCGAATAAACTTCATTATTCAGCAAATTTCTACATGGTATCGGAGCGAAATTAATCGTCGAGATCTATTATAGTGATTGTTTATTATTTCCTCGGACAGAGCCTGCATGCGGGCCAGGTAGCCTCCAGAATATTCATCCTTCTTTGTAAGGTGAAAGATCTGGTGAATGCCCATGCAGTCAATCTCTGGTTTGGAAATAATTAGCTCTCAAGTGTAGATCGGAAGCGACTGAGTTATCAGCTGGTGGTGAAATTCCAATTTGCAGATCTGTGTTCTTGGTGCCGAGGCGAAAATGTCTTTCAACGGTTTGCGACTCGAATATGCTCTTGATGGCAGTTCGAATTATGTTGCATGGAAGGACCGCATGGAGGCTGTATTGGATGATAATGGGCTGTTGGAATTCGTGGAGAAAGAGATTTCAAAGCCTAATTCTACTGATGCTGCTGTTGTGGAAGCTTGGCGAAAGAAACAAGCAAAATGTCGAAGGATCCTGTTGGAGGGTGTAAAGGATCACATTGTATCCAGTTTACACGGGAAGGCCTCTCCATATTTGATGTGGAAAGCCTTGACGGATCTGTACCAAAGCAAGAGCGATCAGAGGACGCTGGCGCTCAAAGATAGACTCAGGAACATCAAGTGTGAGAAGGGGGAAAGTATGCCGAAGTACCTCACGAGGTTCACCCAATGTCGGGATGAGCGGGGAAGTGTTGGTGTGACGGTGGAGGATGAGGATCTGGTGAGTTTGGCGCTTCTTGGTTTGCCGAAGAGTTGGCATGCATATCAAGATAGTGTCAATGGTTGGGAAAATTTGCCGGGATGGGAAAGAATGTGGTCTGATCTCGTGCAAGAGGAGATCCGGCGAAATACCAGAGATGGTTCTTCGTCAAAGGGAGCTGATGAAGAAGACTGCGCTTTGGCTGCCAAAGCAAGGAAGGGGAAGGGCAAGGAGAAGGCTTCTCAATCCGGTGCGGATGGTAAAGAGCGTGACATGTCCAAGGTCAAGTGCTTTGATTGCCATGATCACGGACATTATGCCACGAACTGCCCAAAGAAGAAGAAGAAAAAGCAGGCTGCAGGATCTGCAGCTGGAGAGGCTCTTGCCTCGCAATTTGAGCTGGACTTCTCATTGATCGCATGCATGTTGTCTAGTGCATTGGGATCGGGGTGGTATATTGATAGTGGCGCTTCCTTTCACATGACGGGAGATGCAAATCTTTTTAGTGACTTGGTGGAGAAAGGTCTCCAGATGCATGTTGAGTTGGGCAACGGTGGACGATACAATGCGACTGGCATTGGTACCATAACCTTTCAGAGGGAGTCAAGTAAACTAATTCTTTTACAAGATGTATTGCATGTACCAGGTCTAACAAAGAATCTGATCTCAGTCGCAATGTTAGAGGATAAAGGGTATGAAGTTGTCTTTAGAGAAGGAAAAGTTTTCCTTCGGCACAAGGCAACGGGACAAGTCAAGAAGGTTGGGATTCGATCAAAGAATATCTACAGACTTGAAGTAGATGGGATGTCTACGGAGCTTCCTATTGTTGGGAAGTGGGAGAAAGACATGCAACTGAAGCTTGAGAGGGAGCAAGTGTTGCATGCAGGCGAGAAAGACATGCAATTGGAGCTTGAGAGGGAGCGGGTTTTGCATGCAGGTGAAAGTGAACCTCGGGATGTGGAGCAGCCACAAGAGGATCATGGAGTGGAAGAGACCACTCATGCAGAGAGATTTCGTGCCAGACGGGCAGAGGGAGTGCATGCAGCTATACCACCAGGCATGAGGTGGGGCGACATGCATGAGTAATCCCAAGAGGAGATTTCTGGGCAGGATTCATGAGATGGTGTGGATCTCATGGATTGAACCTAGCTACGAGGTGCCCATAGCATGGCAGTAGCAAGATCAGTTGGAGTGATGTAGGCAGATCAAAGTGACAGTTTCAGATACTGGAGCGCGGATCAGAGTTGACAGCAAGTGCAAGAGTGCATGGGTGCAAGAGTTCAACAGCGCAGTAGTTCCTGATGACATGTGCAGTTGGTACCAGCAGAAGTCGAAGACTTTGATGATAGATGCTAGATGCATCAAGATTGATTGAGTTGTTTGGAGCCTATTCAGTTTCAGAGGAGTTGCAGAGCAGATGCATGAGTTTGCATGGTGCATGAAAAGGGTGCATGGCATATGCATGGAGTTGCATGGTGCATGCATGAGTTTGCATGGCGCATGCAAAGGGTGCATGGTGAATGCATGGAGTTGCATGTCGCATGCATGGAGTTGCATGGCGCTTGTGAAGGTTGCAGGGCGAATGCATGGAGTTGCATGTCACATGCAATGACAGTCCTTTCTTGTTGAGAGGGAGTGTTGAAAATGGCAACAAGAAACAGTGAAGGAGGCCTCCTGAAACATCTTTCCTGATCCTAGTTGGAAAGTGATCACCTAAACTAGGTGGGGAACACACATGTGATTTTTTGTCGAAAAGTCTATTTTTAGACTATGTCTATTTTTAGACATATGGATCATGTACCGGGAGCTGCAATATGCTATTATTGGAGGATTGGTCATGTTGGTAAAAATAGATGACCTCTATTTTTAGACATTCAGGTGGTTTCTATTTTTAGACTGCCAGGCTAAAAATAGAACAGTCAAATATTATTTACCCTTAATAATATTTGGACTATAAACTTCAGTTTATCCTCTTGGAGCACTTCAGTTTGACCCCCAGAGGTGGGGCATGCAGTTGACATAAGGAAATTCGAATTTCCTATGGGTTAGTTGAGCTATTGCATGGTTGACTTCAGTTAGACTCATGTGGCAGAGTTTTGGTGGAGTTGATTGAGGAGTTAATGGAGATTGTGTTCCGATTAACTAGTTGAACTAGTTGTGATCAGTTTAACTGGAGATTACACTAGAGATGAGTTGGGTGAATTAAATATTATTTAATTCACTAATTATTAACTTATTATTCAACTAAAAGAACACATCATTTAACTCAGTGCATGGACAGTTCAGTGAAAGACCAGTGGAAGAGGTAGATGAAAGGGTGAGACTGACAGCAGTTGTACATTAGTTGTGCATGAGATTTGCACAATCAGTGGGATGATGATGCCAATGATGATTGCGCTGTACCAACTAGGTGAATTCGAATTCCATTCAGCTATATTCACTTTTTGGATTGCGCAGTAGAGGCAGGCAGAGCAGCAGAAGGATTTGAACCTGTGACTAGTTTCAGATCTAGCTAGTTTTGTGTTCAGCATATGAGATAGTACTGAGTACTTGTGAGGAGTATTTTATTATGTATTGCTGAATGTTTCTCATCCATTATATGATACATATAGCTGGGGGTTTTCAGCTATAAGCTTTCCCCATACATGTTGCGTTCTATGTGTGTGATTTGATGTTCTGTCGCTTTGTTTTTATTCCGCATGTGACGATTAATTTGTAGAAGCAATTATGTGTTGTACAAGCAATTCGAATTGATGTATGATCAGGTTAATTGCAGCGAATAAACTTCATTATTCAGCAAATTTCTACAGGGCCAACATAACACGGTAGAAGATTCTTAAGGCTAGTTCTATCTTAGCTATATGGGTTGTATCAACAGGTAAAACCTAGTTTATCTAATATAATATAGCTGAGAATTTCTTGTTCATTGTGTTATGGGATTGCAGTGCTCTATTTTTTTAATTCTACATGGAAATATTATGTTAAGTGAATGGTAATTTTATGTGAAGTGTTTGCTGCAATTTTTTTCCATTTGGGACATTACAATTTTGAGTTGTAATTAATTAATTCAGTTTAACTAAGTTAAAATCAATTGAACTAGTTCCAATTTTTGGAGGAACTAGTAGGAGGTCTAGCAGTGGAGAGTAGCTTCAGTGATCAACCAGTTAACTAATAAATCAACCATAAATAACTCATGCATGTGTGATATACAAGTTACCTAGTTGAGATTGGAGTTCAAGGGTAGTGTACTATTAGTTGTATAATTATCCAAGTTGTACAGGTGGTGCATGCAGTCAGAGAAGGGCCTATAGGGATTGCACAGTTAAGGATGAGGAATTTCCCTAAATAATAAGGGGTAATTCCCAAGGAAACAAAGCAAGGAAATAGGGACTTGGGAAAGAAGGAAATTGGTTAAGTATTGACCAGAGGTAGCCTGTGAGACAAAGAGATAGATTATACTTGTGCACAGGTTGCTCAGGCTTGGGAAAACATCGCATTTCTTCTATATTTTCTGATTAATGCAATACAAATAGGAAGGGGTTTTGAGCAGTGGATTTCCCCTAGATATATCCTTATTTACATTTGTTGAATCATGATGCATTCTTTTGATATTTCTTCTCAATCGTTGATTTCTTTCCGCATTTGAGCAGAGTAGATTTGAGTCTTATGTTTCAGAACATTCCATGAGCATTATTGAATCTACAATTAATTTCTACAGTCCAAAGGACCCATTATAAGTCCAAGAGGCATGAGGATAATTCAAGAGTCATGCGGATATGAAAGGTCATTCCCCTTATTATAAAAGGAACCTCATAACTCAAGCAAAAGGGTTTTGGAAGCTTAATCTTTGGAGAGCTAGTCTTGGCTTCTCTACTTGGCATAGGAGAGAAAACTATTCTTTGGAGGAGCAAGAAGTGACTTAATGTTCCACTATTGGAACTAGTGTTCGCCATTGTAATTGATGTACTTGGATCTTTCACCTTATAATTGAAGCTCTATGAGACAACAAATTTTCATGCATGTATCGTAAATTTTTTAGGACTATTCTTGGGACGTTTACGGTATATGTTGTGTTCATTTATACTGGAGAAATTGATGTATTTTTGTGGCTTCTATACTTATCTTGTTGAATGTGTGTTGTATTCTCCTTGATATAATTGTATGAACTATTTCACTAACAAATATTTCCAAGCTCTCTTGTGCCTCTTCTAGGATAATACTATTACTTTCTTCTTAGAGATTCACTTTTTGTCTCCCCTCGTGAAATTTTCCTTTTACATCCTGAAATTGGTTCTTCATAATGTCATTTTACTTGCTTATTCAAGGTTTATGTATAGAATATCTTATGTTATTCGTTGAAGCCAAGGCGAACCTTTTTGTTATGGTAGCGAGGTAGATACTCTGGATGGGGCTCCTACTCCAAACACTGTGAGGTCTAATTGGGACATCACATCAAGGAGACCCCCTAAATGTTGGTGGCATCCAGCATCGTCAAAATTCCGACACTAGAAGGAGGGCCAGATGACAAGTTGTTCCTATTGAGTCTGTTTTGAATATCTTATCTTTAATGTCTCATCCTCAAATCATACTCTCGTGGTGTTTTTCTAACTGGCATCCCCTGGTCAAATTTTAATACTCGATGAGCCTCTTTATCACTTGTTTAAATTGAGGATGGAACATACATAGCCAACCACATCTCTAATTTTCTTAAATTTTGTGAATATTATGAAATTGACAATGAATATTTTTCATGTGTCACTTTATTCCTCACACTTGAAGGTTGTTTTAATCGATGGTGTCATACCTTGCCATTCACTTCCATCCATTCTTTTCATCAATTCATCATAGAGCTTCATCAATACTTTGATAGGTATTATTATCGAGATGTTTTTGAAAGATTCAATCAACTTAGAATGGATCCTAATGAATCAATTGAGAATTTTTCTAATTGATTCCTTCACTTATGTTATGAGTTTCCTAGAGAAAATTTGGATTAGGATTTCCTTAAAGAAAAGTTTGAAATTCTATTTCAAATCTCATTACATGGCGAATCTAAACCCCCTGATGTTTATGTTTCCACGAATTTTGTAAATTGTGAGACACCTCTAATTCTAGAGGAGGAAACTACTATTCCTTTTGTTCCTTGTCCTCCTCCTTTTCCAATACCAATTTTGGTGCCTCGTTGTGATAATGTCGAAGTTGGGAATCTATAAATAAAATTCCTAATATGTCTTCTCCTCAATCTCATTCCTCTTTTCATGATTCAAATATAATGGAGGAAACCCAAGAACGGTTAATGAAGTCTATTGTGAAAACTAATCCTTCCATTCCTCAAAATTTTATTGACACTCATAACTCTTGTCTTAAATCCGATTTGAATTCCTGTCACTACCCCTTGCCCCATGATTTTATTAATCAACCTATTACCAATCCAAACAGTGATCATGTGCAAGGAATTCACTCTTCACAAGTAGAGGAGCAGGAAAGTGAGGATTATTTTGATCTTTCTTATCTTTTCCAACATCCTCTGTGTCAAGATTATGTTCTTCCATCCTTGGTTGATTTTTAATCTAGAAATCGTAGTGATGAATCAAATGAAACAGATTTTCTTAATCAATCTGAATTCTTGGACAACAATCATCCTCATGATTATAACTCCATTATTGTATGTGATGATGTATGCCCAAGTACACCATTTTATCTTTCACTTTTCAAGAAAAATTTGTTTTGAAAGATTTAGATCTTGAGTATGATTCGGTCCAATAAGATGTTTTTATTGAAACTTCCCTTTCACCTCACTATCCCTTGTGTTCTAATATTTGTAATGCATTAAATTGTGAAGAAGATACTCCGAGCTCTTTATGTTTTGTTGGAAATACTGAGAACGGGAGTGAATCAATATTCCTTTCAATTAATATTATTATTAATCTTTAAGAGAATTAGTTAATCTTCAATTATTATCAGTGTTTGTACAATGATAATTGTAAACAAAAGGAGCACAAATGCACACAATTTTTAAGGTGGAAACCCCCTCTGGGACAAAAAACACTTGAATGCTTTTCTAATAATTCTTTAATATTCAACTCCAATTGAAAAGAAAGCTCCAACTTCTTAGAATATAGAAAATAATTCTTCTCCAGATCCCACTGGATGGACACTCCAACGCCCAAGATTCTTCAGTAGTCAACTGAACGGATGCCCCAACACCCAATGAGCTACAATTCACCCTAGCACCACCATACCACCCTGAATTTTTCATAGGATTGAACTTGTTGGTGACTTCATGCACTAGCCTAGCACCACCCTACCACCCTATAGAAGAATAAAAGAAGAATGGACTCCCATACTAGGGAAAATGGTCCACTTTATAATGATATAGAATGATGTAGAAGAAGAAGACACACTAGACCATAACGCCAACTATGAAACTACCACCTAATGATGATACTAGACCTCCCGACACTGCCTCTTCAACTCTTGGCATATAGACACTTGTACAAATTTTACAATGATGCTTTTACAATGAATCAGTACTATGATACCTTTACAATGACCGTATGTAGTGTTGTCCACTTGAAGACTTCATGTGGTGAACTTCTTATTGTTGTTCTACACCTTGATTGCTGCTCTTGTCATGCTACCCTTTCTCACTCTTCAGAACTTTAGATCATGCATTGTGTCTTATCTTGATGAATATATAATACGTGCAAAAATTCTTCAATGAAATACCCATGACATGATAATAGCAAAACTTACCTCATCTTGCAGAGCATATGTTAGTGCTAAAAGAAAAAAACAAATTAGAATACAAAGAACCTAATGCAATTAAGAGATGAACATGCATATACATAAGATACGTACTTGGAGCTTACCTTTGTTGCACCTTGCTTTGCTTTGCTTCCCTAGAAATTATGGTCCTTTGCAGCCCTTGACAACACATGATCTAGCCTTTTGTTGCCTTCTAGGAGCTCGATATTGAATCTGATGTATCTATGTAATTTCAGATTCCCAATATGTGATATTTGGTCCTGTAGTAGCCATATGAGTCTTATTTCCAATGCCATGGGTCTGAACCGATTTGGGTTCTTCAAGGAAAATTTATGCCCGATCTCTCACAATGACCTAATTATGGACTATTTTAGTAGAGCGAAATTTTACAACGTGCCACATGTCACTGTCTCCTCCTTTGGCTATGAAATTGATAAAAAGAAAACTAAATTTTGTGCACTATCCGTCAATTTTTACAAAATTCCAATCCAATTATCAGAGAGAAATTTATGACGATTTTTCCAAGGTCACCTCTTTGAGATGAAATTTAGAAGCCTGCAAAAACCCTAACTTAAACAAATCATATCTCTGAAAATACAGTGAACCAAGATCTGAAATTCAGACAAGAGCTTCATCAAGATTTTTCCCAAGTGGTTTTTTTTCTTCAGCATCTGAAGCTTCACATAAAAAAAGTTATAGCGAAAATTCCATGATGACCTATTTTTAGTAGTGAAATACTTACATGAGGAGGATATGAGGGTCACAATTTATATAAATTCGTAGGTTGATAGGGTCTTCAATAAGTGAAATTTGGAGGGATTTTAGGAGCTTAAAAATTTATTAATTATTAATTATTCAATGAGAACAACCAATGATTAGTGTCATGCCACAACCCCATGGGGTTTTAGCCCACTAACACGAATATCTCTCAAACCGTGAATAATTATGTATGTACATATCAATGTAAACATATTGACAAGTAGAAACCATCCCACATGTCCTTGAATCAAAATAGAGTAAGTTTTCAAGTGAAAATTATCATGCAAGATTGGGGTAGCCCTTGGTGCTGCTTGGTTTCATATAAATGAAAACCATTGATCAACAATATACCCCTTTGGCATTGATAGAAACACAAGTACTCCCCCTACTATCATGACACCTCTTCCTACAAAATTCTCTCCCCCTTTGACATCAATGGAAAAGGGTAACCCCCATGACACACAACCATCTTGCAGACCTATACACACTTCCACTCCCCCTTTATTTTCTGAATAATGAAAATCTAATGAGAATTTGGGCTAATCCGAAGCTTTTGGCGAAGATTTTAAAATGCTTCACAAGGTAAAGGTTTAGTGAAGATATCAGCGATTTGTTCTTTGTACCAACATATTCAAGTTTTATGTTCTTTTCAGTGACTTTTTCTCTGACAAAATGATATTTTATTAGAATGTGTTTTTTTTAATGCATGACAGGATTATTGGAGATGATGATGGCACTGGTGTTATCACAGAAGGTGGGAATAGGCTCATTGAATTGTACTTGAAGATCTTGCAAAGTTTGTTTCATCCAAAGGACTTGAGTACAACAAGATTTCACTGCAATGTATTCTGATTTCGTTGTAGATAATGATATTGAGGTTTTATTTTTGCTCAACCATGATACGAGACAACCACCTAGATAGAATGATGCTCCACTAGTACTCTAATGATAATCAATACTTCTTGCCAAATCTGCATCTGTAAAGGCTTGAATAATGAGATTTCTTCCCTTGGGATACCACAAGCCATATTCGGTTGTGCCCTTTAGATATCGAAGAATTATTTTTACGACAATAATATGTGATGCTTTTGGTGTTGCTTGGAATCTTGCTACTTGTCCAATTGCTTGCATAACATTTGGCTAGGAGGCTGTTACATATAGAAGACTACCAATCATAGATATGTACAACCTCTAATCCACATCCTTAAATGAGTCGTCTATGATCAATTTGCAACCTATTACCATTGGAGTAAGGATGGGTTTGAAATCTTCCATTTTGAATTTCTTGAGCATTTCCGTGATGTACTTGGCTTGACATATAAATATTCCTTTCTCTTGCTGAGATATTTGAATCCCTAAGAAGTATGTCATCTCACCAAGTAAAGACATTTCGAAATCACTTTGCATCTTTGTATAAAAGTTCATACTTAGTCCATCATCATTGTTACCGAAGATTATATCATCCACATATACCTAAACAATTTTTAAATTATATTTATCTATTTGTGCATAAATATTGTTATCAGAAGTACCTTTCTTAAACCCTTGTTGACGTAGATGTCCATCAAGACGAGCATACCATGCTCTGGGAGCCTGCTTGAGACCATATCAAGCCTTATTTAACTTGAAAACGTAGTATTATTTTTCAGATAGTAGAGAACCTTTAGGTTGTTCGATGTAAACTTCTTCTTCTAATTTTCCATTCATAAATGTTGACTTAACGTCCATTTGGTAGACTTTGCTTTTTCTTGAACATGCATAGGCAAGAAAAATCCGGATGGATTCCATTCTGGAAACTGGTGCAAATGTTTCGTCGAAATCAATTCCTTCCACTTGTGCATAGATTTTGCAAACCAATCTTGATTTGTTTCTGGTAACCTATCCATATTCATTCAATTTGTTCCTGAACACCCATTTAATCCCAATGACATTTTCATATTTTTGTCGTGGAAATAATTTCCAATTGTTATTCTTCTCGATTTGATCCAATTATTCATTCATAGCTACTACCCAATGTTAATTCTAGTTGGCTTCCTCAAAACTACTAGGCTCAAAGGTTGCTAGAAAATCAATGTGATCTTGTTGTGATGAACGAAGCTGTCGACCTTAATTTATGTCACCAATGATTTGATTTTATGGATGGTTCTTTTGAATCCATTATTTTGTTCTCTTTGGAGGAGCTTGTTGTTGTTGTTCTTGTATATCTTGATGACCATTATTTACTTCTTCTTGGTTGACAGTTTCTTCTTGTTCTAGAATTTTCTCTGTGTCTTTTTCAACCTCTGTCTCAAGTTTCAAAGATTCTAGATCCTCATCATTATTCGTTAGAACACCATCTTCATCAAATGTAACATTTATGCTCTCCACTGTTTGTTTTCGTATTAGATTATAACATTTATAGGCCTTTATTTTGCGTGAGTAACCAAAAACGATACCATCGTCAACATGTGTTTCAAACTTACCCAAATTTTGATCTTCTCTTTTGATATAACATTTTCGTCTGAAGATTCTGAAATATTTTAAATTAGCCACTTTTCCTTTCCATAATTCATATGGGGTCTTGCTGCAATTATTTATGATAAGACTTTGGTTGATAATGAAGATTGTCGTATCAATTTCTTGAATCCATAAATTTTCATCCAATTTTGAGTCCTTCAGAATTGTTCTACCCACTTCCTGTATGCTTCTGTTATTTCTTTCAGCAATTCCATTTTGCTGAGGTGTTCGTTCTATTGAAAAATGTATTATTATTCCAATTTCGTCACAATATTGGTGAAATAATTTGGAAGTGAATTCTCCGCCACTATCTAATATTAGACACTTAATTTTCAAATCAGTTTCATTTTCGACCAAATCCTTGTAGATCTTAAAGCACTCAAATGATTCATATTTTTTCGTTAGGAAACTGACAACTGTCATCCTGGTATAGTAATCTATCATTAACATGAAATATAATTCTCCATCTAAGCATTTTGTTCTCACAGGACCACATAGATCAGTATGTATCAATTCCATTGGATGTGATGAAAACTGTTCTTTTGTTTTAAATTCGAATTTTGTCTGCTTGTCATGCCGATAGGCCTCACATAGTGTGTTGGAAGGTTTTGAGATCTTCGGCATTTCTCATAGTGCTTCTTTTTTGCTTATCATGACAATATTGTCAAGTTTATGTGACCCATTCGTTTGTGCCATAACCAACTTTCATTTTCTTTAGCTAGTAGACATGCTTTAGTTACTTCATCCAGAACATAAATGTCATTTGGAGCTCGACTTATTGTAGCCACAATTTTACCATACCTGCCTTTCCTGATTTTAGTTTTTGTGGAGTTAAATAGCATTGTGTGTCCTTGATCACACATTTTTCCAACACTGAGGAGATTGTGATTCATGTTTTCAACCAATAGAACATTCTTGGCTAGAGAATCTTTGCTTTCGAGAGTGATAATACCTGATCCTATATCATTTGAAGATCCATCATTTCCAAAGGACATGGTTCCATCCTTCTTCTCTTTCAAAGAATTTTATTTATTTATATTTTCTGCTCAACTTAGTGTTCCTAAATTGATGTCATAAATTATCAACCAGGGCTAGTAAACTGTTGAAGTGAAGTGCACTATATATGCCTAGGTATCTTCTTCCTACTTCGTTGTGTTTAGTGTTTTTGGTTTTGTGTTTTTGTGCTAAGAGGAAAAGAATTAAATTGTTGGCAAAGAGAAGTTACTGATCACACTAAAAACAGAACAAAATCTACTCTAAACTGTGTATGGCACCTAAGAACAGAAAATGCTAATCCATAGATTGTAAAGCTTGACAAGAAAAGTAACTCATAACATTAACTCAGTTCAATTCATTTCATTAGAGGTATGTTGGAACAACTTGAGAATAGGATAAGTTTGATGTAATAAAGTTCACTTTAGTAAACAACAACTTAAAATATCATAGAGAAAATCGCATCCATTGTTAGAAATTTGTTGGAACATTTTGAGAAAATATTATCTACAATATAGTAAGGAATCCTATGCTAAAATAACTTATGACACTAGAATTAACCCATTCTGCAACTCAAAATGTCACTATTAAACCTCATTCAAGGGTTAGAGATCTCTTGGAATAAATTTGGAAAAAGGTTGTTTGTAAAATTATGAGAAATTGCAGAACAGTTAAGAACTCAAAATGATATAACTAATTCTTGTCCATATAATAATGATGTGTTAGAAGAGACTAAGAACAAGATCATCTTGTAAAATAATGAGGGTCTTTTAAGTCTAATTAACAGGACTAGAATGCAATTAACTAATAAAACTTGAAATACAATAAACAGAACTGAACTAAAATGCAATTAACCTCCGAAGTACTACAACTCTATCTCATTCACGTGTTAGTGATATATTGGAACAATTCATGAGAACAATATTGACTGTAATATTCGATGTAAGTAAACATAAAACATGATGCTCAGAAAACTGCCTAAATTAAGAATAAATAGAGTTAAAAATCACTTATCTAGAAAATATGCACAAAGCCTTTCGGACAGTAGGGGCCCTCTACCATCAGATTGGCACACGAATCCTCAACTCCTTAAAATTGCTTCAAATCATGTATCAAATTTGTACTTCTTTCATTAAAGGAAAAATGCTCAGAAAACATAGTATCACAGTTTTTGAGAATTAACAACAGAACATCAACTAGCTAGCTATCTCTCAGTTCACCGAGTTATTCTTATAAGAAAAATACATAACTGTCATTGAGTAGAAATAGGCATAGGTGTCTTTTTCAATCAAAATCGAATTATAACTCCTGTTGAGGACTCGTACTTTTCTGAAGACATCTGCAGAGTCCTTGTCCTTGTAGAAGTCTAATTATTAGTTTTAGCTTCCTCCACGTGCATAACCACTTGCAGATTTTTGCTCAGACTTCGTAGAGGGCAAGGAATGATGTAGGAGAGTTCTAGAATTCAACCATATGCATTTTTCCCTCAAATGAAACCTGTAACCTGTGTGAACATAAAGATAGCTGCGGAATATGCGACTAGCTACAGAATGGCTGCATTCTGTAGCTAAGTCTGATAAAAAATCACTATGACAACAAAACCACAAAAGTATAATAAGTCAGTCATTGCATGCATTCTTAAAGTGACTTTAATCATTCCTATTGATCTTTTAAGCCTACAAATGATAAAGGAAAAATGAAATAAAGTGAAATTTGGTGAAAGGAAAGGACATCTTTGGGGCTCAACATACCCCCACTGCAAAGCTTTTGCATGTCCTCATGCAATCAATCCATGTATTCTGAAACTTCTGCTAGGACATCTAACTTCCTTTTTCTGCTTTGCTTGGTGTTCAATGGCATCATAGGCTTCCTTATGACCAATTTGAACCTCAGATTTATAAGTTCCCTGCTCAATTTTTTGTTTTTCTTCTTCAGCTTCTCACTAGCCTTGTACAATTTTTCCATTTGTAGAGAGAGAGTTGTGTTCATGTTACTTTTCAGCTTGACTTGTTCCCTTAAAATTTCATTTTCATTTTTTATATGCCTATTAAGTATTTCCAATTCATATTTATCTCTTCTCAGCACTTCAATTGAAGATTATTGTGGGCTAGGAGTTCTTCCTCTGTTTTCTGAAGCTCTCTTTTCCAATGACTCAACATAATTATAGATTTGTTGTTGGGCTGGGTCTACCTCCGGAGTTCCTCTATCAAGATATTCTTCATACTGGTACTCAAGAGATCTGTCAGTTGGTGTCTCTTCATCTTCAATATATGTGATTCTTGTTTGCTTAACTCCTGTTTTCTTCAATATGCCTCTAAACCTATGGCTTCTTCTCAGTTTAGATGGTCCCTCACCTCTCTCCTTAGCATACTTCCTTATTATCTTTTCCTTTTTAATATGTTTCTTAATTTCAGCCAATTTTTCAGAGATAATCTCCTCACTGTCTTCTTGTATGGATTTACCAGTTTTAAGTTCAATAGATTTGGCAATTTTTCCTCTCCTGCTTCTTCTTACAAGTTTTCCTTCAGATGGAGTTTCTTTAGGTTCTTCAAAATGATTCCTCAAGAGGAACTCATCCCAATTGTCTCACACCTTTTTCAATTGATGCTCAATTAGGATTTTAACTAGGCCATGGTGATACAAGGTGGTTTATGAGAATTGAACCCTTTTTTGGACATTAGAAGCCATCCTCTTTAGGCTATGGAGTAAGAAAAAGGGTAAATTGATTTCTTGATCTAGGAAATGCATCATAAGTCGAATGTGATAAACATATAGGGTGCCAAACCTTCCCTCACAAGTTATAAACTTTTGCAGAATTAGCAACATATTTCGCCATTTATTCTTTAAGGCTAAACTATGAATGCCTTTCTTGAAAACTGAGATATCCATACCTGGTGTTTTTAGTATCTGCCTCCATGCTTCATTGTGAAATTCCTTTTTTTTGAACCATCGTTCACCTTGCCTTGGTAACTCTGCTGCTTCTGCTATAAAAGATTCTGTGATAATGAACTTGACATCACCTATTTCAACTTCTGACCCGTTGAATGATCGGGCAAATGACTTGGTGACCTCCTTATGAAACCTATTGAACTTCTCCAAAAAATGTAGCCATCCAACCTGCTGTAACATCTCTCTAATTTGTGGGTAACCTTCTAGATATTTGGTTCCAAATGGTTCGGAACTTACAATGAGTCCCATGGCTTCTTTTCTCAATCTTCAATTTACTGCTCCGTTACTGCTCTCCTATTCAAGGTAAAAATAGCTGTAGAAGGTTGTTTTCACCCCAAAGATGACTTCTCTGTTTCTGTAGACAGGAATTGGCTACGGAAAAATGACATGAAGTGGATATGGAATGAGTGAAATATGACGAGGGTAAATCATACGAATAAATGAGTTTGAGAGCTGTCATGAAGTAAAAGACCGCAGAGAAATCCCATGAGGATTTCAAAATCATCACTGAATATTTAGGGTTAGTGATGTGACCTAATAGGTCACTTCAAGTACTAACCATTAATTTTTAATAAATAATGATTTGATATAGCGGAATGGAAGGGATTTGTCCAAGGATTTTATGATAGGCTTGATCAATACGAATAATCAAAATAACTTTATGAAAAATACATATGACTTAACCATACTATAAATTTCATAATCTGTTATCATAATAATTTCACAATTTTACCTTAGCCCTTCTTTTGATTTTTGTTGTTTTAATATGCTTTGTCTTCCTTTGAAAATCATTGATCTTTCAGTGTTCATAATCCCTTTGATTTGACATAGGTGTGCAGGATCAATTTGCTGCTGAACAAGTGGTTGCTGGATAGTTGGCTGCAGAATATCTGGCTGTAGAATGTCTGGCTGCAGAATGTCTGGCTGCGGAATATCTGGCTGCAGAATGTACCTGTAAAAGCCTTGAGACATGGAATGAAATGATTTGAAACATGGATGGAATGTAGTATGAAATGAAATAAAATGGATCATGAAATATGGTGGAATGAAGCATGAGTGAAGTGAAATATGATGGAATGAAATGGATCATAAATGTGAAGTGGAATGAAATATGAAAAGTGGCTTGCAACTTATGATTTGTAATACTCAATTGCAGAAAGAGATCAATTTTGAAAATCTGAAATGAAAATGAAATGGACCATGAAATGGAGTGAATGAAGTATGGATGAATGGAGTGAATGAAATATGAATGAAGTGAGATATGATGGAGTGAAATGGATCATAAGTGGAATGTGATATGTAAAGTGGGCCTGCACTTATGATTTTATGATAGTTGCTTTGCAGGAAAAGAACAAATTTGAAAAGCTAAAGTGTCAGAAGGATTCTGATTTTCACTTTATCTTTTCTGTATAAACATGCTAATCAATGATTAGTTTTCATGTTTATACTTTATTTTATTATTATTATTTTTTTTCATGCATCTGATTTCAGAAAATACAATTAAGTTGATGAAGAAGAAGGATTCTTCTTCATTAACTTCACATCACTGTTCTCTTGGAATCTCTTGACAAATTATTCTCTTGAAAGTGGCTTATGATACCGTTTCAATCTATGACCATTTACAAGAAAAGTGACCTCATCTTCATCTATTGTCCTGGTTTTTATTGCTCCATTGTCAAAAATTTTCACAATTTCATATGGCCCAAGCCAATGTGTTTGAAATTTACCTTGAAAATCTTTGAACTTTGAATCAAACAAGAGGGCCCAGTCACCTTCTTTGAATTTATTTTCCTTAATGTACTTATCATGCCATCCAGTCCTTTTCTGTTGGACTTTATTTGTTCTCTGGACTGCATCTTGTCTGATCTCATCCAATTCATTAATTTGCTCCAATCTATGCTTTTGTGCTTCTATTAGATCAAGTCCTAGCTGGACTGCCATTTTAAAAGTTTGAATGTGAAACTCTATGGGAAACAAGACTTGTTTTCCATAAACAAGTTCATAAGGAGTATGACCTGTTGTGCTTCTCCATGTAGTTCTATAGGCCCACAAGGCTTCAGGAAGCCTGTCTGCCCAATCTCTTCTATGTAAATGAACAGTCTTTGTTAGGATCCCTTCAATGACCTTCTTAGTAGATTCCACTTGACCATTTGCTTGTGGATGATAGGGAGTAGATTTTCTGTGTCTGATTTTGTACCTCTCCACCATTTTTTCCACTAGCTTTGATGTGAATTGAGCTCCTTGATCTGTAACAATTTCTCTTGGGACACCAAAACGAGTAAAAATATCCTCAAAAAGAAAATTAACTACAGATGCTTCAGTAGCAGAAAGTAATGGCTTGGCCTCTACCCATTTGGTAACATAATCGGTGCAAACTAATATATATTTCTTTTGTCTTGATGGAGGACTAATAGGTCCTACAAAATCTAAAGCCCATTTCTCAAAAGGTTCAATATGTACCTGAGGCTGCAATGGCATCTCACATGAAGGAGAAGGTTTCCCTACCCTTTGGCAGCTGTCACACCTTTTGACATACTCTTTAGCATCTTTAAAGAGGGATGGCCAATAGTATCCTAAATGAAGGATCTTATAAGTTGTCCTTTTATCAGCAAAGTGTCCACCACAAGGTTCATCATGACATGCCTTGAGGATCTCAGGCATCTCATCTTCTCGAACACATCTCCTAATGATAAAGTCTGGATCTGTTTTGTATAACTCATTAGCAACCCATGAATATTTTTCACTGTCATAAATGATATTTCTTTTGTCTCTTGCATTCATTATTGAAGGAAATTTCCCTGAAACTAGATAATTAGCAATGTCAGCAAACCAAGGAGTTTGAGTAGAATTTGCAAAAAGATATTCATCAGGGAATTGATCTTCAACTGGAGTATTGTCTTTAATGTTTTGGAGTCTAGATAGGAAATCAGTTACTGTATTTTGTTTCCCAGGCCTATCTAGAATGGTAATGTTGAATTCCTGTAAAAGCAATAACCATCTTATGACTCTGCCATTAGTAATTGATTTTTTCATTAGATATTTAATTGTAGAGTGATCTGTGTGAACAAAATTTTCATAGCCTGTTATATAGTGTCTGAATTTATTTATGGCATGAACAACAAATAAGAATTATTTTTCAGTTACAGTATAATTTAACTTTGAAGGAGTCAAATTTTTACTTGTATAGTAGATGGCATAAGGAATCAGGTCTTTTTGTCCCAATACTGCTCCTAAAGCTGTATCCGAGGCATCTGTTGAAATATGAAAAGGTAATTTCCAGTTAGGTCCCCTTAAAATAGGTGCTTCATAGATTTTTGTTTTCAGGGTCTCAAAGGCTAACTGGAAATCAAGATTCCATTTGAATTCACAGTCCTTGGTAAGTAATTTGAAAAGTGGAGATGCTATCTTGGTGAAGTTTTCTATAAACCTTCGATAATATCCTGTAAATCCTAGAAAACTCCTAACATATTTTTGACAACTTGGAATAGATAAGTTAGAGATGACTTAAACTTTTGACTCATCAACTCTAATCCCATCCCCTGAAATGTGATGTCCTAAAACAATTCCTTCAGTAAACATCATAAAACACTTCTCATGACTAAGTGAAAGATTTGCTTCTTTACATCTCTTTAAAACTTTTTCCAAGTTTGTTAAGGCTTCTTCAAATGTGTTTCCATAAACTATGAAATCATCCATATATACCTCTACACAATCATGTATTAGATCTGAAAAGATTCCTAGTACTGCCCTTTGAAATGTTGCGGGTGCATTGCATAGTCCAAATGGAAATACTCGGTAAGCATAGGTACCCCAAGGATAGGTAAATGTGGTTTTGTCTTGATCTTCAAGTGCTACCTGAATTTGGTTATAACCACTAAACCCATCTAGAAATGAAAAGTACTTTTTGCCAGCTAATGTATCTAACACTTGATCTATGAAAGGTAAGGGAAAATGATCTTTAAGAGTAGCTTTGTTTAATTCCCGGTAGTCAATACATACCCTCCATTTACCATTTTTATTTGGCACAATCACCAAAGGAGAAACCCACTGACTATCTGAAATGGGATAGATAAAGTTGACATTTAACAATTTCTGCAATTCTTCTTTAACAATCTCCCTAAGATTTGGATTCATCCATCTCTGAGGTTGTCTGATTGGTTTAAAATTTTCCTCTATGTAGATGTGATGAGTGCAAGTCTTAGGGATTATCCCTTTCATATCAGTGTACTCCCATGCATATGCAGAAGAATGTCTCTGTAATATATTGACTAGCTTTTCTTGTTGAGATTTCTCTAGGTTCTTGTTTATGTTTAAAGTTTTACCTAGAAATATCTTAATTATAGAGCTGCCAAATTTATCCATGGAGTAAAGAGACATCTGTCTTGATGATAAAAACTCAATGTTGGATTCTTCTTTAAATTGTTCATGTTTGTATTCCGAAGAGGATTCAAAATTTTCTAAGGTATTTAGAATCTGGCTATCTTCACTAATTTCTGAAATTGTGAAGAGAGGTTGTATGTCTTCTTCATCCTCAATCCATTGAGTATCATCTAATTCTGTAATTGTTTTTGTTGGAGGATACAAGGAAAATTTCTTGGTTGAACTACCATCAGAGATGTACATATCACCGGATCTACAACTAATGAAAGCATTAGCTGTAGCTAACCAAGGTCTTCATAATATGATATGATGCCCTCCTAGATTATTCTTAGGAGTTAGGATCATAAAATCCACAGGATACTCCCAAGAATATAGGGACACTAGAATGTCTTCTATTACCCCATCAGGTTTGATCACAGATCTGTCTGCTAATTGTAATAATGTGGGTGTAAAAAGAAGATTAGGAAGTTTTAGTTTATCCATGATTTGTCTACTCATGATATTGATTGCTAATCCTAAATCAATAAGTGTGTTTTGGATCTCAGTTCCATTGATGTGTATTTTAACAACTGGATTTCCTGGGTCTAGATACTTTGGAATGGCAATCTTACTCATCATGATATCTGCTATTTTTCCTACCAGTTGAATTTTCTTTCTCTTTGATTCTTTTTCTTGTTTTTTTCATGCTCAAATCCTTTATTGTTTTTGCTAAAATTGGAATTTCCTTGATAGCTTGTAATAATGGGATCTTAATACAAACATTCCTTAGCTCATCTAGGAAATCATAATTAGGCACCATAATTTGTTTTTCTACACCTCTATCAATTTGTAATCTTTCTGGAAAGGGAGGTGTAGAGGTAGATGTTGATGGCTGCTCTATTATAGGAGTTGAAATTATTGGTTCTTTTTGTTTTGATTTTTTAATATTTGGGTCTTGAAAAGATGTGTCTTCTTCAAGACTTTTATTTACCCATAGAGAATCTTCCTCAGAGTTGTTTTGTTCTTGTATGATTACAGAAGGTTTTTTCTTTTCAAGTATTCTTCCAGGCCTAAGTTGAACATCATTAAGGTCTAAAGGAGTAATCAAATAGGTTGGAAACTGTTGGCCTTCTATCATGTATGTGTTCTGAAAATTTTTATTGTTGGGGTTTGGTATGGGTTGGGCAGGTAACTGATTTTTTTTTCTGAGGAAATGGTAATGGAAGTGGTGGATTTTGATGTTGTGGATTTTGAGGATTTTGTTGAGGAGGGAAATGTGGATATGGTGGATATTGATAGTACTGAGAGTATCTTCCATAGGGATTTTGTGCTCCTTGTGCCCAAGTTTGAGATTGATTTTGGAATTGGGGCCAAGGCTGCTGCCAAGAATTCCAATTTGGTGGGGATTGATTATACAGCTGATCATGGAATCCTTGTGTTTAAGGTCCTTGCCAAGTCCTAATAGAGACAAAATTGAGAGATTTTGTGGAATTTGTAAGGGTTTCTTCTTGAAAGACAACTTTAAGACCAGGAAGTGAAGGACAACTCTTGGTCTCATATTTTTCTGAACAAATTACACAAGTCTCTACTATTTTTTCATCCAAAGGGCACTCTCTCAAGGCATGCTTCTTTCTAAATTTGGGACAAAATATTTCTAAGGCATCAGATTCAGCTTTTTGCTTGTTTTGTAATTTAAGGTTTTCTATTTGTTCACTAAGACTCCCTAAAATTTCAGATTTGAATTCATCAAGCATATGTTCTATTTCTACCCTACTTACTGTCCCATAAGCAGACTTACTTGCCCTTGCAAGAGCAGGGTCTCTTGGTCCTTTTACAGTTTTAGATTTCCCTCTTGAAAGGTTGATACATAATTCAGCTATTTCAGGTAATGTGAGCTGAGATATATCCCCTTTTCCCATCATATTAAGGATATCTAGCCATTCATCCCTTATTGTCTTCAACAAGAGAGCTTTCAAAGTATCTTGGTCTAAGTTTTCCATTTTTTCTCTTTTGATGTTATAGTTAAACCTCTCCAACAAATCTTCCAGATTTTCATCCTCTTTTTGTAGCATTTTAAACACTTCCTCCTTATGGTTGACTGGCATACAGTAATCCAAATGCCTCTCTAGAAATGCATGTTTCATGTCTTCCCATGTCCTAATAGAACTGTTGATCAAACTCATAAACCATTTTAATGTTGCTCCTTTCAATGTTGAAGGGAATAGTTTAAGTTTTTGGGCATCTTGTAAGTAATCATAGGTTCTACATAGGACTTCAAATTCAAATAGGAAGGTTTCAGGATCTTCAATTTTGAGTTCATAAAAGTTTGGAAGGACAGAGGGTGAAATGTTTTTCATAGTTGCATTGGTTTCTTCATCTACTATGGGAAACCCAAAATAGCTTCCCATTTCCCTTCTACCTCTTCCTCTGCCTCCTTCTTCACCTCTACCCCCTCCAAATAGTGTATGTTCTCCATTAAAGACTCCTCCTCCCCCTTCTTCTGCCATGGTTGATTCTCCTATGGAAGTGGAAAAGTTTATGTCTCTAGCAGGGGTTCTTGAATATTCTTCTAGGACAGGTTCAGTGGATGAAGTGGAAGGTCTTTCTGATGGAATATCTGATCTTAAGTCTTATGGAAGTCTATGATCAGTAAAGTATGGGATTTTGGTTTGAGTTGGAGGTGTGCTGCCTCTTGGTCTTGGTGGAACAAGTGGTGTTCTAGGAATCAAGCTTCTGCTTCTTATGAATCTACCCCTTGAGTCTCTTTCTCTACGCATATCATTGTTTTTGGGAGGTAAGAAACAAGGCTACCTAGTTACACTTCCCTGGAAATGGCGCCAAAATGTCTGCTCAACTTAGTGTTCCTAAATTGATGTCATAAATTGTCAACCAGGGCTAGTAAAATGTTGAAGTGAAGTGCACTATATGTGCCTAGGTATATTCTTCCTACTTCGTTGTGTTTAGTGTTTTTCTAGTGTTTTTGGTTTTGTGTTTTTGTGCTAAGAGGAAAAGAATTAAATTGTTGGAAAAGAGAAGTTACTGATCACACTAAAAACAGAACAAAATCTACTCTAAACTGTGTATGGCACCTAAGAACAGAAAATGCTAATCCATATATTGTAAAGCTTGACAAGAAAAGTAACTCATAACATTAACTCAGTCCAATTCATTTCATTAGAGGTATGTTGGAAAAAATTGAGAATAGGATAAGTTTGATGTAATGAAGTTCTCTTTAGTAAACAACAACTTAAAATATCACAGAGAAAATCTCATCCATTGTTAGAAATTTGTTGGAACATTTTGAGAAAATATTATCTACAATATAGTAAGGAATCCTATGCTAAAATAACTTATGACACTAGAATTAACCCATTCTGCAACTCAAAATGTCACTATTAAACCTCATTCAAGGGTTAGAGATCTCTTCGAATAACTTTGGAAAAAGGTTGTTTGTAAAATTATGAGAAATTGCAGAACAGTTAAGAACTCAAAATGATATTACTAATTCTTGTCCATATGATAATGATGTGTTAGAAGAGACTAAGAACAAGATCAGCTTGTAAAATAATGAGGGTATTTTAAGTCTAATTAACAGGACTAGAATGCAGTTAACTAATAAAACTTGAAATACAATGAACAGAACTGAACTAAAATGAAATTAACCTCCGAAGTACTACAACTCTATCTCATTCACGTGTTAGTGATATATTGGAACAATTCATGAGAACAAGATTGACTGTAATATTCGATGTAAGTAAACATAAAACATGAGGCTCAGAAAACTGCCTAAATTAAGAATAAATAGAGTTAAAAATCACTTATCTAGAAAATATGCACAAAGCCTTTCGGACAGTAGGGGCCCTCTACCATCAGATTGGCACACGAATCCTCAACTCCTTAAAATTGCTTCAGATCATGTATCAAAGTTGTACTTCTTTCATTAAAGGAAAAATGCTCAGAAAACAGAGTATCACAGTTTTTGAGAATTAACAATAGAACATCAACTAGCTAGCTGTCTCTCGGTTCACCGAGTTATTCTTATAAGAAAAATACATAACTGTCATTGAGTAGAAATATGAATAGGTGTATTTTTCAATCAAAATTGAATTAGAACTCTTGTTGAGGACTCATACTTTTTTGAAGACATCCGCAGAGTCCTTGTCCTTGTAGAAGTCTACTTCTTAGTTTTGGCTTCCTCCACGTGCATAACCACTTGCAGATTTTTGCTCAGACTTCGTAGAAATGATGAGAAAGAGAAAAGAAACAGTGATGGGTCCCGATAAATGGGAGGACGTAAAACAAAAAGTTACAAAAGAAGTGGCTAAGTCAATGTTTAATTACAAGGAAGGGCCAAAAAGAAAAATGTTGAAGGTGCAGTATTTCAAGCACCCAGACATAGCTCGTTATTTGTATGATAGGCACCTTGCAGCCTATGGAAGGCTTCCATGGAATGATGAGGTTCCTATTTATTTTGCACAAATGTTTTATGCAGATTTTTTTTTGGGTATGAAACCCAATTACAATGACCTTCTGTCAGAATTTTTTGGCCCGGGGAAAGGTCGATTATATGACCGTAAGGGCACTAAGCGAGATGTGGAGTTGCCTCGCCCTGAGCCGCCATTGGTGATTCGACCGTTTCGAGTCGAAACTCTGCGATCAGAGATGGATGCGACTTCTCAAATAAGTCGAGAAGCAAGGGATGTTATGATCGACAATGTTCATAGCGGATTGGGTGGAGTCGATCTTTGTTTAAATCGACAAAGAGAACGTGAAAATGCACGTGCCAATTTTGTTTATTGTACAGATGAGGAGATTGACAACATGAATGTTGAAGATCTCCGAACACATGCAAAAAATTGTCGCAATGGTTTGCAAGACCTAATTTTTCACGAGGAAGAGGGCACTAGAACGGTATGTGTTAGTGACCTTAGGGTTTGAAATTATTTTTACATATAGATGTGTACAATTTGTAATAAATACATGTGTATGTACATGTATACATTTATTTGTATGTGTACATTAATCTAACAAAAATGTATGATTATATGTTAAAACACCATTTGCAGTTCTCACACATGATGCGTGACGAAAATGTTAATATCACATTCGGGACCTCTGGTTCAAACAATGCAGATGGGTCTGACCATCAAGATATGTTGGCAAATGTTAGTGTTTTTTAAGTGACTTTAAAATAAATAATTGTTGCCACACATGTGTACATGTATGTATATATATAATTTGATAAAATGTTTTAACAGGTACCGATTCCGTCTGATGTTTTTGGGATGGCGGTACCTTCTTCTTCCTTGGGAGATGTACCTTCTACTTCCTTGGGAGATGAGCCACAAGTATGGACAATTTTTCACAAGTTTAAAATTTATGTTTAAAAGTTATATATATATATATATATATATATATTCTACCTCAAAAAGTTCCATTAAAAATTGATATATATATATATATATAGAGAGAGAGAGAGAGAGAGAGAGAGAGAGAGATTTTGAGTTATTTAAAATTTTTTGAATTTAGGTTCTTACAGAAAATTTCTTTAATCCGCGGACTCTAGCGACGGAGATAGGAACATCCACAGCATTTGAACAAGTTGTCTTTAGTTCCTTTTTTTAATATTATTGAAAATAAGTTTATATATGTACACGTGCATTTTCATTTGAAAGTTTTTAATATATATATATATATATATAACTGTACATGTATATTGTACAGTTTACCACTGCAGATGTTCCTATGGGAGAACTTGTTCATCAAATGGAGAGGGAACTTCATGAGGTATTGCATGACTTTTTTGCTATATTTTGTTTTTTACATGAAGTTCTAGATATATATATTCTCATTCATTTTTAAAATGTTATCAAATTTTAATGTTCAAGTACATGTGCATTGTGTATGTAGGTTTCCCATTCACATGATATGGCGCAGACTAAGACCCTAATAGGAAAGATTCTAGATCCGTCTCCATTTGATGGACATGATTTGTAGATTTGATTTCAATATTTAGATGGTCTTGAAATTTGTTAAACTTGATACAGTTTGATACTTGTGAGATTTACAATTTTTGGACATATTTTATTACATTGTTAATATAATTTGTTTTATTTAATTTTTGGATGGTTTTAGTACTTTTGGCATGTGAATGTGAAGTAATGTTGTCATCTATAAATTAATGTTGTCATCTGAACTACATTTGGCATGTTATGTAATGACATGAGTTATACTTTGTTTTGTTTTTAAAATTTAAGTTTTGGATGCTTGGAGTACATTTGGGATGTGAAGTAATGTTGTGATCTATATTTTTTTGTTAAATTAAAAGTTAAAAGTTTTGGATGGTTTAAATCTACATTTGGCATGTGATATTTAATGTTAAATGTTTTTATTGGATAGTTGAATTATAATTGGCATGGCACGTGAAGTTTTTAAAACTCAAGTTTTGGATGGTTTCAATCTACATTTTGCATGTGATATTTAATGAACTTTAAATGTTTAATGTTTTAATGTTGCACGATATATAATCAAAAGGTTTTTAAAACTTCAAGTTTTGGATGGTTTCAATCTACATTTGGCACATGTGGTATATAATGTTAAATGTTTCTATTGGATCTAGTTGAACTATAATTGGCATGGCATGTGAAGTAACGATCTATATATAATCAAAAAGTTTTTTAAACTCAAGTTTTGAATGGTTTCAATCTACATTTCGCATGTGATGTTTAATGTTTTAATGTTGCACGATATATTATCAAAAGTTTTTAAAATTTTAAAGTTTTGGATGGTTTCAATCGACATTTGGCACATGTGGTATATAATGTTAAATGTTTCTATTGGATAGTTGTTCACTATAATTGGCATGGCATGTCAAGTAATGTTGCACAAATCCCTTTTGGATGGTTGAAGTACATTTGGAATTTTAAGATTGCTTTTGATCTCTCCATGTAGTTTTGTTTGAATGAAAAATTTCCAATAGGAAGAACATAGCTTTTCAATTCCACTAACCATGTATCAATTGAGCTCTAATTGAAAAAAGAGTTTAAAGAAGTAGATATATGTACAAATTATCCCTTTAATTTTGATTGGAAATATAAGTCTCGTACATATATATGTTTGTTGAATTTGGGTCAATGTCGTTAATGCACTCAAATAGGTAGCCTTGTTGATTTATTTACATTGAAGAAGCTTTTTACCAGAAAATCCAACTAGTTTTTCATCAATGCACACAAAAAAACTACTTGGAACAATTAATTGTGCATTCTAGAACATATCTATCCAAGACAAGTAACATTTTTCATCAATGCACATTGAACATATCCGACCATTGGACAAGCAAACTTTTTACTAGATTTTCAATCAGGATTAGAGATGTGGGTCAAATCCCACCAAAAGTCAGAGAAGTGCTTCGAGTCTCTTGTCTGAAATGAATTTTCATACAAAACTATACTGCAGATGATTTATTTACATTGTGTCCATACTTTTTACCAGAAAATCCAACTAGTTTTTCATCAATGCACATAGAAAAACTAGTTCCAGTTAATTGCACTCTAGAACATATATATTGAGTACATAAATAATTTTTCATCAATGCACATAGTAAAACTAGAATAATTAATTTCATTCTAGAACACACACACACACACACACATATATATATCCAATACATATAACATTTTTCATCAATGCACATGCATAGAAAAGCTACTTTCAGTTGATACTAGAGCACGTGCTTGTACCAAAACAATTTGTACATGTGCAAACACTTGCACAAATAACATAAGCAGCTCAATTGTTAGTTGAGTACTGGAAGTTCTAAAACATATTTAATCCAAACAGAATAAATTGTTGGACAATTCACTCAAAAAAATTCTAATGGAATTCTATCATCAATAATCTGTTCATGATTGGATTTTGAAATTTTCCATCTCTTAATTTTTGATTTTTTCTTTGATTGAACTTCTATCAACTTTATGCGTGCTGCACACACCAAGTGACTATATTGACCACTTATGAAATCAGGTTCATAGTCTTCAAAGTAAACAAAGTCTCCACTTTGATGAGTTTGTTTGAAAAAATAACCTTTCAGTATAATAGACCCTCTTTCATATTGAAATCCGTGATCATTATAGTTTTGTAATAATTTCATTTTTCGTTCAGTGCAACGCATCAAATAATACTTCACATTTTCATCATTGTCAATAGGTGCAATTACAGCAAAAACATCTCCTGCACAATAAAATAAACTTAACAAAATTATACATATTTAAATTTATTTTTAGATTTTTAAATCATTAGAAAGTAATTCAAATGTTACCTTCTCTAACAAGATCAGAAACTCAATCACCATCGGATGATATTGTAGTTTCCTCTGATTACATTTCTTCAAATATTGCAATAGAAATTTTTCCCTTTGTATTTAGCTTTGTATGTTTCCAATCGTTCACATACATTTTGTTTTCACAAACGTCATTGGATTTTGTGTTGTCTATGCAAACATCACAAAAACAAGAATATTTTCTTTTATCCAATGCAAACACATTTCTGGACAATTTTGTTTGAATTGAATGCAATTTCGAGTCCCTTTTATTGTTTCAACGTCATTTCCAATTGATCTATCTGCGTCTTCGATTCCAATATGCCAGAAAAACCTTTATATGGAAAATTAGAAAAAGAATTTGTAAATATGATATCAAAATACAATTAAAAATAATCATTGCATGATAAATGTGCAATGTTTAAAATTAGATTACCAATATAAATTAAATTGAATGTACCTTTGCACTTCTCTTGATGGGTTAATCTCATGGCTTAGAGCAGTTTTGCACCATTGAACAACTTCTTCAGCGTTCACAAGTCGGCGTGCAAAGTGGTTCATTTGATATCTTCGAAGTACTCGTTTTATGCATGCTCCTGCACCGTCATGTTCTCCTTTTCCATGGCCGGTCTCAAAGAAATTCCAACAATGTTTAATGCAGGTTTTCTTATGAAGACAACACAACCAAAAAAATGATCGTGCAGATTTGAATTGACCTGCACATCCGTCTGACCATATCCAATGTTCATTGAATGTTATTCCATGATTTTTCAATGAATCATAAATTCTTCCAAAACAATGTTGTACAAAACATGTATCATGTGTACGATCGTCATTGATATAAAAGTGATATTCTTTAATGATATGTCGATTTTCACTCGTGCTTTCTATATGATCGACATTTTGTTCAACATGTCTATATAGAATATGGACAAGCATGGAGACTTGGTCAGAATGATAGTATTCACTCTGAATTTCTTTTTGTGGAACAAATGTGTAGTTTTCTGCAAAATCAATCACTGACAAAATGGTCCTTGGTGGAAAAACTTCACGAGATTTTTTGAATTGCAAGTCTTGCCATCGAGCTCTATGGGAATGCTTGGTGTATTTGTAAATTTCTGCCTCAAACTTTCTCAAAAAGTCTATCAGAAAAATTTCGTTTTCTAGTAATTCAATTCTTTTAACACTATTTGCACCTTGAATCGATGTATCGATATATTCATATCTCTTCCATTTCAATTTCATGTTGGACAATGATTGATCATTTATATCAATACGATATTTGTTTTGAAATTTAGTCAAATTTCCACAATCATCGCATTTTTTTACCACCAACACATTTCTTTTTGTAAAATAGTTCATCGCTTTCTCTTTCACATAGAATTTGAGATATGAATTCACGGATAGTGGAAGGAGGAGGTGAATCCTTCCATAATGTTCTACCGCAATCAAGGAATGTGTCATAATATAACTCAAATTCCACATGATAACGACAACAACAAGTGTCGCGTACGGTGATAGGTTTTACATACCATGGTTTTTGTTGAACAAAAGCACCGAGTGAAACATGAATTTGACGATTCTCTTCTTTGAAATTGTTGAATAACTCTATCTGAGTGGTTTCCAAGAAATATTTTCCATGTTCTTCGTACTGATTTCGTGCTATTCTTCTTCGCATCACATGCCTTGCAGTTGGCGAAACACGTGAATTATTCTTCCAATATTCATATATTATTTTTTTAACATTTTCTCCAACTCTATATTTGTATGGTTGCCTACAAATAGCTCTCCAACAAGCGAGTTCATCATTTACATCTATTTTCAGTTGAAATTTTCGATGTTTGCGCAAATTTTTTCGCGAGGTTCCCAATGCTCGTGCCATAGATGTTACCAAACGATTCTCTTGAGTACTTGATGAAACCATTTCCATCTGTATTCCTCTACGTACAATTGAAACATCTTTCTCTCTAGATCTATTAATTGACTTTATAGCACTACTCATATTTTTTATCACATCTTCCTTCATTTTTTAATCTTTGGTTGATTTTCGAATACCCAATAGTGTCATAGTTTCTTTTAATTTCCTTAATGATAGGAGACCTTTCAACATTTGAGCCTGAACTGTCACCCGCTCATTTAAGAAATACTTTTCAAAAATGCAATTAACACGATATCGTATAACATGGTTAGGTTTTTTATCTCCATATGTGTGAGTGTCAACATTTTCTAACATCTCATTATCGATAGTGATTTCATCTGTACATATTCGAAAAAATAGTACATATTCAATAAATAACTAAATTAATAAATATATCTATAATTTCAATGATATGTGCATGTGTTTAATATATATATATATATATATATATATATATATATATATATACATACCTTGTATCTCATCATCAATTTTTTGAAGAATATCTCCGTCTGTTTACATTAAACAAAATATTTTTCAAATTAGTTCATCAAATAAAAATTAAGCTTCACATTTTACATTAGGAAAATTTTAAATATATCAATAGATCATAATATTTACATTTACATACCTGCTTCAATTTCTACTTGAGGTTCATTTTCTTCTTCAATATTTTGAGGAATATCTCTGTTTGTTTACATTAAACAATTTTTTTTTTTAAATTAGTTTATCAAATAAAAATTAAGCTTCACATTTTACATTAGGAAAATTTTAAATATATCAATAAATCATAATATTTACATTTACATACCTGCTTGAATTTCTGCTTGAGGTTGATTTTCTTCTTCAATAGTTTGAGGAATATCTCTATCTGTTTACATTAAACAAAATATTTATCAAATTAGTTCATCAAATAAAAATTAAGCTTCACATTTTATATTAGGAAAATTTTAAATATATCAATAGATCATAATATTTACATTTACATACCTGCTTCAATTTCTTCTTGAGGTTGATTTTCCTCTTCAATATTTGAGAGGGCTTCTAACTTTCTTTTGCGAGATTGTCTTATCTCTTCTCTACGTTCCTCAGGGTCTACTTTTCAATCATATTTTCTTGCACAAGTTCTTCAATTTCCCATGATAATAGGGTATGAAGTTCAAAAAATTTCCTTCAAAAAATTAGACAATAACTCGATTACAAAAAATATCACAAAAGATTTAATTTAAGAAAATCCAGTTTAAATTTTTTGCAAAAAATAGATACTCCAATCCAAAACAATTACTTTAAAAAATTCGAGAGAAAAATGTCTTATAAAAATGAAACGAAGCTCAAAAGATTTACTTCAACTCAAAACACATACATACCTCCGAGAAATTTCTTTTGAATGTACGTCCAAGAAATGTTTTTAAGTTCAAAACAATTTTTTGCAAAATCAAGCCGCCTCCAAGAAATGTCTTCCAAAAAAATTCTTTAAACCTAAAACAATTCTTTGTAAAATCAGTTTGCTTCGAAGAAATGCTCTTAAATCCAAAATTCGAAGAAATTTTTTTAAACCCAAACCAAGATATTTGTAAAATCAGATGAAATGTGCGAACATAATAATTTTTTTTAGAGCCAATAGGATTCAAGATGATGATGTCAACCATGAGGGATGATTCACCATTTTTAGGTTAAAAAAGTAAAAAGATTAAAAATAATAATAATAATAAAACTAGTTGTGCAACTTGTATTTTCAAATTTTCTCCCAATGTTTTACTCAAATTTCAAGCAGGAGTACTCGTTGTATGAAAAATTTAATTCCTCATCTAAGAAGTACCCATGTTGCATACTTTCGATGGACCCTCTTATATGAAAAAAGAGAAATGCATGAAAAACGTGATTGCAATAATTTTTTTCATGTATTTATCATTTTCCTGTAGAAAGGTCCATCGAAAGTATGCAATATGGGTACTCCTTATACGAGGAATCAAATTATGAATCCAACGAGTGTTCCCGCTTGAAATTTTAGTAAACCCATAGGGAGATAAGTTGAAAATACGAGTTGAAAAAATAATTTTTGCTTTTTTCCCTCTAAAATTTGATGATGTAATCAAATCTTATTTTATTATTTCCACTATTATTTTATAATTTTCTTAGGAGGCCCATTTTAAACCTCAAAATTCCCCTAATGGAAGCTTTGTTTGGAGGCTGCAACCATAATATTCTTCTTTCCCTGTGGGCGAATCATAATGAAAACAATTTTATTGGTTTGGAAAATAATCTTAATGAATTTCTTTACAGTACTAAAAAATATGGCAGAAGGTGGTACTACCTCTGGTATCCTATAAAACTTATTTCCCAAAGTAATAATAATAGAACGAGGCCTAGAATCATACACAACATGTCTCTTTCACAAGTATGGTTGGTCTGATAACACATCAGAAACTTCAACAGGAGCAATATCACACAACATCTCATCCGTGAAGGGCTTGATGCTGCAGGGAAGGCGACATAGCTGACTGACTCGAAAATCTCTTCCTTAGTGAAGCCACCCGATGGTATATAGTTGTGGGTGTGCTGTGGTCGGTAGGCTGAGCCGCTTCACAACCTCTGTTGAAATGAGGTTCTTTTGGCTTCCCCTATTGACAATGAATTGCAGAGGAGAACCCTTCACCCAAATCTGGGAATGGAAGAGGCACTCACCCTCCTCTGGATTTTCAGGTTCCTCGTTCTGGATCTTAGGGGTGGCAACGGTGGCACTAGGTTATTCCCCTTGTCTGATTCTAACTCAGAATACAAACATTCATCTAATTCGAATGCCTTCAGCTCGGTCACCAACGACGGTTTGCCCCGACACTCACTTGTGTTGTGAGTGGAGGTTTTATGGAATTCATACCACTTCCCCGTAACCTTCTTTGGCTTTGTGGTGTTGTTCTTCGCTTGATGCTTCGACGGGTTGTCCTAAGTGGTCTTTTGTAGGGAAAACACAACACCCCCCATTTTGAATTATTTACTTCAAATAATGGGGACCCTTTCTATTAAATTTTGGCTAAACACCTTTTATGATTTTCATTAAGATTAATCATCCTACAATTTTTCCATTTTTTCATTTTTGTGGGATTTCCATTTTGATAATTTCCCTGAATTCGATTTTTAGTAAGGTTTCCATCATACTTGTTTTGCCTCATTTGGTCAACCGGTTTGTAAATGTCACTCTTTTGAAGTTTGATAATTTTTGTCGCTAGGGTTAAAAAATGTACAAAGTGTATAATATTTTAATTGTCGCAATTAAAATACGAATTCATTATAAATATTAACCCTTAGTTAGTTTTTATTAATTTTTAAACTAACGGTCATATAAAATGACCCATCCAAATAATAGAACGGTTGAAAACCGCATTTCGGATCTCGGTAATTTATTGCAATTTATTATTTTAAAACAAATTGCCAAGCCTAGAATCTCAAAATTGCAAGGTGGTTGTAGTTCAATTTGTAGAATTGTTAATAGCACGTGGGCCCCACTTCACATCGCTTCCTTATTTTTAAAACCTTACGATCATAAAATTTTTCAATATTGCGATATCGAATATTGTGATAAACCTCTCTACAATCATTTAAAATTCTCTGTTGTATGATTTGGAATTTATACCACATCTTTAAAAATTTTAATATAAAGTTTTAAATGCTTATCACTCCACCCCATCCCCGAATTTCATATAATTTTGGACTCCACATAAATAATTAAAAAAAATAAATATAATCGATATCGAGTCCGCTCCATATCGGAGCTTCACGAAAATAATAAAGAGCGTATGTTAAAAACTCCGATGAGGCATTTCCTTGCGATATGCATATTAATGCATTACCACTCACCTCACATGCATTAATCCTCCTTTGTTAATAAATCATAAAAGCACGTAAAAGTTTTTGAATAAGTTTTTGGGTTTTTGAATGGACTTTTGGTTATATAACATTAAGACATTAATTATATTATATTGTAATTATAATAATTATACTTAATTATAATTTTAATATAATTTAAATTACAATATTAATATAATATAATAATTTTTTAATAATTATTAAATCATATATATATTAATGGTTGTTTATAATTAATTTTGAAAATAATTAAGTTTAGTAATATAATTATAATTAATTATAATTGTAATTTAAGTTAGGATTAGAATTTAATTAACAAATTTTAATTTTTAATCTAGACAACAACATTTTCAGAATTTTGGTAGCTTTCATTCTTCAAATTTAAATGCTTATAAGTTGAGTTTTGTTTCGCCAAATGAGGCTCATGAAGGCTCATTGGATGTATAAAATTGGAGAGAACATTTATAAAGTAATTTCATTTCCATTTGATCATTTAATGGATCTAAAATCTAGCAAAATATCAAGCTCCAAATTTTTTAACAAAATTAATTTGTGAGTTTAATTTTCTGTATTCATCAACTTCTTCTAAGTGCACATCCATTCATCTATGTTCTCCTTGGCCAATTAAATAATCACATGCATCAATAGAAAGCTTATATTTCCTTTTCAATTATTTATTTAATTAAGTTTTGATTGGATTTGTTTTAATTCCAGATTTAGCATTTTGATTTCAATTTGCATTTTAATTAAATTATTGATTGGTTTTTGTAGAAGAACAGTTTGAAGATATAAGAAGAAGAAGATCTCAATCAATGAGAAGGCTCCAACAATTGAGGAATATGATTTTGAGCCAATGAAAATTGATTTAAAAGAACCATTCTTCAACAACTTTCTATTGAGGAAATATTTTGTAAATATTATAAATAGTAGATTGTAAAATGTATTAGGGGCTCCTCTTCTTTGCAGTTCATGATTCTTTAAGTAACTATTATATAGAGGATTTATAGTTGTAGGGTAGAGAAGAAAAAACTCAGATCTGGGGGTTATTGAATTTTTTTTCTTTTTCATGTTGGATTATGTATGGAGGATGGAGCTTGCACTACTGCAACTCTTGTTATAAAAGCAGAATTTCAAGCATTGTAAAGGACTCTTGGGGACCAGAGCCAGAGAAATGGATTCAATAAATTGTATTTATAATACTTTTGTTTTAAATACTAGTTTCATTTTATGATGACAAGAATGTGTCATCTTATTCATATTTGTGCACTATTGTCGATATCAATAATCTATCTCAATTATATGTTATTAATTATCTCTGCTCTTATGGGTTGAATTCTGATTTCTGAGTAACTATTTACTCATAAATCTGTATATTAATATTGATTTAACAAACAATGTTATGTTTTGAACTATTTCCTCATATTATTGTTTAATTATTCGAATTATTGATTTAACAATCAATATCATTTTATGAACTACTTCTCAAATGTTGTTGGTTGATTATTTCAGTTAGGAGATCTCTGAATAGAATGTGTTTTGCTATACATAGTGTCAGTTAATTGAACTATTTTGTTAACTTGATATTCATTATATGACATACATATTTAAATCCCAATCATTTAAATATCTTTCTCTCTGTTGGGTTAGATCTATATTTGCCTAATTGAGATAGGATTAGGATAATTTTCCTTTTTCTTTCATTTTAGAATAATTTTGCATTTAGATTTAATTCTACATTCCTAGAAGTCTTTTTCCCAAAGAGGCAAAACTTTATTTGTGCCTTGGATAAGCCCCAAATTAACTTAAGGATCACTTTCTTGCCTGATCAACAAGAGGGATGATTTGATGTCTCTTCTCCATTGATAGACAAAATTTATATTTTAAGCCATTGGATATTGAGAAAATGTAACTAGACCTAATTAAACCAATTAGAACCACCATTCCAAACAGAAACGAAACTACTTTAAGGTTTGGATTGGGTGGTCATCCCCACATGTTGTTGCAGCGAATTTTGAGGCCTCAACATTTTGGCGCTAGAAGTTGGGCCTGAGATTTGTTTTCTATTTGAATCTTTGTATTCTAGCATTTCATTTTTATCACAATGGCTCCTCTTAAACTTCCAATTTGGAGTTGTATTTCTGGACGTGCATCTTCTAGTACCTCATCAGAAATAGTAAAACACTTGTCTCAGGTAAATTTTAACGGTAAGAGGAATACTTGTGCATTTAATCATGTCTTTAAATTTATTCAAAAATTTTCAAATTCCATTTTTGAAGGAATTGATGAAGGTATTTTATGCTTGATTTTTATTCTTACATTCTTGAAAAAATCCAGAAGTTGGTGTCAATCACTTCCAGTTGCCTCATTTCACAGTTGAGATCAATTTATTACAATCTTTCTTTATAAATTTGATAGTTATATCTACGAACAAGTATGTGACAATTTTGAAGATTTACAAATATTTGAAAATGAATCTTTGATTGATTTTACCATCAAGTTTCGTTTAAATTGTTTAAAATTTAAAATTGAAGATAAACCTTTAAAAGATGAATTATTAGATTGATTTGAATATATTTTCTCTCTTTCTCCCATTCATAATCCATGCGAAATTATTTCAAACTTTGATCAATCTCCTTCCAATTTCATTAACATTATTGAAAATTCCAATATGGAGGTGCAAACAAATGATGATGAAGTGGTATCTATTATGTATGATCAGTTCCTTCATTTAGTGCGCACTTCCTACAATATTGATAATGATCAAGGTGCACCTTCACATGTTAATGAACCAACATCGCAAATATTGGAAAATTTTTCTATTCAAATGCAAGATGATATTAGTAGCAATCTCAAAGAAGATACCGCTTTGAAATCTAAAAATCAATGTGAGTTAGAATCAGAAAATCAGAGCATAATCAGACAAGTACAAGCAATGATTAAAGTTTCCAATAATACACAATCTGTTGTACAAATTTCTGAATTCTTTTATGATGAGAAAATGTCAAATTCAGGACAACAAAGCATCATTCTTCAAGAAAGCACAATTATTCATGTAAATGATCTTAAATATGAATTTGCAATGAAGAAAATGTGGAAGATTTCTCAAATAGAGACATTTTCAAATGCATTGTTTCGGATTCATATTTTTCCCTTTATCTTGATAATTTTTCTAATAGAAATTTATCCTCTCTTCACTTTAAAGATATTTTAGAAAACAGAAAAGCTGATCTAAATGAATTGTTGATTAGTTTTTATCAAGATACAAAACTAATTATTGATCATTCTTCTAACATTAATGAACATGAGCTTAATATTCCTCCTCTTTTTGATGCATTGAATGAGATCGAAGGAAATTCTAAATAATATTGTGAGGTCATTTATGATAGCTATTATGAAATTGAAGATATTGATTTGTCTGATTTATAATTGAATCCTCGTGTTCAAAGTCTAATCACATGTGAAAATAAAAACCAATTTAATTCAGAAATTGTTTCAAATAGTTCTCATTTTCAAACAATTAATCATACACATGACTTCAACATTCAAGATACCATTCCAATCTATGATTTATATAACGATCAAGCTCGCATTCCTATTCATAGTCATAACCCTCTCTTGAATTCACAAGTTGGTATCAACAATCATTGTCATTGCATTTTTCTGCCCAAATCTTGTGAAGAGGAAATTGTTTAAAAAAAATCCCATTTGTGTTGTGACAACAATTGTAACACTAGTGTAAACTATGATTCAATTTTGTTATTGTTGGGTGTGGAGCCTGATTATCTTGTTTACTTTGTATCACAGCATTGGACCCCTGTACCTTTGCCGCCCGTAATTAATCGCTGCCGTGGGGGGTCCAGGGGGGCGACAGCGCTTTTCGGAGCCCCCCCCTGGCGGGGGTTTTCGGGGGCAGCGCCCCCGAAGCTAAAAACATATGTAAAATTTCCTTGTAAAAGTATAGTAATTTCTAGTCAATCTAGGCCGTTCATTAGGCAAATGATCTGACGGTAGAAGTTATGTTTAGATTAGGGTTTTTTGCCCTAGAAGGCAACCCCTCGTTTTTATGAGGGCATTGTATTGCGGCTGTGTATTGTATGTGTATTCTCAGAGCGAGAAACAAAGAGGGAGACTGTGAGAAAGAACAGAGGATATTACAATGGATTTGCTGTAGATTTTGTCTTTTCATTTTGCTGGATAATAGAAAGGAAGGACTGGCTGTTCGGGGTGGACGTAGCCCAAACTGGGTGAACCACGTATATCTATGTCTCTCTGGTTTTATGTGTTTTATGTGCTTTTATTTTTCTGCATATTTTATGTGTTGCATTGCTCTGTAATATTTAATTTTCTAACAATTATTATTCCGTCATTTATTTTGTTTAACTTCAGATTTTTTTTTTTTTGTTTTTAGATTTTTTTTTTATAGATTTTTTTTGCTGGCATATTGAGCAACTCAATATTAAACAGTCAATTGATGCATTGCCTCAATGGAAAAATGAAGATTCAAATTATCATTGTGAACAAAAAGAGTTAGTAAACTTCCAATTCCAATTGATGTTCATTTCTTAACAAATACTTCTTTCTTATCGAAAGCAGTGTCAATAAGAGAGTGTATTTTCACAATATGACCAACAATCTAATTCAATTAATAATATTTCATTGGATCTATTGGACTTCCATCCATTTTTCATTGACCAATACAGAAAATATTTAGAAAAATTTCCTACACGGAATATTGTTAATATTTTAACACTTGCACATAACACTAACAAATTCATGCTGGCCATTGTATCTAAAATTTCTTATTCACAATACGGTATGTCATCTTCTCTTTTAAACATATCCCAATCAATAAATGAAAATCTGTCCATATTTCTATGATCCAATCGAAGTTCAGCTAGAAGATACATTTCAAGAGAAGGTAATTGTAAACACGTTGTCTTTGTTTTAGATTAGAAATTTGTGTACATACTAGATTTGAATTTATATATATATATAAACATATTTTTACTGATGTTTGACGTGTATATAAATACAAGAACTAGAATGAGAGAATGGTTACTTTGGAAGTATGACTATACCTAGTCATGTTTCCTTCGGGTCACTGAGAAATAGGAATAGATTAATTTAGAATAGATTCTTTTCTGTTTTCATTTATTTCATTATTTCAAATTTTCAATAAGCAAGTAATGAATCCGAATTCTTTTGGGCATCCCCTATCATTTTCAGTAAAAGAAGCTTAGAACTTTTTAGAAGCTCCTAAAATAGTTAGATCATACATATTTGTCAAGCCTTAATTGTATTTTTTCGCAAAAAATTCATCACATTGATCATGCATGAAGAAATTCCAAATATTTTCTACATCTTAGCAATTTTTGATTCTCAAGTATTTCTAAAAAGAGCTCGTTTTCGCCACTCTTCTCCTCCAATACAAATTCGAGGTCGATGTAATTTGAAAATTAATTACTTAGAATTTTATATTAAATAAGTAAGTGATGTTGAACATATGCAAATTTTGAGAAAAATTGGGAGAACTTGAAGATTCATGAGGTAACATTACAGTCATTTTTCTTCTAGGTATGTGGTTTATAGGTTCCTCTTCGTCTATTTTTAATTTTACTTTTTCAAAGGTTATTTCTTATTTCTGTTTTGTTTCTTTTGCAGGTCTTCATTGACTTGATTGTGTAGATCTGGGATAAGAAAGAAACTAAACATTTTTTTTCAAATCTGCAACATGTTCAGGGAAGTATTTATGATCTTGTCTAAAATTTTATGGTTATCTAATTTTTCTTCTATTCATTGAAATATTGATAAGTCTTAATAGATTAACTGAGGAGTCATATGAGATCATTATATTTCATAAATCTCTTCATAAGAAATTTATGATAAAATTACTTTATGATTAGATATTCCGACAGTTAATTAAATTATTAAAGGGTTATTTATTTAAAAGAAAAGTTAAATTAGTCACCTTATTTTTGAATTAAATACTTCAAAAAATCATCGGCCCCACATATGGCACATCATATATTGCAATTCACATATTGGAGGTTCTCAAATAAGCATACTCGAAATATCTATGATCCCCCGATATTCCCATTCCCTTCGATCTTCGATGAACCTTTCCTTCTGATATCGCATCGTCTATATCACGAAATCATCTATATAAAAATATTTAATTAGAGACATCTCTTACCATTTCTCGATAAGAAACATCTGATGCAAGTCCTCCGTTATTCCTTTTCGCTCATTCTTCGATAAAATGACTTCGCCAAAAATTGCAATGTTCACACAACCCTGAACCCGATACAAAATTGAAACTCAGTTCTGAAAGATATCATTTGCATTGATAAATCAAAATTTTGATAGGGGCATATGTTTAAAGGTTTCGATGTCTCGGATCCGATATGAAATTAAATCCATATTATAAAACTATCGGTTTTTTATTCATCATACATCGGCGTATCAAAAATGTTACATCCCGTACTCAAATCTTCCGATCACCGATTTCTTATAAAGTCCAAATTTGGTCCCACCAATGAGCCACGTCATCTATTACACTTTTGCTATCACAATAATAATATCGGTGTTTTTTTTAAAATTTACTTCTAATATGATTATTCTTCGATATCGCCATCGTTCCATCATAGTTTCCGGCCACATATGTTCATATCGCATCTTTGATACTACAACACTTATATCGCATCGAAAAACTCAAATGGAGCCTTTTCTTAAGATCTTCTGATGCAATAGATGTCTATATAAGCCTCTCTGTCATTTTAGTTTAACTGTTATATAACACTTGATCACATATCGGAAAAGGTTGAAGTCACAACTTTTAAGTTATACATGACAAATAAAATCACGATGCAAAACATTCGGCAAGGCACTGACCTATATGAAAAACCATGTGAATGCACATTTTCATATTCTACCTCTCATTGGTTTAGCTGGAATGAAATGCATATGCTCATTATTGCTCTAAATTGGTACAATCCAAGGAAATTCCACATGAAAACGCTTGTAGTGAATGATCTTATCCATGATTTTATCCATGACTGTTTCAAATCTTACAATTTTCCAAGATGAGTTGAACCATTGCATCACACTCATAAAATTGTTTTCCCCTTTAGTTATATTCATTTCTTCCAAAGGAACTCAGAGCCTCAAATTGATGAATTTTGGAATCTCGATCCTCTGCTTTTCATTTTTCGAGATTTTCCTCAAAATTTCAAAATTGTTCGCTTATTAGACTCTTGGGTTTGTATTATATCAGAAGCATTTAAAATGAATTCTAAGGTTTAATTCTTTGAGCTTCACATTTCCTTGTCTTTCCACTATCTTTTCTATCATATTTAGCAAAGGAAATGATCCCTAATTTAATATCTTCATTGGAATTTTCTGGTTTCAAAATTTTGTAAAATTGATTTTGGCTTCAGAAAATGATTTTGAGATATTTGACACTTCATTTATTCTCATATTTATTAAATATCAAATATCTCTCTTTGAAACTTATTTTAAATGTAAATATAAGTGTTCTTGCAATCATTTTACAAAACTTCAAATTTTTTCATTATTGGAATGAAAATTCATTGCATTTATTTTATAGACTCTTGCGAAATTTTTACCTTTGATATGAGAATGTTTGATGAAAGAAATGTCTCTAAGTTATACATTTATAAGAAATTTCTTATTGGACATGATTAATATCATAAGTTTTGTTTGTAAAAGTTACAAAAAACCTTTTGTTCCAAGATCTTGATGCGCTTAATATTCTAAATGCCAAGACTTCTTATATCAAAGGCGAAATTTCATTAAACTTCTAAAACAAATGTTGTCGGAAACATTATCAAGCAAGACATTTATTTATCAAAGTTTTTTCCATGTATACTTTTGGAAAACTTGAGCTCTTATATTTTTTCTTTGATTTTATCGGAAACTTAGAACTTAAGAAAATCGGGCTAAGAATCTTCGCAGGTCTCCGATCAATTCATTCTGATATTTCACCATGTATACATGAAGTCTCATTTGATTATATTTTGAATATATATGCTACTTTCATGTTATCATGGTGGTCCAAAACATGGATATATTTTAATCATAATTTTGGCAAAATCCAAGTATTCATTCATAGAGATGACTTTCTAACTAAAGGGATATACATTCTTCATGGTGTATGTACGTTGAATTCTTTTTCTCTTCTCGGAAATATCCTTCATTCATAAGGAATTTGGAACAAGAAAATTTAATGGACGAATCGTTCATTCATATTTTTAATTTTTCTCCATACTTATCATATAACGATTCAAATCCGCTTCATATACATAATTTCTATATTATTTGGGATTTTGAATCAACTTCAATAAAATGGGGTTATTATAAATTCAGAATTGAAGAAGCAAAGAGAACATTCATTGTTGCAATTCATAAAGAGCATATCTTCATCCTCATTTCTTATGGATTCGATTTATTCCTGATTCCTTGAACATGAAACATCGTTTTCTTCTAGTTTATTGCTTTCTTTAGCCTAGATTCAATAAATAATGATTTTGGGTCAATAAGATTTCAATTAATTAAACTTCTTTATGTTTCCAATTTTAATTAAAGGAATAAGTTAACTTGAATTGGAGAAAATCATCTCTCTCAGGTAAGATTAAATGCAATTCTCTAACGGTAAATCTCATGTGCCCACTTTCATGTATTTTTATTATTTCACTTTTTGTTTTTTAGTTTTTTTTGATATTAAACTGTGTTTTTACAGGTCTTCATAAACCTTTCGAACTTCTACCAGATCAATTTTGAAATTCATTCTATTTTGATCAGTTTGTTTTGATATTCTAACGAGAAACAATAATAAGTCTCATCAAATCAGCTAAATTGGGGAGTTTCTGGACTGCTTGTTTGTTTCTTTAAGCATTACTTTTATTAGAAAATGGTTAAGAATATTTTTTCAAGGTTTTTCTTCAACACAAGAAAGTTTGCAACATACATAGACTTTTCATTTAGCACATTATCTATCATCACTGCTATTTTCCCTCTACATTTTGAGAGCCTCATTTCTTATAACTCTGCAAGATAGAAAAGCTAAAACTCAACATAGGAATGAACATACATATGCTTATTTTTATCTCTTTTGTTGAGACATCCATATAAACAGTTTTGATGGATTCATCTTTTAAATTTGGATTTTTCTTTTACCTTCCATTTTTTTTCATTTTTATTTTTGTTTGTTGATTTCTTTTCTTACTTTAGTTTAGGAATTCTTTTCCTTTTCTTTTGGTAACTCTTCCATGATTTATGCAAAAGGTATTTTTCTTACCTAATAGTGATTGACATACATGGGAAATCTTTTAATCTATCTATTTCAGTGAATTTCATTTATCATTAAAGGCATATCTTTATGGAACCATAAAAACATCTTGCTTTAAATATTTTTCGTAGAGGAAAACACATCCTTTGTAAGTGATTGAGTTTAATTTTTCAAGGAAAGAACTGATTTGAGTTTAACACAATGAATCGCTCCCACCCCTCCAGATAAAATTCCTCTAATTGATCGTTCTAGGGAAATAATTTGGAGTAAACATTATGAAAGTATTATGTCCATTAAACATAAGTGTCTATTACCATCCCACTTCTTTCACTCAAATACATCATAAACTAAAAGCTTGCAAATGTGCTTATAAAAAAGGGTGACTAAAAGAGGAAGAATGGGAAATATAAGTAAACTCGTCAGGGCTATGGACGCTCGCTGATAGTGGGACTATGCTTGTATGGAATTAAATACAACTTCGCCAGGGTATTGTTCAGGCTCGCTGGCAGCGAAGTGATGTCAAAGACAAATCATAAAATGGATATATGATTTATCGAAAACTCCTATCTCTACCTTCTTCTATTTTTCATATGAGGAATGTTTAAAACAAATTTTCCCAAATTTGGATTCATCACTTTTACTCGAGTCTATTTTAAGTACTTATCTAAAAAATCATATTACTTAATCTATTTATGTGGGACCTATGGAAATGTTTTAAGGTTGGACAATTTCGCGACTTCCATTATTTTTAACCTTTGGGTAAATGATATAGGAGCATCAAGGTTCCAAATTTTTTACATTTAGTAGAACATAGTGTCTTATATTTTCAAGGGAGTTGGTTCCCTAAGTATTTAATTAATGTAATTTTCAATGTTTTGAGTAGATTTTATGTGAGACATCTAGAATAAGATCTGATTAAATATTGAGAGACATATTTCTAAATGTTCTAGAATGTAGGAAAATATGAGTGATTGGTGAGGATTGAGAGATTCCCAAATATTATAAATCTCGAATTAGAAATTGGTTTCATGATTTTGTGGAACTAGAGAGGATCCTTAGGAATTAGTTGGGTCAAAAGTGAATTTAGAGGATTTCTAGGATTTAGTTGAGAAAATTATGGATCTTAAACATAATTGGTGGCAGAATCCTTTTGTATATATTTGTAAGCCTCGAAGGAATTAGGGGACCATATTCTTAGATAGGTAATAGAGGAGATTAGATTGTAAGCCTATGGGCAGAGAGAGGGATGAGAGAAGGCCATTTTTAAAGAAGATCAGGCCCTGAATCGAGTAGATGGGAACGAGGATCGACATAATTTGCATGTACAATATTTTAATTGAATGTAATGAAAGCATTCTTGCATTTTAATTTTCATTTATCTGTGTGTTTTAATAAATCTAGGCATGCATAGATAGTTGTACTATCTAATTTCTTGCAGAATGGAGGAATTAAATTAAGTAGAGAAGCGAGAAGAATCATTTCTCGATATGATTTAAAAACCCGAATAAAGCTTAGGAGGCTTTTAACATTGTGTAGGATTACAGAATTAATATGTAGAACCTGTGTAATAAAAAAAGTTCAGTTATGCGTTAAAGGAGCATTATGTCGAGCTTGTGTAATTAAATCAAGCTCGTTGTTGAGTTGTGAATGGAGTAAAGTTGTGATGTTTTAAGATTGCAACATTTTAAGATTGTGAAGTAATCACAGTAGGAAAACCAGTATATTTTCCTGAAGGGAAAAACCATGATTTTCCCTAAAATTCTAAGGAAAGCGTGAAGATTGAAAACAGATGGTGGAGATCAAATCGTAGAATTGAATTGAGAGCGATGGAAGGTTAGGATCATATCACAGAGATGAAGTGGGAATTAATGGTTAGGATAATATCAAAAAGATAAGGTGGGAGATTAGATGAGGAGCCACATGTCAGCTGGAGATCTCATCGCATATCGCATTCGGCAGAAGGAGTTTCGGGATTGTAGTAAGGAGTTTGTTATTGCAATGAAAATTGAAGTTGCGATAGCCGAAATGTGATGAGGGTTAAATCTACGATTTGCGATATACCCTGGAAACTGCGATAAAGCGATAAGTATGTGATTTACGATATGGTGAGTTTTGCGATGCGCGATAGAGTGATAAAATTAATTTTAAGCATTTAATTTTAAAAGCGCAGATTTGAAGGATTAATTTGGGTTTTGACTCGAGATTCCACAAAGCCTGTTATTGATGATTTATCTCGTGTGATTGGAATTCTTTTATTTTAACTTCAAGTATTGAAATATAAGGCTGGATTGAAGGGAGCTTCCATGTAATAAATGTTATGATGATTTCCGCGTGTAAATGGGTTTATAAAGGGTCTTAGAGATATTATGAACCTATCCAAATGTGACAAATTCAGATTATATACTATTTTTATAGTTTGATCCTGGGGTAAGATCGGGCTTAGCCATTAGCCCTGCATCATTTTGTATCAGAGCATAAGGATATCTTATGTGCAATAGAATGAAGGAACAATAGATTTCAATTTCAGCAGAGTAACAGAGGAGGTGACAACAATTGTTTGTTGAAAAAGATTGTGTTGAATGGATGCATGAATAAATAGTGATTAAGACGTGCACCAAAGACTGTGAGGAATTTCAAATTTGTAGAATATAATAAAAAAAGAAGGTGACCCATTCAAATGTTAAAGAATGGAGAGAAAAGATCGTGACCAGATCTTGCAGATATATTTTTGTGATAACTTTGATTTTGAGGATTGTGTTTTCAAATTTCAGGTTGCAGATGAAGGAGGAATATCTTAGCAAAAGAAAAACAAGAGGAGTTGTAAGAAGAAGAATCAATTGTGTTCTTGAAGACGGAGTGAATGAAAGACTCTGAAGGAAAATGGCAAAGAACTTTAATGGTCTAGCTGAAGGTTGGACAGAGAGGACAAGAGTGTTCTTAGAAGGAAGTGGAATTACAGAAGCCACGGAGAAAAGGAGTTTATCAATAGAGGTTCCAAAGATAGAGAACCAGTGTTACCAAAAGACCGACCTCAAAGGAGAGAAGGCTTTGTGAGGTACTTGCAGCAAGTATGGAGACTTACTAAGAAAGAGAGGCTTACTGCAATTCACAAGTGAACAGATGAAGTTCAAAAAGGAGGGGAAGTCTATGATAATTAAAGATCATTACGGAGGTCCAAAGGAAAGCCACAACAAAAGGAAATATGCCAAGGAAAAGGGCACATAGATGATGAGTTAAGAATAGTTTGACAGAGAGAAAGCTGAAATTTTCGTCTTAGGTTATTGATGGAAATGTTACAGATGAATAAGGAAGACTAGAGGTATGGTTGGACTATGAAAGGGAAATTAAAATGGCATAGGTTGCAAGTGAAGTGGGAGCATATATTGAATTCTAAATTGAAGGAAGAGCTACTCAGAATAAGTGAGTATGTGGAGAAAGTTTTGGTATGTAAACGAGGACATGGCCCATTAATTTCTAAAAGTAATGAAGAGACATAGGCAAATCCTACAGAGGATCTGAATCATATGAAGGATTCAGAGCAGCAAGAAAAATTGATGGGTGAAGCATCAAGTGAGACAGTAAGGTCTTATGTCTTTAAATTTGGTAATCTGTGCATGATTGTAGGTATTGCAGAAGATGGGGCAAGGATAGCTCTTGATGAGGGCTTACACAAAGACAATAAAGAAAAAAATGTTGAAAAAGGAGGTGAGGTAGATTTGTCTCAGGACAAGGAGGAAAAGGAGAAGAAAGTCATAGAACTAAAGGTAGAAGAATGGCATTCACCTAATCTTGTAATGTAGGAAAAAGGGCAGCTATTAAACACAACTGTATTGAATTATGCAGGCATTAGAAAACTATTAAAGATTAAAGCCAAAGAAGAGAAACTATTGAAGATTGCTATAGAAGATTTTGTAGATGGTAAATAGTTACTGAAGGATGTTAATCTTGAAGATAGCAAGAGTAAAGAAGGACTGCTAATAGTTGTTGCAGATAATGAAGGTAGTGAAGATTGTGTAGAGCTTTTGGGAGAAATTCCAAATGAGATAGCAGATTTGTGGCATGATTTAAGTTTTTTTGAGAAGAGGCTGGAAAACCAAAGAATAAGTGTTCAAACTGAAAAATCAGAGATTAATGAGAATAAATAGGTTGTCATGGATGACGAATATGGAAAATAAGCTATCAAAAATGTTAGCATACAGAGAAAACAGGGTGAAACATTTATGCTTAATGAATTGGTTGATTCTGGAGTACTGGATAGCAGAGAAGAAAAGGTGGATGAGTATTCAGTCGTGAAGGCAATAGGAAATTTACTTCTGGAAAGTAAATTTGAAGATATGAAGCAACAAATGGAAATTATAGAGGAAGAAGTTCATTATTGTGAACCAGAGAAGGGAGACATCCTTGGAATAGATGATATGGAGGAGAGAATAACTAACAGTCTCGTGAACTCTTTGGAGAATTTAAATCAGTATACTGATGTGCTAACAAAGGAGTTAGAGGAAAACTCAGAGCAACATACTGAGATTTTTCCAGAGAGGGAAAAGGAAATGAGGCGTTATATTTTTAATTCTGATAATGGGTTTATGATTGCAGGTTTTGATGAAGATGCTATTGCAAAGACAAAAAAAATATTTGGCACAGGAGAATAGTCAAATGACAAAGGATGAGGAGTATTCCATGATAGTACTTAACCCATGGAGTGAAGACATTAAATTATTATAAAGTAAATTTGCAGAGCAGAAATGGGATATTGTAGAGGGAGATATCTTTAAGGATATTCAGGAAGTTTGAGTGGCAGCAATAGAAATATCTATAACCGTATCTGGATAAATATCAAGAGTAATAGCAGATGTTGAAGCTGAAAAATCTAAAGAAGGATATTAAGAGTTTGAACATAAATGGAAAGAGTGCAACAACAGATGGCAGAGTGAGTACTATCCAAAAGATAAACTAGACATGGATATTGAAAGAATAAGAAGGTTGATGATGAAAGTGTCTCAGAAGAATACAATAACGAGAAATCAAAGCCGCAAAAACAAGGAAAATAAAACAACATACTGTGAAAGCATAGCTACTGGGGCAATGTAGCATAAAGTGTGGAGACCTGGAGAACAACGAAAAACAACAATAGCAGCAACTAAATAAAAAAAAGGAAGAGTGGTAGCCAAAGACAGACTACAAGACAAATTTTGGGATCCAGGAGGAATACCATTAGCATTGAAGACACATGATCTGGAGATAATGATTGTTTTCTACCTTGGGAGTTTGAAGCAGGGGCATCAAGTTTCCAAATTTTGTACATTTAGTAGAATCTAGGGGGTCTTATATTCTCAAGGAAGTTGGTTCCCTAAGTATTTAATTAATGTAATTTTCAATGTTTTGAGTGGATTTTATGTGAGATATCTAGAATAGGATTTATTAAATATTGTGAGGCATATTTGTAAATGTTCTTGAATGTAGGAAAATATGAGTGATTGGTGAGGATTGAGATATTCTGAAATATTGTAAATCTTAGATTAGAAACTGGTTTCATGATATTTTGGAACTAGAGAGGATCCTTAAGAATTAGTTGAGTCAAAAGTGAGTTTAGAGGATTTATAGGATTTAGTTGAGAAAATTATGGATCTTATCCAGAATTGGTTGCAGAATCCTTTTGTATATATTTGTAAGCCTCAGAGGGATTAAGAGACCATATTCTTAGATAGGTAATAGAAGATATTAGATTGCAAGCATACGAGCAGAGAGAGGGATGAGAGAAGGCCATTTTTAAAGAAGATCATGCTTTGAATCGAGTACATGGGAATGAGGATTGGCATAATTTATATGTACAATATTTTAATTGAATGTAATGAAAGCATTCTTGCATTTGAAATTTCTTTTATTTGTGTTTTAAGAAATATAGGCATGCATAGATAGTTGTACTACCTAATTTATTGTAGAATGGAGGAATTAAATTAAGCAGAGAAGTGACGAGAATCCTTTCTGGGTATGATTAAATACCCAGAATAAAGATCAGGAGGGTTTTAATGCAATGCAAGATTGTGAAATTAATATGTAGAACCTTTGTAATCAAATTAAAGAGTTCATTTATGCGTTAAAGGAGCGTTGTGTCGAGCCTGTGTAATTAAATAAATCTCGGTGTTGAGTTGTGAATGGCGTAAATTTGTGATATTTAAAGATTGCAACATTTAAAGATCATGAAGTAATCACAGGAGGAAAACCATTATATTTTCCTGAAGGCCGAAACCATGATTTTCCCTAAATTTCCAGAGAAAGTGTGAATATTGAAGATGGACGGTGGAGATCAAATCACAGAATTGAAGTGAGAGCGATGGAAAATTAGGATCATATCACAGAGATGAAGCGGGAATTGATGGTCAAGATCATATCAGAAAGATAAGGTGGGAGATAAGATGAAGAGCCTCGTGTCAGCTAGAGATCTCATCACATATCACATTCAGCAGAAGGAGTTTTGGGATTGTGATAAGGAGTTTGTTATTGCGATTAGAATTGATGTTGTGATAGACAAAATGTGATGAGGGTTAAATCAGTGATTTGAGATATACCCTGGAAACTGAAATAAAGTGATAAGTTTGAAATCTGCGATATGGTGAGTTCTGCGATGTGCGATAAAGCAGTAAAAGTAAGTTTAAGTGTTTAATGTTAAAAGCGCACATATGAAGGATTACTTTGGGTTTTGACCCGAGATCCCACAAAGCTTGTTATTGATGATTATCCCATGTGGTCAGGATTCTTTTATTTTAACTTAAAGTATTGAAATATAAGGTTGGATTGAAGGGAGCTTCCACGTAATAAATGTTATGATGTTTTCTGCTTGTAAATGGGTTTATAAAGGGTCTTAGAGATATTATGAACCTATCTGAATGTGACAAATTCATATTGTATACTATTTTTAGAGTTTGATCCTGGGGTAAGAGTGGGCTTAGCCATTAGCCTTGCATTAGTAAATTAAAGTTTATTATCTTTAATGAGAGAATACTGGTCCTTCTCCCATGTGTCGCCATTGTTGTAGGGAAAACCCAACACCCCCCATTTTTGAATCATTTACTTCAAATAATGGGGACCCTTTCTATTAACTTTTGGCTAAACACCTTTTATGATTTTCATTAAGATTAATCATCCCACAATTTTGCCATTTTTTCATTTTTTTCGAATTCCCATTTTGATCGTTTCCTTGAATTCGATTTTTAGCAAGTTTAATATTCCCAATTAGCTTTTAGCTAGTTGGAATATTATATGTTGCTTCTATTCATAGTCTAGATGAATAAGTGGGGTAGGGGGACCCTTAAATCTCTTTAGTAGGAATAAACCACCTTCAATATGGATGTGGATCAATTTATATAGTCAAAATAAAGCCACCTTGGGTGTGAAAGGGGGGAATGCATGTAGACTGGGTCAAGATTGACCAAATCAACAACGCTGCCAAAGGATAGAGTGGAGCTAGTGGGGACAACACAGTTTTGGAGGAGGAGTCTTTTCATGGAAGTAGCATCATAAATGAGTGGGGCCAAGGGTGAGGAAGCTCACCAAGGATATAAGGGAAGGTATGGCAGCCATGAGAGTCATTCATAATATTTTTTATGTTTGAGTCTTATGACTTCTTACATGCTTCAACTGTTTAGTTGAGTTTGTTGTATTGTTTAGCACAAGGGCATTTCCAGGCGGGAATCCCATACTCTACCTTGGAGGACTTGAGAGGCCATCTAGGATTGTTATTCTGAGCTCCATTTCCACCATCCGGCATTGGGCCAAGTAGTCACCTTCAGCCACAACGTAGTCTCCTTGACGAACTGCGTTATTTTGCAAGGTGTTGTAGTGGAGGGTTGAGAAACCTAGTTTATGAGCTAGTTTCCTAGTGAAAGGAGGAGCCTTTCACTCGGAAATATAGGGAGGAGAAGTTACAACCATATATTTGTTATTTCATCCATATTCCAGCAGAACTTCAGTGATACAGTGTGATTCAACCACAGAGTTACAATCTGCACTTTTTACATCTTGTGATTTTCAAGAAACCCTTGCTGAGTTATCTTGGGATTGTGTTTCAAAGACTAGTTCTCCATTTTCAGCTCCTTTTGAGTAATATACTAGTAGATCCACTTGTTTCCATTTTCCTATAGCAGTAACCCTCACTAGGACTGCGCTATCATGTATTCTGGCATTTCTGTATTGCAACATCATTTGATATTCTAGTGTATTTGGGCTTTGAAGGCTTGTTTTCCTAGTTTGAGTGATTTGTTCCTCAAAACATTGTATATTTTGCTGCTACATTAAATAATCTAATGGATCTATGATTTACTCATGTGTTTTGTGTCATTATTTTTTGTACATTTCAGTTTGGTGTTCAATATTGATGTCTTTCCTAATTTAGAATATTACAGTGGTATCAGAGCTCTAATCTTGGCTCAGCTTGTGGGGCAATACATCTATAGCAATGGAGGAGAAAGAAATCCCAAAAAAATTTCTTCAGACGATGGAGAAAATTGCAAAAGATATCAAGGAGATGATATTATAAATATAGAAGGAATCCCCTAGAGGGTTTCATCAAGGAGAAAGCTCCGACACTTCACATTCATGGTGGGAGAAACCAAGGGTACAACATTCTTCACAACACTCCACCATGCCCAAATTCCTACCATTGGAAGGTGAGGTGGGAGGGCCATTGAGGGAAGAAACCCTTGGTGATTATTTTTTGGAATATGAATCTCAATCTCAGAGGTTCAAGGAACATTTTAACTTTTAGGAGTTCTGTCAGATCTAGGATGGTAGGAGATCCTCCAATCACCATAAAAGTGGAGGGTACATGCAGAACCAAGATCTACATCGCACTATGGGAAGATTCCTTTTTCCCTCTTATGATGGATCACCCAAGTGCATAGACAAGGCTTGGGTAGAGAAGTTGGATACTTATTTCCAACTCGACAGAGTTTCAGAAATGGAGGCTATCAAAATAGCAGTGCTGCACCTAGAAGGTGAACCACATGAATGATGGTTTCATGGCCTATCTACACTTGGGCATGCTAGTGTCACTTCTTATTCAGACTTCACCTAGAGGTTGGTGGAGATATTTGATCCCAAGAACCCAAAAGCACATTTTGTGGATCTAACCAAGATCAAGCAAACAAGAGATATAGAGACTTATATCTCTGAGTTTCTAAAGCTTTCAGTCATGGTATCTAACCTCACTATCACCCGGAGAGTGTGCATGTCCATTGATGGGATGGTTGAACCATTGCATGGGTTGGTGAAATCCACTAGACCAACTACGCTCTAAGAAGCTATGGAGAGGGCTAGAGACCTACAACATGCTTTACCCAAGGCAAAATCCCCTTTTCAATAGAATTTCTCCTCTCAATCAAAGGAGGATCATGAGAATAAATCTCTTGATGATAATACTTGAAGAGATCTAAGGAAGAAGAAAATTTGTTTCACTTATCGGGAGCCATGGGTACCAAACCACCAATGTGTTGCAGGGAAGGCACATTTTATTGAGATATTTTTTGATGAAGAGAAGGAGAATAGCACTGTAGCTGTAGGAGGAGGTGCACCACCAACAGGAGATGTAGTGGGAGCATTTGCTCCAATGGGTGGGACTCTTGCAGCTTTGTGGGGAGTTCCCAAGTATCTAACATTAAGAGTTAGAGGCACTATTCTGGGTCAAAGAGTATCGATATTGGTGGATAGTGGAGCTACCCATAACTTTATTGATACTCAGTTGGTGCAGAGGAGGGGCATTCACATAGAATATTTTGAGGGTTCCTCGGTTTTGGTTCCAGGAGCTAGAACCATGTAGTGTGCCAAATATATTCCAGCATTAACCATGACTATGGGAACCTACACATTGACAGGCCACTTCTTTTGGGTTGATATTCTATATACCAATGTGATATCGGGTGTCCAGTGGTTAATCACCTTAGGGAAGGTTACCACAGATTGGGAAACATTAGAGATGGAATGGATAGAGAAGGGGAGTGGTAAACATCATAAAATCAAAGGTATACACACCTATCCACCCCAGATTGTCTCAGCACACAGGATGGAGGCTGATTTGTGTAGAGGGGACATAGAGTGTGCAATAGAACTGTGTATTTCAGAAGAAGGGGGCAAGGATGCACCAGTACATCTAGATGTACAATCTATTTTGGACCGATATTCTACAGTATTCGGAGAAATTCCACCCAGGAGACCTCCTGACCGAGGGTTTGAGCACACTATTGAGTTGGAGCAGGGGATCCAAGAAGTGATGACCACACCCTATAGGCATCCCAAAGCCTACAAGGATGAGATTGAAAAGGCCATCCAGGAGCTTTTGGCCTTAGGACACATTTGACCTAGCACCAGTCCTTTTGCCTCTTCAGTGGTTTTGGTGAAGAAGAAGGATGGCACATTGAGGATGTGCATTGATTATAGGGCCTTAAATAAAAAGACAATGAAGAACAGGTACCCAATTCCTAGGATCGATGAATTGATGGATGAACTAAGAGGATCCAAGTATTTTTCCAAGATTGATTTGAGATCGGGATATCATCAAATCAGAGTGAGGGATCAAGACATTTCGAAGACAACATTTTGATGCCACTATGGCCATTTTGAGGTCTTGGTGATGCCTTTTGGGCTAACCAATGCTCCAAAAACATTCCAATCTTGCATGAACCACATTTTTCGTGGTCACTTGAGGAAGTTTGTATTGGTCTTCTTTGATGACATTCTTATTTACAACCGCACATGGGAGGAGCATCTACACCATATTGAGACAGTATTACACATTCTTGAAGAGCAGCAATTCTATGCTAAGCTCTCCAAGTGTAATTTTGGGCTCACAGAGATGCTCTTTTTGGGCCACATCATTGGAGTATATGGGGTGAGAGTTCATGAAGAGAAGATCCATCCTATCAGAGATTGGCCCAAGCCGAATAATGTCACAAAACTTTGGGGGTTTGTAGGCATCTGTACCTATTACTGGAAGTTTGTTAAAGGGTTATCTCAACTAGCAGCACCACTTACAGATCTACCTAAGAAGGGATCTTTAAATTGGACATCCATAGCACAGAGAGCTTTTGATAAGCTCAAGGAGGTTATGAGTAGCTGCCTCATATTGGTTCTACCGGATTTTACCCAACCATTTGTGTTGGAATGTGATGCTTCGGGAGAGGGCATTGGGGCAGTGTTGATGCAAGAGGGACACCCCATAGCTTTTGAGAGTTGTAATTTTCTTCCACTTGAGAAAATGTATCCAATATATGATACGAAGATGTTGGCTATTATGCATGTCGTAGCCAAGATCCGACAATATTTGGTGGGTAACAGATTCTGAGTAAAGACTGATCACAATAGTCTTCGGTTCTTTCTTAAGCATAAGCAGCTTAAGGAGAGGCAACATAAATGGGTGAGTAAGATCCAAGCATATGACTTTGACATAGAATATGTCAAGGGGAAGAGAAATGTAGTGGCATATGCTCTATCTCGAAGGCCAGCAACGCTGTCCTTAATGAGCATGGATATAGATTGGAAGTCTTAGTTGCTAGTAGAATATTCCAAAAACCGCTTTGCATGTGAGATCCTAGATGGACAGGTGACTGATGAGAGGTATAGAGTGACAGATGAGGTCATCTATTACCGAGATCAGGTCTTCTTAGCTATAGATTCTAAGCTCAAGAAGAAGATTTTGTAGGCATCACATGATTCACCACTTGTTGGGCATCAAGGATTCACCAAGACATATCGGGCTATTCGGGAGAGATTCTCATGGAAGGGTCTCAAGGAGGATGTGCTCCAACACATCAAGGAGTGCGTAGTTTTCTAGCAGAACAAAGGGGAGCACAACCATCTTGCCGGATTATTGTAGCCACTCCCTATTCCGGTGGAAAGTGGGAAAGTATTTCCATGGAATTCATCACTCGTATACCTACAGTTCAGGGTAAGGATTGTATCTTTGTAGTTGTTGATCGACTAATAAAGTATTCACATTTGTTTGCTATTTCTACACGATATATTGCTTCACAGGTAGCCGAGCTCTTCTTTAGAGATGTATTTAAACTCCATGGTCTTCCAAAAAACATAGTCAGTGATCGATATAGTCGCTTCGTGTGTGGCTTTTGGCAGGAGATTTTTTGGTTACTAGGTACTAAGTTGACACCAAGTACCAACTATCACCCACAAACTGATGGAAAGACTGAGATAGTAAACAAGTGGTTGGAAGGCTAGTTGCGAAACTATGTTTCGGTGCAGAAAAAAGCATGGCTGCGCTGGCTCCATTTGGGGGAGTATTGCTACAACACAACCTTTCATATGTCCATTGGCATGACCCCATTTTGAGCTCCTTATGGGTATGATGATCTATAATTTTCTGATGTGATGTTTGGAGCAAGTAAGGCTCCTAAAGAAAATGAGTGGATTTAGGAGATTCAGGATATACTCCGGGCCCTGAAGGACAACATTGCTACAACACAAAACTAACAGAATTTATATGCAGACTATGGTCAGATAGAAAGGAAGTTTGAGGTGGATGATTTGGTCTATCATCGTCTTCAGCCATATAGACAATATACACTTAAGGAGAAGGGGGCTAAGAATATTAAACCTCGGTTATATGGACCATACAAGGTGATCCGTCATGTTGGAGAAGTAGCATATGAGTTGGAGCTAACTATTGGGAGTAAGATCCATAACATTTTTCATGTCTCATGCCTCAAAAAGGCCATTGGACAACATTTGGTTGCCATCATGGATCTCCCACCTATTTATGATGAGCTCCATCTGGTTTTTCAACTGAAGGCTATCTTGGATACTCGGGAGAGGTAGCTAAGGAGCAGGGTGATTAGAGAGTATCTGATTCGATGGAGGAATCTACCTGATGAGTATGCCACTTGGGAAGGAGAATATTTTGCAGCATCCTTCTTTACTATTTCTTGAGGACAAGAAACATTTGGGAGGGGAGGATAGTAATATTCCCAATTATTTTTTAGCTAGTTGGAATATTATATGTTGCTTCTATTCATAGTCTAGATGAATAAGTGGGGTAGGGAGACCCTTAAATATATTTAGTAGGAATAAACCACTTTCAATATGGATGTGGATCAGTTTAGATAGTCAAAATAAAGCCACCTTGGGTGTGAAAGGGGGCAATTCATGTAGACTAGGTCAAGATTGACCAAATCAATAATGTTGCCAAAGGAGAGAGTGGAGCTTGTGGGGACAATGCAGTTTTGGAGGAGGAGTATTTGCATGGAAGTAGCATCATAAATGAGTGGGGCCAAGGGTGAGGAAGAGCGCCAATGATATAAGGAAAGGGATGGTAGCCATGAGAGGCATTTAGAATATTTTTTATGTTTTAGTCTTATGACTTCTTGCATGCTTCAGTTGTTTAGCTGAGTTTGTTGTATTGTTTAGTATAAGGGCATTTCTAGGCGAGAATCCCATACTCTACCTTGGAGGACTTGAGAGGCCATCTAGGAGGGTTATTCTGAGCTTCATTTACACCATCTGGCATTGGGCCAACCATTCACCTTCAGCCACAGCATAGACTCCTTGAGGAATTGTGTTATTTTGCAGGGTGTTGCAGTGGAGGGCTGAGAAACCCTGTTTATGAGCTAGTTTCCTAGTGAAAGGAGCAGCCTTTCACCCAGAAAGCTAGGGAAGAGAAGTTACAACCATATATTTGTTATTTCAGCCATATTCTAGTAGAGCTTCAGTGATACAATGTGATTCAGCCACAGAGTTGCAATCTACACATTTTTCATCTTGTGCTTTTCAAGAAACCCCTGCCAAGTTATCTTGGGATTGTGTTTGAGAGACTAGTTCTCCATTTTCAGCTCCTTTTGAGTAATATATCAGTAGATCCACTTGTTTCTATTTTCCTATAGCAGTAAACCTCACTGGGATTGCACTGTCATGTATTCTAGCATTTCTGTATTGCAACATCATTTGGGATTCTAGCGTATTTGGGCTTTGGAAACTTGTTTTCCTAGTTTGAGTGATTTGTTCCTCAACACATTGTATATTTTTCTAATACATTACATAATATAATGGGTATATGATTTACTCATGTGTTTTGTATCATTATTTGTTGTAAATTTCAGTTTGGTGTTCAATATTGTTGTCTTTCCTAATTTGGAATATTACAACAAGGTTTCCATCAATACTTGTTTCGCCTCATTTGGTCAACCAGTTTGTAAATGACACTCTTTTGAAGTTTGTGTTAGTCTCCTGTATTCTATAATATCACTAGATGACTATGTATTTTCTACAGTCTGCTGAAAATAACATTCCCTGACTATCATTTATTTTCAGAAATCTCACTGCCTTCATTATCTTCATTTAACCTATCCCCGCTTTAAAACCTTTACCCTCCGTTTTCATTTAACCCTGGACCCCACCTTTTTATTTTAAGCACCTCCGCTTTAATATACCCTGGGCCCCGCATTATAAAGACCCCACACTAGTATTATTTTAACCCACCACTTCGTTTAAAACCCTGGCCCCACATGTCAAATTAGCCTGCGACTGGTTCATCGTCCGGCAGTCCTCTGATCCCCGCCCTTGTGATCTGAAGGCCCCCACTCCTTTTCGCACCCCCAAATGCCTGTGAGTTAAGCACCCCGGGGGGTTGCGAAATGGGTGGGTTGAAAATTTTCCCATCCGCCACGCGTCACTCCAGCATTGTATCGCATCCCCACGACATAAACCACACAAATTCCTGTGCCCTATGCGATAAAATTGAAACCACCTTCCCCGCCTACCACGAAACCGTTGAACCTTGTTTGAATATTTTGAAGCCTCGTACTACCGCGATAAGCTCCTAAATCTCTGCGATAATCCCTATAACGCGTCTAACAAGCATGAAAGGTCATTTGATAAAACATGGAAACCAAAGAACCTCCAACATCTGGACTCTGTCCACAAGTTTTCCTACTACCTGCAAACCACCATTTATTGCCTCCCTGCGGAGCTCACATTTTTATTAATAATTGTTTTAATTTTTCAGGTGATCAATGTATCAAAAAATGCAATAATCATATTGCATTTCTAAGTTCCAAGAATTGTTTAAAATAGGGTTTCTCTGGGTGACGATCTAGAAGCCTTATTCATCAAGAGGATTAGGAGCACAAGAACAATCAGAAGTAGCAATGGATGATGATCAACAAGGATCATACAATTACTCTAAAGACAATAAGGTTCTTTCAAATAAACAGTAAAAGGTTAAAAAAATAAAATAAAAAATCAATCAAAGGCTAAAGACAAGGTTAGAAGACAGAGTTAAGACAAAAGATAGATAAGAGAGGTTAAGGGAGAGATTGTAGTAACCCAAGGAAATCAAAGAAAGATCAAAGATAAAACAATCAAAGGGCATAGGTAAAGAAATAAATGATAATGAAAATAAACGCAGTAAAGAGAAAAAACAGAGTGAGAAAACAGAATTAAGGAAAAAGAAAATCAAATTTTAAAAGACAGATCAAAGTTTAAAGACAAAACAGAGGATAAATCAATGAGGAAGACCAGGCCAGGTGTCAAGGCCATTCAACATTTACTTCTTCCCAATCACTTTGGCCACCTACAACCATATTTTGATTTAAATTAAGCTACCTACATTTAATATCATAGTCAAAGATATTTTAGCAGTAGCTTAGAAGTTATTGTAAAAGTTAATGTTAAAGGCAAAATAGTCAAATTTAGCTCAACAGTTAATTAGAAAGTTATTATTACATAAAGTCTGTCAGTGATATTTTGGCTTAGGCCTTGCATGCTCTCAAAGGTCAAGATTACATCTACTCTGTAATAAGTGCAGTCTGAAACCCTAGATTAGGATCACCTCCTCAATTGTAGTTAAATATTGCATGTATTGTTCATTATTATTGTTGGTTGGTTGCCGTATTGGATTTTGATCAGACTCTGAGTTTCAAAGATTATTGCACTAGAGCATTGTAACTGTTTTTGAGTTGGACATCAATAATACAAGCTCGTTCACAGGATTCCTAAGCTATGTTAATGGTGATGTTATCCCTCTTTGTTAAATGTTTCTCCTTTGTTTTCCATATTGTACATCAATTTATCTGATAATAGAACATAAATTTTAGATTGAGATATGTTGTTTTGGCACTTTAACTCTGTCTGTGACTATTATCTTTATGTTTTCAAGGGTTTCCTGCTCTTTAGTTTCACCTAGCTTTCTGCCTTGAAATTTTCTTAGTAAAGTTTAGCTAAAGAATTCAGGGGTGTCTTGCTCTTTGGTTTCTCTTAAACTATTATCTTAAAGGCCTTCTTTGAAGTTTAGTTAAAGAATTCAGGGGTGTCCCGCTCTTTAATTTCACTGAACTGTTATCTTGAATGTTTTTACTTGTCTGAAAGTAATAACTAAAGAATTCTCAATTGCTCTTTAGGATTACTGGATTGTTGTCTTGAGGTTTTCTTAGTAAAGTTTAGCTAAAGAATTCAGGGGTGTCCTACTCTTTATTTTCTCTTAAACTGGTATCTTAAAGGCCTTCTTCGAAGTTTAATTAAATAATTCAGGGGTATCATGTTCTTTAATTTCACTGAAATATTATCTTGAATGTTTTCTTTGTTTGAAAGTGATAACTAAAGAATTCTTAACTGCTCTTTAGGATTACTAGATTATTGCCTTAAGGCTTTCTTAGTAAAGTTTAACTAAAGAATTTAGAGGTGTTCTATTATTTAGTTTCTTTTGAAATTGTTATCTTAAAAGCTCTTCTTGTTGAAGTATAGTTAAATAATTCTTAATTTCCCTTTAGTTTTACTGAATTAACAATTTGCTGTCATCTCATATTCATTTTATCTAAGAATATCCATTTGATATAGTTAGCTTGCCCTATGAAAACCCTTGAAGAGTTGATGTACAATTTAAACTTTTTATGACTCCATATCCCAATGGATTAAGCTTCCCACACTCTGTCTGTTTGACCCGAAAATCAACCAAACAAAACAAACAACCCCAAACTTCATAACTAGCCTAAAAGCATAAGAATATAAGCATAAAGGTAAATCATTTTTATCATAAACATAGAGAGAGCCCTCTCTGAGCCCAGGAATGCTAGGTCCTGGACTCCAAAGTGGTTTGATGTGGTTCCCTGCTACTTGTTCTTACCATATTACAGGGAGCCAACAATTTGATCATTTTTATCGCGAGGGTTTAAAAAAATGTATAATGCGTATATTTTAATTTTCACAATTAAAATAGTAAATCATTATAAATATAAACTCTTAGGTAATTTTTATTAAGTTTTTAATTTTTCACTAACGGTCCTACAAAATGACCCACCAAATAATAGAACGGTTGAAAAACGCATTCAGGATCTCGGTAATTTACTCTAATTTATTATTTTAAAACAAATTTCCAAACCCAGAATGTCAAAATTTCAAAGTGGTTGTAGTTAAATTTGTAGAATTTTTAATTTCACGTGGGCTCCACTTCACATCTCTTCCTTCCCTCTAAAACCTTACAATCAAAACATTTTGTGATATTGTGATATCGCATATTATACAATCCTCTCAATGATCGTTTAAAATTCTCCGTTGTGTGATTTGGAATTTATGCGATGTGTTTAAAAAATTTAATATAAAATTTTAAATCCTTTTCACTCCACCCCATCCCCAAATTTCATATGATTTTAGACCACACGTAAAAAATTAAAAAGAATTTTCGTATACGATATCGAGTCCGCTCCACATCGAAGCTTCCCGTATCACGAAAATAACAAGAGCCACAGTAGTGGCGAAAGTCCCTGCCGAGAAAGTATTCAGCCACAGTGTTAAATAAATTGAGATTGAACAAATATATATCGAAGTATAATATGCACAAGAAATATTGAAATAGAAAATGAATTGAAAAAGTAACTTCCATCCAGACTATTTATTATCAGTATGTTTATCATTCACACTATTTATATACTATTAATATGTTTATATTAATATGATGGGAAGCTCTAAAACATTTTTGGTAAATCTTTTAGATTATTTAAAAGTGAAAAATAGTACTATCTTCACCTCTCCTACGTCATTAAATTTTTTAGATTATTTAAAGGTGCAAAATAATACTATCTTCACCTCTCTTGCATCATTATTTTTATAGACCAAACACTATCACTCTCTACTTTATTTTCTAAAGAAAAAACCTAAAAATACTTTTTTACTATTTTTCTTTCCTTTTTCATGCTATTATTAAATTATTTTTTCAAATAACAAAAAAAACCTAATTATAATAAAACTTTTTTTTTTTTTTTCAAAAATATAAATGATTTTTTTTATCAAAAATATAAATGACTTCTGTATTGCCATTTACCTTTTGGACCTGGAAATATTTTTTCAAAAATATAAAACTTAAGTATTGTCATTTACCTTTTTGCTCTTATTGCATATTCAAGATTGAATGACCTCATAGCATAATGGGCTCATAGCTTCATGTAATTGCTCCACTTTCATTCTCTTAAATGGTCTCATAGCTTCCTATAATTGCTCCACTTTCATTCTCTATTGATAGTTGTTGAAGCAAAGAAAAATTTAATTAGAACTTATATTTTATAATTACAACGTAAATTAGTTTTTATGTTAGATTGTATATTTTAATATCCAATAAAAATTGAACAAAATCAACTCTAAAATTAGTGTTTTTATATGAGATTGTATATTCTAATATCCAATAAAGACTAAACAAAATCATGGAACTATAATTAAAATAAACTCAAAGTGCAAATGGTTTCACTTCCATCTTAAATTCTCCCGATATTCTTTAGCTTCCATTTTAATTTAATTTATTTTTGCATGGAGAAAATTATACTAACATAGCTTAGAGGTCATCTACAGAATACGAGTAGCTGTATTTATTTCCAGATGTTTCTGAAAGACAGCGTTGAAAAACAGCGCTGCGGAATGAGTGTTTCTGTGCATGGAGGTGCTGGTGCCACGTTGAATGGAGTGAAACACTGGTTTTAAATGCCGTAAAGTCAAAATCTCAACAACGATTTCAAATTGGTCAGTTTCATAAATCGATTTTTTGAAATGGGTACGCTGCCATATGGTTTAAATTTCTGGTTTAATTATTAAATCGATTTGGAGTTTCATAAATCGATTTTGGAAGGTCAAATATATATAAATAAATTATATTTGAAATCGATTATTATGCAATCGTTTTGATGCCATCGTTATATGCCGTCGATTTTAAAGAAGTGCCATTTAAATCGATATATGAAGTGGGGCATGATGATGTTATAAATCGATTTGAATATTGTTTTTTAAAATCGATTGTATTGTAGTTTGTTTAAAATCGATTTGTAAATTTTTTTTTACCATTTGCATATGGTATAAAAGGTGCATTTATAAAAAAAAAACAAACAAATGGTATTAAGGTGAAGGTTTTAAAAGAGGGTTTATAAAGTTGTAATATGCCATTTGGTGAAAGTTTTTTTTTAAAGGAAGTGAGAGGCATTTTAAAAGAAGGTGAAGGGTAGTTTTTTTTTAAGGCATAGGCAGTGTTTTGAGATTAACTTCATTTAAAGTTGGATTTGGAGATTATTGTGTTTTTTGCTGAAACAAGATGACGAAAACTCAAAGTGCCCGTTTTGAGAATGATGTGCTTGGAGCCTTGTTGTCTGAGGCTGAGGAGACGACGAAGAAGTCGAATGCAGACACCTCTACATCAGAGGTAATGATGGCTAGAGGTCGTTCAAGAGAAAGACGCTCTGGTAAGCACAACGATTCGCGTTCAAAGTCGAAAGGGAAGAAGAGCAAAGTAAAGTGCTGGTTTTGTGGCAAATCGGGGCACTTGAAGAAAGACTGCTGGAAGAGACAACAAACAGAGAAGAAAGGAGACTCTTCGACAGAGAAGAAGGAGGCAATTGCGACAGATACAGGTTCGGCATCTGGTTCAGGTATGAGCGACGAAGTGTTGTCTGTTAATATGTCAAATCATGATCAACATTGGTTGTTAGATTCCGGTGCATCAAACCACATGTGTATTCATAGAGAATGGTTTAAGACGTATAGATCGGTTAATGATGGAGTCGTGTACATGGGTAATGATGTCACATCTAATATTGTTGGGATAGGAAGCATACAACTGCAAATGTTTGATGGCACAACTAGAATATTAACAGATGTGAGACATGTTCCAGACTTAAGGAAAAATCTAATTTCTTTAGGAGCATTGGATACGAATGGATATGAAACTGTAATTCAAGGTGGAGTTATGAAAATCTATAAAGGTATTTTACTAGTAATGAAAGCTAAGAAAGTAGGAAATCTGTTTCAGTTAGAAGGAAGAACAGGGTCAGTTCATGTGTCTACTGTGTCTGAACATGACAGTAGTTCCATTCGCCTATGGCATCAAAGTTTGGGCCATATGAGCGAAAGAGGGTTGAAAATTTTGGCTGATCGCAAGTTACTTCCTAATCTAAGGTCTGGAAAGTTAGATTTCTGTAAGCATTGCTTGTTTGGAAAACAAAGTAAACAAAAATTTAAAATAGGCAAACATACTAGTAAAGGCATACTTGATTATATTCATTCAGATGTTTGGGGTCCAGCCCCTACAGCGTCATATGGTGGCTCGTCATATTTTGTGTCGTTCATTGATGACTTTTCTAGGAAAGTGTGGGTCTACATGATGAAAAAGAAGTCTGATGTTTTTACAATTTTCAAACAGTTTAGAGCATTAGTAGAAAACAACACTGGTAGAACAATAAAATGTTTAAGAACTGACAATGGTGGTGAGTTTACTTCCAAGGAGTTTGACAGCTATTGCAAGGATGCAGGGATCGAAAGACATAAGACCACGGTTTATACTCCTCAGCAAAATGGAGTTGCTGAACGCATGAATAGGACTCTTCTAGAGAGAGCAAGGAGTATGCTGAGTAACGCCGGGTTGCAAAAGGAGTTGTGGACGGAAGCGGTGGCAACAGCTTGTTATGTGATAAACCGATCTCCATCGACGGCCATAGACTGCAAGATTCCGCAAGAGGTATGGAAAGGACACCCTTGTGACTATTCTAAACTCAGAGTGTTTGGTTGTGATGCATATGCTCTAGTGCCTAAACATCGGCGAACTAAGTTAGATCCAAAGTCTAAAAGGTATATCTTTGTTGGGTATGGTGTTGGAACAAAGGGATATAGATTGTGGGATCCTACTACCCGCAAAATCATCATCAACAGAGATGTAAGGTTTAATGAATCCTCTCTTGCACAGTTAGATGTAGATAGTAGATTGAAACAGGATGATGTATCTGATTTTTAGCACATTCAGTTTGAAAGCTCTTCTAATGATAGTCATGATGACCATAGTTCAGATACTAGTAATGAACAGGTTTCAGAACATGAACAGGGTTCAGGTTTAGATCATGAACAGGTCTCAGATACTAGTCGGCAAGAAGTTCCTACAGGTGGTAGTCAGCCAATCGAGGAAGCACCAGAAACATCCTTAAGGAGGTCGACAAGAATCAAACGGCCACCGAAAAGGTATGATGATTATGTTACTTCAGTTGCATTTACTGCTAATGACAATGAACCTCTGTGCTATCAGGAAGCAATAGAAGGTTCGAATAGTGACAAGTGGAAAGCAACCATGAAGGACGAAATGATGGCCTTGAGTAAGAACGGCACATGGGATCTGGTTGAGCTTCCGAAAGACAGGAAAACTGTGGGATGCAAATGGGTTTTCAAGCTGAAACGGGGTGTGAATGATACGGAGGACAGGTACAAAGCGCGATTGGTTGCAAAAGGGTTTTCTCAGAAAGCAGGCATTGACTTTCATGAGATTTTTTCACCAGTTGTTAAAATAGTTTCAATTCGAATTGTGTTAGCTTTAGTTGCTTTGTTTGATTTAGAATTACAGCAACTAGATGTTAAGACTGCTTTTCTACATGGAGATCTAGATGAGGAAATTTATATGGAACAACCGGAGGGGTTTGTTCAGCATCGAAATAAGAAATTTGTCTGCAGGCTCAAGAAGTCATTATATGGCCTGAAGCAGTCGCCTCGGCAGTGGTATAAGAAGTTTGATTCTTTCATGTTGAGTCAGAAATATGTTAGAAGTGAATATGATCATTGTGTGTATTTCAAGCGATTGAAAAATGGCATGTTCATTATCTTAGTGTTGTATGTTGACGATATGCTTTTAGCAAGCAAAAGCATTGATGAAATCAACAGGTTGAAGACTCAGATGGCAAGGACATTCGATATGAAAGATCTAGGAGCAGCAAGATAGATTTTGGGCATTGAGATTTTCAGAGACAGGAGTAATGGTAAGCTGTGGCTATCACAACAGAAGTATGTTGAGAAGATACTTTTGAGATTTGGTATGAATAATGTGAAGCCTGTGTCAGTCCCTTTCGCTTCCCATTTCAAACTTTCTTCGGGTTTATGTCCTAATACAGATGAATAAAAGGATTATATGTCTCGAATTCCATATGCCAATGTAGTAGGATGTTTGATGTATGCGATGGTTTGTACTCGACCAGATATTTCACATGCAGTTGGGGTTGTCAGCAGGTACATGGCAAATCCGGGTAAAGAACACTGGTCAGCAGTGAAATGGGTGCTTCGGTACTTGAGAGGCACAAGTAGTTATTGTATTACTTACAATAAGAGTAGTGAATTTGTTTGCGGATATGTTGATTCCGATTTTGCAGGTGATTTGGATAAGAGAAGGTCGACTTCAGGGTACGTCTTTACTCTTGCAGGTGGAGCTATCAGCTGGATGTCAAAGCTACATAACATTGTTGCTTTATCCACTACTGAAGCAGAATACATTGTTGCTTCTCATGCTTGCAAAGAGGCGGTTTGGTTGAAAGGTTTGCTTGGTGAGTTTGGTAGGTTACAGGACAACATCAGGTTACTTTGTGATAGTCAAAGTGCAATAAATTTGGCTAAGAATCCGGCCTATCATAGTAAATCAAAGCATATTCCAATTAAGTACCATTTTGTAAGACAGGTTATCACTGAAAGGGGAGTCTCTCTTGAAAAGGTGCATACAAAGGAGAATTGTGCAGACATGTTCACGAAACCAATTTTGTTGGAGAAGCTGCGTTGGTGTTTGGCTTCTCTTGGCTTGCAGAAAAGATAAAATAATAAAGAACAGGGCATCAGGCTAATTGTTGTCAAGGTGGAGATTGTTGAGATTTTCTGTTTTGGATAAAATAGGCAAAATCTCAGTAGGTGACAAAAATTAGGAATTAGTTCCTAGATTAGCTCCAGTTTGTTTGGGAGGGAGTTAATGCATCCTAAATTTGAGTTGATGGCTGTTAGATTCTCCTGCTATATAACAGGTATCCATACGGATTGTTTGCAATGGAGTGAGGGTGTGTGAATTATGTAATCTCCTGTTTTGAATAATAAAGACTGCCGATTCCTGTTGAGTGGATGTAGCCCAGGAGGTTTGGGTGAACCACGTTAATGCCTGTGTCTTTATGTGCTTGGTTTAATTGCTGTGTGTTAATTGTGTAATGAATTCCGCTGTGTTTATTCCAACAAAATTAGTGTTTTTATATTAGATTGTATATTCTAATATCCAATAAAGACTAAACAAAATCATGGAACTATAATTAAAATAAACTCAAAGTGCAAATGGTTTCACTTCCATCTTAAATTCTCCCGATATTCTTTAGCTTCCATTTTAATTTAATTTATTTTTGCATGGAGAAAATTATACTAACATAGCTTAGAAAGACCCAAAATTGGAATGATATTCTTTCGCTTCCATTTTAATTTAATTTATTTTTGCAGGGAGAAAATTATACTAACATATCTTAGAAAGACCCAAAATTGGAATGAAAATTCTCCTCATGGAAAATGATAGAAAGACCCAGACTTGGAATGAAAATTCAGCTCAACTTAAAAAAAACTTTTGTTGTTTGCAGCCAATCATAATGTTGTTTGTGATCTAGTTTAAATGAGAATTCAGCTCAACTTAAAAAAAATTTTGTTGTTTGCAGCCAATCATAATGTTGTTTGTGATCCAGTTTAAATGAGAGAGACCCAGACTTACAATGAAAATTCAACTCAACTTTAAAAAAGATTTTTTTGTTTGCAACCAATCATAATGTTGTTTATAGATATTTGCACAGCAGTTAAACAATCTGAAGAAAAAATAAATGTTTAAATCATTCATTTATATACTCCTAAAACATTGTCGAACTCAGCTCGTATGGAAACACTGATTGCTCTGGAAGTGTAAAAAAAGCTATTAGATTTGAATAGTTGAAGCATAGGACCCACTTCATACATAGTTTGTGTAGAGATTTGGACTGCAATTAAACACTCTCAATAGAAAATAAATATATAAACCACTGATGGTACCAAAAAAAAAATGATAATATCATAGCCAAGAAAACAAAAATATATCATTCGTTTCATTCCAATAAGTATAGTGTCGAGAGAAAGTGGACTTTAATTTGTACTTTCCAAAAGTCCAAATTTCCAATGGCTATTTAATTTGTACTTTCTAAGACAACAAATCTCTACCATGATATGTTCTATAAACATTTTATGGGAAAATATACAATGATATGTTTTATAACATTTTATGGGAAAATGTTTCGGGTAATAGCAGCTCATCAAAATACACCTCAGGAAATTAAGCTACATATATTGCTTACAGGAGGTGGGAAATATTATCTTCTCGGACTAATTTTATTGCTGTGGTTTGTAGCCTCATTCATTGACAGGTGGTTTCACTTTTTATCAACTTTGAGTCCCAATTCCTTAGGAATTTCTTTCCCAACAATGGCCATAGCTACGCCCTGAACATTTTTTCTTAAGAAAATGTAGAACGAGAGAGACAAGCAGCACTCGAAGCTACAAAATACCATACAAACGATGAAGTAGACAAGAAACTCCTGAAGGTACAAAAAACCATGGAAACGATGAAGTAGACAAGAAAATTATATGCAGGTTACCAAATTGCATGTTTTTATTTGTTTTAGTTACTTTATATCAATTTGTGTGCCATTTCTAAATTGAAATTAAAAAATAAATAAAATAAATAAAAAGATGAGATGGAAAAACATATGGGGAGTGCATGCAACCCACATATCAGCTAAGTCTTCACATTTTCAAATCCCTAACAAAATTCATGCCAGATGGAGAAATGAAAATTTTGCGAAACTTTCTAGGAGTGCATGTTATTTCTTTACTACTAGTCATTTTTAATGGATGTGGCAGACAAGATATTCTGTTCAAATGCAGAAATTGCCGCAAATATTGCCTTTACAGAGATTGCAACAAAACGTGGCTTTATAAATGTTTCTGCTCTTACCCCACAATTATTTCGTCTAAAATATGAGCATTGAGAATGTTTATCCTGTTACCCCCATAACCACTATAACCACTGCCACTGAATTATGCATTCAATATTTATGATGATTATTCATAATTATTTTTTATGCTTCAGACTAGTTGAGTGTCTCTTATGTATTTTTCTGTGGTCTTACTGGTTCCTACCATCTCCTCATGTATGTTCTTACTTGTTCTTACCATGTCTTACTCATTCCTACCATCTCGTTTAGTGATAAAATAGAGGCTCTTACTGTCTCCTTGTGAAAGTCATTCGTGATTTACACACCTTAGGAACCTCAATCATGAAAGATTAAAAATATTTATGTTTCTAAAAAAGCAGACTTACAGACTTACAAAGAGGTGTAAATAGAAATGCAAATTTACATAGAGATAACAGTTGTGAAAAAAATAAATGCTTACTATTTAGATGGTAACAAATTGTGGGCAGGAATTTGAGAAATTTTCGGCAGGAGTTCTAAAGACCGACCTGCAATAAAGAAGAGAATCCATACATGCTCTTTAACATGCACAATTTACAAATCGAAAAATAAAATATCTGTAATTTGGTAAATGTTGCATTAAATATCATTTTAATAATTTAAAATGAATGCAATGTGAAAAATTAAAAGGAGAATCCATCATACCAAGAAAATGAGTCATACATATCTAGTGGTGGAAAATGCGTCATAAATATCTAGTGGTCCAATCTCCATGATTTCGCAAGGCTATGGTACATCATAAGCTAAGATAGAAACGGGAAATCCGTACAATATCTTCAAAATACAAAAATATTTATAATCTGATGAATGTTGCATTAAATTTCATTTTAGTTACATTTAAAATGAATTTCTTATGCAAAATTTACAGAGGAAGGCAACATACATATCTAGAGAAGCTAGCATCACCATATCCAGTCCAATATCCATGAGTAATATCACCTATAAATAGCAAAAATACATATCTAGTGGTCCAGTCCAATGTCCATGAGTAGTCTCACCTGTAAATAGCAAAAACACATATCTAATGGTCCAGTCCAATCACCTGTAAATAGAAAAAATGCATATCTAGTGGTCCAGTACTCCAATCTCCATCAGTAATCTCACTTGTAAATATTTGTCCTTGCAGATATTAGGGTATTTGTCGCCAAAATATGTGGAGAATATATTCTAGGTAGCAGCTAGGCAGGTGTTGAGACTGCAGGAGATGAGGGAGGCGATAGAGGCAGGTGTTGGGTTGTTGAGGCGGCAAAGGAAATGCAGGTGGACCCATAGTTAAATTGCATAACTTTGTACATATTAAAAAAGAATTGTTACAATAAATGTTTCAGATTAATGTTAGAATTAATTGAAATTTGTAAATGTTATAAACTCAATTTAAAGTTGGTTATCCTAACTTTTAATAAAATCATACATTTTGGCGGGGCAATAAGAGGTCCAAATTGAAAGTTTGGATAAAATGTTGTTTAGCGAGATAATTTTGTTAAAACCATGGTTAAAATAGTAAATGCATTGGTTGGTCAACACAAATTAATACTAGGTCAACCTTGAACAAACGCTATAGTCACTCACAACCGAAGGCAGGGACTAATAAGGAAAAAATGTTCAAAACTCCGATGAAGCATTTCCTTGGTATATGCAATAACATATTAATGCATTAACACTCACTTCACATGCATTAATCCTCCTTTGTTAATAAATCATAAAGCACGTAAAAGTTTTTGAATGAAGTTTTTGGATTTTTGAATGGAATTTTGGTTATATAACATTAAAATATTAATATTTTAATTATATTATATTATATTGTAATTATAATAATTATATTTTAATTATAATTTTAACAACAATATTAATATAATATAATAAATTTTTTATAATTATTAAATTATATATGTGTGTGGGGGTCATTTATAATTAATTTTGTAAATAATAAAGTTTCGTAATATAATTATAATTTAATTTAAGATTAGAATTTAATTAAAAATTTCTGATTTTTAGTTAAATTTTGATAGTTTTTACTCTTCAACTTTAAATGCTCATAAGTTGAGTTTTATTTGGCTAAATGAGGCCCACGATGGCTCATTGGATAGATAAAATTGGGGAGAACATTTCGGAAGTAGTTTAATTTCCAAATTTGAACATTTAATGATTCTAAACTCTAGTATAATATCAAGCTCCGAAGTTTTTAACAAAATTAATTTCTGGGTTTAATATTTTACATTTTCATTTTCCCAAAACTTCTTCTTAGTGCAGATCCATTCATCTATGTTCTCCTTGACCAATTAAATCATCATATGCATGAATAGAAAGCTCATATTTCCTTTTTAATTATTTATTTAATTAAGTTTTGATTGGATTTGTTTTAATTCCAGATTTAGCATTTTGATTTCAATTTGCGTTTTAATTAAATTATTGATTGGTTTTTGCAGAGAAACAATTTGAAGAGATGAGAAGAAGAAGATCTCAATCAATGAGAAGCCTCCAAAAATTGAATAATATCATGTTGAGCCAATGAAAATTGATTTAGTAGAACCACTCTTCAACAACTTTCTATTGAGGAAATATTTTGTAAATATTATAAATAGTAGATTGTAGAATGTATTAGGGGATCCTCTTCTCTGCAATTCAGGAGCTCTTGAAGGCACTATTAGAGTTGTAGGGTAGAGGAGAAACAACTCAGATCTAGGGATTATTGTGGATTTTTCCTTTGCATGATGAATTATGTATGGAGGACGAAGCTTGCACTACTGCAGCTCTTGTTTTAAAAACAGAAGTTCAAACATTGTAAAGGACTGTTGGAGACGAGAGCCACAAAAATGGATTCAATAAATTGGTATTTCTAATACTATTGCTTTAAATACTAGTTTTATTTTTTGATGACAAGAATGTGTCATCTTATTCATATTTGTGCACTATTGTCGATATGAGTAATGTGTATCAATTATATGTTGTTATTTATCTCTACTCTTATGAGTTGAATTCTTATTTCCGAGTAACTATTTACTCAAAAATATGTATTTAATATTGATTTAACAAACAATGTTATGTTGTGAACTATTTCCTCATATTATTGTTTAATTATTTGAATTATTGATTTAAAAATCAATATCATTTTATGAACTACTTTTCCAATGTTGTTGGTTGATTATTTCAGTTAAGAGGTCTTTGAATAGAATGTGTTTTGGTATATATAATGTCAGTTAATTGAATTATTTCGTTAACTTGATATTAATTATAATCCATACATATTTAAATCCCAATAATTTAAATATATTTCTTTCGGTTGGATTATATTTATATTTTCCTAATTGAGATAGGATTAGGACAATTTTCCTTTTTCTTGCATTTTAGAATAGTTTTTCATTTAGATTTAATTCTAAATTCCTAGAAGTCCTCCTCCCAAAGAGAAAAAACTTTATTTGTGGCCTGGCTAAGCCCCAAACTAGCTTAAGGATCACTTTATTGCTTGATCAACAAGAGGGATGATCTTATTTCTCTTCTCCATTGATATACAAAAGTTATATTTTAAGCCATTGGAGATTGAGAGAAGGTAACTGGACCTAATTAAACCAGTCGGAACCAACATTCCAAACGGAAAAGGAACTGCTTTAAGGTCTAGACTGGGTGGTCATCCCCACATGTTGTTGTAGCGAATTAAGAGGCCTCAAAATTTTGGGGCTAGAAGGAGGGCCTAGGACTTGTTTTCTATTGTAGTCTTTTTATTCTAACATTTCGTTTTTATCACCTGGTCCTTGGTGAAAAACTTTACTAAGTGAAGGAGTTGGCTAGATTTGACAACCCGATACAATTGGATCTTCTGCTGACGAGTGATTTTAAACTTTGTGTCCATGATTCGATGGGTTGCAACCTATTCCATGTAGTCTAGATTTAACTCGGTCAGGGTGAGGTGTTCTGCAATGTCGGATGTGTGACTCAAGTAATGGCATAAAGTATGGCCGAAGTCGATCTATGTTGAACACTAGGTGCAGGCCAAGGAATGAGGGAATTCTAAGCTCAAAAGCATTATCTCCCACGACCTTGGTGATGGTATATGGACCATATCGGAGTGGGTGTAGATTGTGGTGGGGTCCAGAGAGGCGATCCTTCTGAAAATGTAACCAAAATTTGTCGCCCACCTGGAAGCTTTGTGGCACCCGATGCTGATCATGTTGTTGCTTGTACTTAGCATTATATTTTTCCAATATGTCATGAACCTATTTGCGGATGTGTTTAATGCGTTCAATGAAGTTGTTCGCCTTGTCAACTTCAGATTAAACATGAGCCAAATCTACATGAGTAGTCGCAAATGACATGGCTACATCAATGAGACATAGTGGTTGGAATCCTAAGCCCACCTAAAAGGGGTTGTGACCAGTTTAGCTATGGAGAGCCCGATTATAGATGTGTTGTACATAGGAGAGGATATCATCCCATGGGCGTAGATGCCTTGATTTTTACATGTGAAAAATGTGTACAATCATCTTGTTGACGACCTCTATCTATCCATCAATTTTGGGTTGGAAAGTTGTGGACTTGGTGAGCTTGGTGTCCAGCATTGACCAGAGACTGGACCAAAATTTACTGAGGAACTTGTTGTCCTGATCTGAGATGATAGGTCGTGGGATCCCAAAGTTTACCCACACTCGTCAAAGGAGAGTTTAATATTGGCTTCTGTTGCGATATTCTTCTTGCAGGTCGCCATAATGGCCATCTTCGAGAATCTATCGATGACCATAAAAACAAAGTCGTCGCCATGCTTAGTAGAAGGAAGTCCCGACATGTAATCCATGGAGATGGATTCCCAAGGTCGACTAGGGTCAAGTAGCAGAGTATAGAGACCTTGCTTCTTGATGGTTAGTTTGGAAATAGCGTAGGCAGTGAAGGATATGATGTACTTCCCGACATCCTATTGAAGTTTCGACCAATATAAATACTTATACAGTACTACCACTATTTTCTCGACCCTGAAATTCCCAACGACCCAAATATAGTGTGCTTCCCAAACCATCTTGGCATGCTCACTTGAAGGAACACAAGGTGTCCCTGGTGACATAGCAATGCATCTTGGAGATCAGGGAAAATTTTAACAACCCCCCTAAATTTATATGTATAATAAATGGGCAAATCCCCATGATACATAGGAAAAATGGAAGGCGATTTTATTAATAATATAATATGTATATATAATTTTTTTGGCGAATCTCTCACGAGATTATATTATCTTATAAAATCATGGCGAATCACCAATACAAATGGCGAATCACTAGTACAAAATGGTGAATCGTTGTCTAGTGGAGTTCGGGGTGTTGGTTCTAATGAAGATATGGTAGTTGAACCAGGAGTTGAAGGAAGAGAACCACCGAGACCAAGCATGGCACATGGTCACTGGTGAGGGAAGTAGTTCTCGTGCAGTTTGGAAAACGCATTCTAGCTCTGCTAAGCATAGTGTTGTTGCTCATGCTACTACTAGAATTGATATTGAGGTTGGAGAGGAGTTTGAGGAAGAATGGAAGGTATCAGTGGTGGATAATTACAAATAGAACCCCATGATGGGCTTAATTTTTCCCTTTGGTATTTGGGCCTGCAAGATATTATGTCCATTGAACCAACAATTAACCGTTCAACCAATAATCAACTTAACTGAGTTGATTAGGTACGAGTCAACTCAGACTAATATTCAAAACTATGCTTTGCACTATCCCATATTTGTCACACTAATGCTACACAACATTGTGCATTTTCACCCAACTCTCGTGCATGCACACAAAATTTTCATCAACATCTATAACCCTAACCAAGTGAGAATTGATGAACAATTTGCACCAAAGTTTGTTATAGTGTTGAAAGTTCATAAGAAATTTAGATCCAGGTACCTTCAATAAATTTTGAGATAACCTCCAAAAATTTGACCACAATAGAGCAAACTTGTGATAAATTTTAAACCTACAAAAATTAGAATTCATGTTCCTAGGAATGATAATAAGTAGTTGACATATAGGTAGAGTTTTTAGCCTTGACACATTGATAATGCAAAGGCGTAGGTCAAAACTCACACATTGAAAAGTCATCAATGAAGAGAAGACAAGATCATTATGAATTACACATACTCCAAACTTCCTACCATATTCTACTTAGTTGTCCGCAAATCAGATATGCATAATCTTATAGTAAATACAAATTCCACAAAGCCTTCTTCACATAGCTAATAAATGGCCATTATAGGAGCACCCCACATATAATAGTAATAGTAGCAATCAATAGATTATTTCATATTGAACTTCATATCCATAGCACTCCTATGTATTGCATGATGTATTCAACTTGAATTATCAAATATAGATAAAATCATACTTTTGATTGATACATGTAAATCATACTTGTGCACAATGTTGAATGCAATGCCAGTCAAGGAGTAAAATCGGTTTGACGTGTAATGATCTATAAAATAATGAAGAAACTTAGTAATGCATCACAACTTTCACTTTTGAAAAAATTATAAAGCTTTCATGCAAATCCATTGTTGTTATAGTTCCTTCTTTCGACAATGTTCCACATGAGCATGGAAAATCAGGTAATATTAAAATGCATTTATAATACTTTGAAGCAATTAATGCTTATGGTGTATTTTAATACTGAGTTATTACTCTGCCCCAGTTGTAATTTATGCAATTAGATTGTATTCAATCCTTACAGAGAAATTGAAGAGAGGATAGTTCGAAACTAGGGCTGAATATATTATAAGCATTCATGCCTTGACCGATGATATAGAATGCATATAAAAAAAATGGGATCTAGGTGAAGCACGAATGTGGCAATCTCGTTGTACACAATAAATGAGATTGAGTTTGACATAAGATATTGTCTTTTACCAGTGTTTTATGATATATTAGTGCAAATTTAAAGCTATAAGATGTTATAACTTTAATATATCTAAATTTTACCTGAAGAGATAGTTAGAAATACATAGATTTTACAAACAATAATTTTGCAAAGAAATCCGAATGCTGAATTAACACACAAGTATGCCTCAGATAAAAGCATCTATAAAACCTTTTTCCTAAAATAAATTCATGAGTTTGAAATTTTGAATATTTATCCATGATCTTTAGATTGTAGGAGTATATATAGTTTATATACCATATTGCTTAAATTAAATATTGGCTTACCGTATGAATTACAGTGCATAGATAGGAATAGAGATGGTTTCCAACAAAAAGCACCCAAAAAGGCAGCAAAATTCATAGGAGACACTTATTTCGCTTCATCGGTGCTGGTCTTTGATGACTAGCATCATCATCACTTCCACATTCATCCTCATGCACCTCAAGAGCTTTAGGTACCACTCTGCCCCTGCAAATAGATCAATGAAGTGAAAATTACAATTAAAACATTCTATATTTTTACAAAGAGTTACAACACACATTCACAAGAACGACACCAAGCCTTCTCCATTAAGCATTTCCATGCTAGTGAACAATTTCTACATAGGGCATTAAACACTATTATCAGAAGTCAATCCTATATAAAGATGATAAACACTGAACCCAACTAAACATTTCCATTTATTGGAACTACCCATTGTCAAAAGTAAGTAAAACCAATCTACACATTTATGATTAACTTACAAGCATGATATGTCAGAGAGGCAAATTTTCTTAATAGAAGGTGCCTTGCCACTCGAAGGATCACAAAAACTGAAGTAGAATATGAGACTAAATAATTATTTCAACAGTTTGTCATTAAAAATATTTTATTTAACTTCCACATTTTTGTCTAATAAAGTCTATTATTTAACAACACAGTAGTATTAATATGTAAATATCACATTTTATAATACTATTCTACTAACATCTAATTCTATTTCGTATTATTATGATATTGTTGAGTCTCAGAGCCCACCAACAATTCCAACCCACCTTCTTGTCTAACTTTTAGGGGATGCCAACTTTCACAGGAAAAATAGAGTCTTTACAAACAATACTGAAATATCATTGGAACATCACATAAGAGCCTAGACACTTGTGTGCATAATAAATAATGTTAAAAGAAATAATATTTCCAAGAAAAACCAATTCAAAGCCCCTGCATCCCAATCTAATCTTAAAACAATTTCCACAATTTAAAAATATGTGGAGGTTCAATGCTAGTTATAAAACGTGTTTGACTACAATATTGTTTCCAAATCAAAGTGCCCATCAGAGAAACTCTCTCTATATTCCTCTAGTTCCCATAGCTTCCTCCACTCCAGATATCCTTCATATCAATGTGTCAAACTGTGATTTTATTGGCATAGAATTGGAGTTTTTTTGTAACCAGTAAACAATAATTGCTACCAAAGAAATACAAGCACTCTCCCCTGCAGCACGTTCACTTCATTGGTCAATTGAAGAAAAAAATACTTCAGTTGATAGCTTCATTTGTCCATCTCTGCTAACCAGTAATTTATGTTCCCAATTGCTAATGGTAAAGTTGTCATCTCCAAAGTCTACCCAGACATGTTCAGAGCTACACTAGAATCAATCTCATTGACCTGCAACAGATAAACAGATACTGATATAAATATCTACCAGATATTGCAAGAGACGGTTAAACACAAATGAAGCAACAAACAATAGGGTTCTATCAGTTTCTAAATTGATGTTGAAGTAAATTCAATACTTGAAAATAATCCATATCTAGAAGCATCAAGCTATAATCAAAAGTATTCAATCCAAACAAAGTATCTTAAACACTCATAAGTCATGCCAAACTAAGTAACACACATCCAAACTTATTTGTAGCACCAAATTAAGCACTCAAAAATACCAAAAATAGTACAAGCATCCATCAGTATTACACCAGTACTTTTTGCTATGGTATAAATAATGTGACATGGTTATAAGGGAAGAAAACATCAAGAGACAAGTTGTATATCACTAGGTAAGGCCACATGGTGAAGCCTGATTAAAAGGAACCCAAGTCACCAATCATCCCAATGGATAAAAAATAAACATAAATTCATAAAAACAAACAAAATGTTTGATTTGTTTTTACTTGAAAATGCGAAGATACCAAATTGTAATCACAACTATTTAGGCCAAACACATTACCATACATGATACACAATCATTGATTGTAGCACCATAATAATGCAATCAAATATGCCAAAAATAGTACAATCATGCACTAGTATTGCACCAGAACCGTTACCTTTCCTATATTAAATTTATGTATTGTGCAGATAGATATGGTCAGGAGTAGCAAAAATGATAAGAGACAGGAATCTGTACCATCACTTGTGGGGGGGTAGCCGTGCAGGCAATCTTGATTTTCTGCGATCAAAATCAATATTATCTCCACCCTCTTCTTTGCATACCTTATTCAACAATGGTATATGGAGGATATAGTTTAAACCAAGAAGGAAAAAAACCAAAATTTTCTAAGTAAATTAATTCAAGAGAAGGAATAAATCAAAATGAAACCTTATGAAACATGAGAAAATTATATTAATGTGCATAATTTATGAGCAAAGTGGAGAAAGAAAATGGCTTTTTCTAATACAAGAGTGACATGTACCTACTAATGTGTTAAAAGATAAACTACCTTTTTCAAAATTTTAACATTAGATTTGAAATAAAATAATAATTATTCCACTAAAACTCAATCACATGTTTCACCATATGAGAAAGATGTCACACCCTCCAGTCAAAGTTATCAACCACGAATGTCCTTCAACCATTTAATGAATTTCTACTTAAATGCGACATTGTTGAGGAATATGTCACAAATCTCCTGTAACCATCTTAAATGTGAAGGGCGTAAAAATGTTCTAAAAACATGAATCTCCTTCAACCATTTAATTAACTGTTAGTGAAATGTCATGTGTTCCTCATGAATATGTCCAAATCTGCTACAACTACTTAATGCACTGTTCGTGCAATATCATGTTACTCACGATTATGTCACAATCTACATTATAGAACTTGCAAAAATTTCCAATGAGTAAGATTACTGGTTGCATCATATAATGAATGCGCAAAAATTACTAACAACCAAAGTCTTGATTGAAAATCTTTAATTCCATTCCATTGATTTTATTTTGGTGATCCTGCATAAATCATGTGAACAATAGTAAGGGATACAAATTTAATTCCATTCCATTGATTTGATTTTGGAGATCGTGCAGATTCCATTGATTTTATTTTGGAGATCCTACAGAAATCATGTGAACAATAGCAAGGGATATTGGGCTGCTTATAGCCCTTATCTCCAAGCATTATTAATTCCTGCTCTTGTTTAGAAGAAGAATATAGGATATTTAAGAGATAGTAAAATGGGCCAAATAAGCAAGGGAACCCACTAAGGCGCATTAATGTAGGTGGAAGGTTCAGATTGATCATAATTTTTTATCACATCAGTAAACATATCCATGTTGTCTGGGCCTCCCACCACAACTCCCACCAAAATGTTGGGATTGGGTACACTGCTGTACAGAGATTGGAAGCATGCTTTGCAGGGAATGGGTTGAGGATGATTAGCCTTGGAGGGCATAGAAGAGGCTTTGTGATGAATAAGTTTTGGATAGAGGGAACCATATCCAACCATGTATGACATCCTCATAGGATTATCTCCCAGTATGTAATCAAACTTCATCAACACAATTGATTTAGATCCTGCATACATTAGTACCTTTTTGAAATAATAGGAAAATTAAGCATTGGTCTATTATGAATCTATACCTGACGTTTTGCAAGTGCTCCTAGCGTGTGAGGAGTGATTGTCAGATAGGGACAATCACTCCTTTGTATTCATTTTAAATGACACATTTAAAAAAATATAGAGGTTGCATTGTATCCTCCTAATTTTTGCAATACAATTCAAAATACAAGTGTATTTTTTAAAATGTGCTATTTAAAATGAATATCTTGGCTGTTATAACATCCCTACCCCATGGTTATGGAATTTCTCGAATTGAAGGCATATGCATTGGCCTTTGTCACAAATACCCATAAGACCAGCAGGCTTTGAGAAATAGACAAATCTTATCAGTTCTGTCCAGGAACCAGAGAGATAGGGTAGTCCAATTCAAAGTCCATACACCAATCTTAAACATTGTTCCGTCCAATAACCATAGAGACATGGTAGACACGAAGGCTGCCCATTTTTGTCATTATAGAAAGGACGCATTGGCAACGATTGAATCCCATTAGTGCAGGAATAAAAAGAAGACGATTTTCCTACATTTTCATTAAACAAAACTTGCAAATTTTGGCTCGTATAGGTGGCCTCGGGGCAGACTAACGAAGAATTATAAAAGCAGGTCCTAAGAACACCTTGGAAGTCTAGCCTTTGCAGCCACCATAACACTCCTGGATTGAGATTGTGTAGAACAAAACCAACCCTAATCCTGCATAAGACGTATTCGTCGCAGATGAATTCGAGACAAGTGTCTGCCCTCTTTTCAGCAATTGCCCAGGCAAGAGTGTGTGCATGGGATAATCCCAGATTTTCCGCACGAGATTTGAACCCTCGTACACAAGCAAAGAATTTTCAGAATTATAAATCTCAAAATTAGTGTTCTTCGCTATTAAAATGCCTTTAGACTTATCAGTACCGATACTCCAAACCACAGTTTTGTCCGAGTCTTCTAGGACCAGGTTCACATGACTCCCCAGCTTAAGAATTGTGCCCTCTACCACCGTCCTGTTTCTGCTTTCTATTGCAGGAGGAGAGGTGAGATTCAATCCCATTAGAAAAGACAATTAATTTTCCAGAAGAATTTACAGCCATGAATCCCAACCTGAATCCGTGATATCCCCATTGCCATTGAGATTGTAAATATTTTCTTAGTGCCTAAGGCCCTTGCTTTCCTCCCCTTGCAATGGTAGATGTCTTCAGAGCGATTATTATGGTTTAAAGCATAAAGCATACTAATAATGACCATATTCCCAATTCCAGATCTTGCTCATAGCCATTGAGCTTAAGCACAAGAAAACTTTATTTAGTGCACAAAGCCATTACATTGATTTGATCCAGTGGTACAAATACAAGTAAGTGATTTCTAGTTTGTTATGATAGTATTTTGATTCATGACGAAAGCACAATTTTACAAAGTAAGTTGGAATCTGATTAGAAGCTAGAGGGAATTGTTGATGTTTTGATTCCCCCAATACCCAGAACTCTACAATCCCTGATGGGTGAAAATATTGAGCCTTTTCATCACTTGCTTCTGCTTCTATTATTGTTGTTAATTCCTCCAAAGAGGCCGAAGATTTTTCAGTAGCTTCCCAAGATTGAAAATTTTGCAGAGGATTTTGTTGTTTTGTCTATGGAAATCTACACAGAGAAAACCTCATACTCTTGGTGCAGGTGTTAATTCTTCCAAAGAGGCCGGAGATTTTTCAGTAGCTTCCCAAGATTGAAAAGTTTGCAGAGGAGTTTGTTGTTTTGTCCATGGAAATCTACATAGAGAAAACCTCATACTCTTGGTGCAGGTGTTAATTCTTCCAAAGAGGTCGGATATTTTTTTAGTTGCTTCCCAAGATTGAAAAGTTTGCAGACGAGTTTGTTGTTTTGTCCCTGGAAATCGACACAGAGAAAACCTCATACTCTTGGTGCAGGGGGTTGCATTGTATCCTCCTAATTTTTGCAATACAAGTGGATTTTTAAAATGTGCCATAGCTCATGGATCTTGCAGCCTTGATAATCATCCTTTGATATCACGTGATTTGATTTGTTCTGATCTTTTTTGAGGTGAATTTTTTATATATTTTGTATAACAAGACATATTTTCAGAAAAAAAGGGGAATTCCTACAAAAATAAAAAGAGAAGTTACATGCCAAATAGGGAAATGACAACTAGAGACAAGGCAATGACAGGAAGAAAATATATTAAAAAAGAGCAGAGATATCTCTCCATTGAAAATTTTGAAAGATTTCAAACTGTAATTGTTATCTCCTTGTTGAAACTTTCAATTATAAGTTATAACAGTAAGTCTCATCACCATGAAAAATATTATCTTTAGATTCACTTTAAAGCCCACAAATATATAATCTTATAAAACATATATTATAACTAATTCAACCGAACCCACTGTTTATAGATCCAAAAATGATTTCTAGCTTTGAATAATGCTTCCCTCTGACAATCCAACTAGCAAAACAATTGAACCAAAATAAGAGGTCGCTATAGGAGCAGGAAGGCACTTTTATAGTTGCTAAATCAAGGCAGAAAATATTTGACATCCATACATAAGAGTTGGTAAACATCTAATATTTATTCCAGATTTACCCAATTAAAGGCAAAACTATGCATAACAGTCCTTAATCTTAATTTTTCTTGCTAAATCAAATTAAGGGAACATAGATATTTTACTACATGTTGAGATCAATTCAGAAAGAAAAAGAAATATAATGGCTTGCCTTGAGGAATGCATGGGTTTCCAGCTCATTTGCAGCCATCACATCAGCTTCTACTCCACCTGTTAGCCATCCTGGGTAAGTCTGTCCATAAAGACTCACTATGTGAGTTATACATCACAATTAGCAAAAAACAGGTGTATGACAATTCGTACCCAACATTATAAGTATCCTTCCATCATGATATTACCATATTTGATTTGGAAATTTCAATAGTAGTGTCAAATGATAAATCTCTTAAATTCCAATCATTTTAAAGGTATCCAAAAATAAATATGGTGGGATTCATTCCATATTAATAATTACTCTGCTCTACTCTGCAAGGCACAACACATAAATAGGTCCAGTTTAAGTCAGAATTACGTTTTCCAGTTTCCTTTCCTTCTCAGGGATTTAATGTAAACACCTAGTACATAATTACAAATTATCCCTAGTATCTACATAGATTAGAAGCATCTTATGATTAACCAATAGTCAAATCCCTAATGTTATGGGAGTTTTATTTCCCCCTTCTCGGTATCAGTGAATAACAAGTATGGAGGGAGGTTGAGTAGTCCTTCATTACCCCTGGGTGGAAACGAGAACCAGAGGATTAGAAGGCTCACATCTAGGCCCAAATACCAAAGGGAAAAATGGAGCCCATCATGGGATAGTGAAACAAGTTCTCGTTTTGAACCAACCTAGAATATATTTAATATAACTCTCCCAAATTCAAAGTGGCATTCCATCATAACATAAACTTCTAAGAAACATGATGAATCTTTTTTCACAACATTAAATGGAAAATTAACTGAACCAGATTTTACTCCACCATTTCCTTCAAATTCATTGACATCTATTTGGTTATATTGTACCAAGTCTCCCAAAACCATCAAAAACCAAATTCCAATAGGCACGCCTATTGCAAAATTAAGAGGACACTCATAACTATTTTCTGGAACAAGAAAAACTGCTCTAATTTCTTTAAGTTATTCACTGAGAGGTATGGGTTCAATGAAAAAATGTTTAGGTAATTCCTGAACAAGTTTCAAGAGACATGATATATTTGGATCGTCATCACAAAGTTGCTTCTTAACTCAGCCCTAAAAAGTCAGAATGCTCCAATCCAATTCCTTCATAGGGGACCTCAGCAGTAGAAACTATGGACTTCACTCTTCAACCTGGTAAATATCTGTGAATATAAATTTAGTCTTGACACAAACAACCTCAACATATAACTAAGGGAATTCAACTCAAGTATGTGCAACTCTTATTCTTCACCTAGACCCGAAAAGTAATTCCCCATTCGTCTTAATGATTTGTATAATTGTTGCAGAAAGAATTATGGGGAATTTATTCCAGAATGATATGTATTTTGGCAGCTTCCAGGTATCAAGTTGGCCCACAACTTTGCTAAAATTGGAATTGAATATATATAAAGAGAATAAAAGGCTATCACAGAGCTAGGCCCTTCAAAATTTCTTTAAATTTTTCCCAAGTCTTCCTTGCCTAGGTAAAACAAATTGCCTAGGTAAAACTATGGAAAAATGGCATGAACATGAATGAAAATAGGTAAGTGTATTACCACATCAGAGGATAATTATGATCTAACCATGCAGCACAAGGTGAAAGTGACCAAGATGTGATTATTTGACCACCTTGATGTTGGTTCATGAAGAACATTATGCACCAATGAAGCAACCTCCACTGATAATCTAACCTTGTGAAGGCTAGAATCATCATTCCAACCAAGGAAACCACATTATTATCAAGGAGAATCACTATGCTGAACATCCAAGAAGATCATCACATGAAGGACTACTCTCAACCAAAACTAAGTGTGTGTCTTTAGTGCTTAAGCATCCTACAAGTTGCCCCTGAAATATGCATTTACCAATCATGTCAACATTAGGGGTAACAACAACCACCAATGTGACCATGTGGAAAATGAAAAGAACATGGCTGCAGGGGTTATCGACTGGCAAAGACAAAACCCAGTTCCAACCTTGAAAAATTGATAATATTTTTTTTCAAATAGGATAAATTATTGTCTCTGCTGAAATATTTATTGATTGGTAGATCATATGTACCAATTAGAGCCAAGGAGCAAAAACAAATTCAAATGATCGCATGAGAAATATACCTCCATGACACATGTCAAGCAGGAAATCACCACTGCATAGGGAATCCCAACAGCAAGAAACTCTAAAGATGAAGGGAGGAGACTTGGAATTTGAGTTACACACACCAATACCAAACAATTTAAAGAAACAAACTTGGATATTTAATTTGGGCTCCACAGGTATCCCAATCAACCAGTCCCATGAAAGGAACATTGGTCAGCATACCTTGTGCTGCTTGCAAGACACACAACAAACCTTTGCCCTTTTCTTCTGTCAATTAACTGTGCTACAACTAATGCACACAACCACCATTAGCAGACCATTAAATTCTTGGGAAAAACTAGTTAATAATTCCAAAGGGTCAAAGATTATGAAAATACAATGCATCGATTTGAATGTAGAAATTAAGTGAACCCAATTTTAATCTACTGAGTGCTATTTACGAGGGTCAAATAAGGAAGTATACAACATAATAAAGGTGTGAAAAAATTTCAATATTTGAATCACCTATCTAGATGATGCAGATGGTATATCATCATCATGAAGTGAATATCAGGGGTTGTTGGCTGGCTAGCTGTCCAATGTAGGAGAAAATTTCTCTTATAGGGTTACCCATTTTGGTGGGTGACGGGGTCAAATCCCAAACCATGGGATTAGGGTTTACCCCTTATTGGCTAAACTAAAACTATAAAATCATAAATCTCTGAGGATGAGCAAGGGAAGGCTCAAATAGCCTATGACCCTTTACAAACAATGAAAAATGGGTGAAATTTGTCAAAAATAGCAAAGCTCCTCAAGCTCAAAAGGCCCAGCTGACCCCGGCAGTTGGACCTAGCTTGACTCCAGAGAAGCCTGCTACATTTTTCACAGAAAAGGAGCCTGTTGGTTCCTCTCAACTCACCTCCTAATGAGGGGGTGGGAGCTCATTGTAACCAACGTAGCCAAAACATCTTGGGACAACCTAATAACTTTTTCTTATTCTAAGTTTATTTGAATTCTTTCGGTGACCCAATCGTTGTCTGCATGGTTCACCTTGTTTTTTATTTGATAAGAACTTATTTAACCTTGCTTTGGATTTTATGAAAATATAGCTCATGGATCTTGCAGCCTTGATAATCATCCTTTGATATCACGTGATTTGATTTGTTCTGATCTTTGTTGAGGTGAATTTTTTAAATATTTTGTATAACAAGACATATTTTCAAAAAAAAGGGGAATTCCTATGAAAAGAAAAAGAGAAGTTACATGCCAAATAGGGAAATGACAACTAGAGACAAGGCAATGACAGGAAGAAAATATATTAAAAAAGAGCAGAGATATCTCTCCATTGAAAATTTTGAAAGATTTCAAACTGTAACTATTATCTCCTTGTTGAAAGTTTCAATTATAAGTTATAACAGTAATTCTTATCACCATGACAAATATTATCTTTAGATTCACTTTAAAACCCACAAATACCTAATCTTACAAAACATATATGATAACTAATTCAACCGAACCCACTGTTTATAGATCCAGAGATGATTTCTAGCTTTGAAGAATGCTTCCCTCTGACAATCCAACTAGCAAAACAATTGAACCAAAATAAGAGGTCACTATAGGAGCAGGAAGGAACTTTTATAGTTGCTAAATCAAGGTAGAAAAGATTTGACATCCATACATAAGAGTTGGTAAACATATAATATTTATTCCAGATTTACCCAATTAAAGGCAAAATTGTGCATAATAGTCCTTAAACTGTGCATAACAGTCCTTAATCTTAATTTTTCTTGCTAACAACTTTTTCTTATTCTAAGTTTATTTGAATTCTTTCGGTGACCCAATTGTTGTCTACATGGTTCACCTTGTTTTTTATTTGATAAGAACTTATTTAACCTTGCTTTGGATTTGATGAAAATATAGCTCATGGATCTTGCAGCCTTGATAATCATCCTTTGAAATCACGCGATTTAATTTGTTCTGATCTGTTGAGGTGACTTTTTTAAATATTTTGTATAACAAGACATATTTATAAAAAAAGTTGAATTCCTACGAAAAGTAAAAGAGAAGTTACATGCCAAATAGGGCAATGACAACTAGAGACAAGGCAATGACAGGAATAAAATATATTAAAAAAGAGCAGAGATATCTCTCCATTGAAAATTTTGAAAGATTTCAAACTGTAACTGTTATCTCCTTGTTGAAATTTTCAATTATAAGTTATAATATTAAGTCTCATCACCATGAAAAATATTATTGTTAGATTCACTTTAAAGCCCACAAATATCTAATATTACAAAAAATATATGATAACTAATTCAACCAAACCCACTGTTTATATATCCAGAGATGATTTCTAGCTTTGAAGAATGCTTCCCTCTGACAATCCAACTAGAAAAACAATTGAACCAAAATAAGAGGTCACTATAGGAGCAGAAAGGCACTTTTATAGTTGCTAAATCAAGGCAGAAAAGATTTGACATCCATACATAAGAGTTGGTAAACATCTAATATTTATTCCAGATTTACCCAATTAAAGGAAAAACTGTGCATAACAGTCCTTAATCTTAATTTTTCCTGCTAATAAATTTTGCTTATTCTAAGTTTATTTGAATTCTTTCGGTGACCCAATCATTGTCTGCATGCTTCACCTTGTTTTTTATTTGATAAGAACTTATTTAACCTTGCTTTGGATTTTATGACAATATAGCTCATGGATCTTGCAGCCTTGATAATCATCCTTTGATATCACGCGATTTGATTTGTTCTGATCTTTGTTGAGGTGAATTTTTTAAATATTTTGTATAACAAGACATATTTAAAAAAAAGGGGGGAATTCCTATGAAAATAAAAAGAGAAGTTACATGAAAAATAGGGCAATGAAAACTAGAGACAAGGCAATGACAGGAAGAAAATATATTAAAACAGAGCAGAGATATCTCTCCATTGAAAATTTTGAAAGATTTCAAACTGTAACTGTTATCTCCTTGTTGAAACTTTCAACTATAAGTTATAACAGTAAGTCTCATCACCATGACAAATATTATCTTTAGATTCACTTTAAAGCCCACAAATATCTAATCTTACAAAACATATATGATAACTAATTCAACCGAACCCACTGTTTATAGATCCAGAGATGATTTATAGCTTTGAAGAATGCTTCCCTTTGACAATCCAACTAGAAAAATAATTGAACCAAAATAAGAGGCCACTATAGGAGCAGGAAGGCACTTTTATAGTTGCTAAATCAAGGCATAAAATATTTGACATCCATACATAAGAGTTGGTAAACATCTAATATTTATTCCAGATTTACCCAATTAAAGGAAAAACTGTGCATAACAGTCCTTAATCTTAATTTTTCCTGCTAAATCAAATTAAGGGAACATAGATATTTTGCTACAGGTTGAGATCAATTCAGAAAGAAAAAGAAATATAATGGCTTGTCTGGAGGAATGCATGGGTTGCCAGCTCATTTGTAGCCATCACATCAGCTTATACTCCACCTATTAGCCGTCCTGGGTAATCCTGTCCATAAAGACTCACTATGTGAATTATACATCACAATTAGCAAAAAACAAGTGTATGACAATTCGTACCCAACATTATAACTATCCTTCCATCATGATATTACCATATGTGATTTGGAAATTTCAATAGTAGTGTAAAATGATAAATCTCTTAAATTCCAATCAGTTTAAATGTATCCAAAAATAAATATGGTGGGATTCATTCCATATTAATAATTAATCTTCTCCAATCTGCAAGGCACAACACATAAATAGGTCCAGTTTAAGTCAGAATTACGTTTTCCAGTTTCCTTTCCTTCTTAGGGATTTAATGTAAACACCTAGTACATAATTACAAATTATCCCTAGTATCTACATAGATTAGAAGCATCTTATGATTAACTAATAGTCAAATTACTAATGTTATGGGAGTTTTATTCCCCCCCTGCCTGGTATCAGTGAATAACAAGTATGGAGGGAGGTTGAGTAGTCCTTCATTACCCGTGGGTGGAAACGAGAACCAGAGGATCAAAAGGCTCACATCTAGTTCAATCTGCATAGGCATGGTTCAGTTAAGCAACCAGACTACGGTTGAAACTATTGATATCCCACCTCAACGCCTATGCCTCTGGAGAATCCGTTCGTGCAGGTGGTACCTTTGGCTTAACTGCCTTTGCTATAGCTGCTGCTAATAATCCTTCTAGATGGACTAGTGCTGCTACTGGTGATGCTTGGTTGGATCATGCTTACGCTTTATATGTTGCTTCTACCCGGTATCTAGCTTGGCTCTTGCTGCTCCTAGAACCTCTGCCTCTCGATCTGGTGAATATGCTTGCTTTGATGCTTCCAGATCTTTCTTTTATGGAACCTTAGAAGGGGAGCTACAGGCTCTAGAACAACTGCATGTAGATTTGTTTGGGGGTTTGTTCGGTAAGTAACTTGCTCTGGGTCTATCGCGTATGGATCTGTATCTGGGTATGGATCTGCATCTGCATTTGCATCGTATATATAAACAACTTCCTTTGCCCGAGCTACCTTTAGTTCTCCCGCTGCTGGTACTGATGCTGATTCAATAGATGGTGCTGCTAGTGAGTGTGCTAGCTCAACCGGTGCTTCTTCAACATAATTTAGCCACCTTAACTTATTATTTAGCCTTAAAAGACCTTACTTAGCTCTAGAATATGCCTAAGCAGTCAATAACATCCCCTAAACATGTCGGCAGGAAATAATCTATGTTTGCCTGCAAGCAAGAAAATATATGTGCTGGAAGGGAGAAAGAAGGGCATTTCCTTGAACTCAAACCCACATGAATCCTGCATACTCGTTGGAGGTGATCATAGATAATTTTCTTTGAAGGGACTCATAGATAAGGCATGCTACACCACCGAAACCCCTAGAAGCACTGCAAAAACTAGGCCACTCAAGCTGCGAAGATAAAAAACCATATAGTTGATTACATATAGGAAAACATAGAGAGCAACTGAGCCAGATGCAAAGAATGACTTCCACCGCCACTACAAATCCTCCACACATAGGTGCATGTATGTAAGAACCATAGAGACTTGGCTGTCACAATAATATTTAGGACAAGCATAACAAATAGGAAACCAAAAACATAACAAAACCTTCCCAGCCAGATGCTAGACATGATGAAGAAGAGCTCAATGAAGAGGGTCCCAAAAGGCAAGGTACCTGCTCGCGGGACAAAAGAAAAGAAGCCATGAGGGGGATCTGGTTATTTATTACCAGATATTGTATGGCTTCAGCTCTGGTCCCAAAAACAAAATCCATCCAAAACCCTCCATTGCCCTGTAAATTTGGGGCGTATGCAACCCAAAACAAGCATCATCATCATAAATCTCCATTGCCTTGTAAATCTGGGGCATATGCAACCCAAAACCAACATCATCAGTGTAAATCTGGGGCGTACGCAACCCAAACCCTCCACTGCCCTCATCATCAACATAAATTAGGGGCGAATGCAGATCCAAAACCCTCCAAATCTGTAAATCGGGGGCGAATATAACCCAATACAGTCACAGACCAGTGAATCGGAGGCGAATCCAGCATTTCAGGTTTTATCCACCCTTATTTTTTTTTGGCTAAAGCATAATAATTATTTATTTTTAAAATAATTTTGGGGCTATTTCTACAAAACTATACAAAAGAGGTTTTATATAAAAAATTCGCCTCTCTAAAATCTAAAACCTCTTAAATTTCGCCCTTGGGCTAAAATTCGCCCCTGGGCTAAAATTCGCCCCTAAAATTTTCCCTGCTGAAGATGATAATTTGGAACTTACTTACCTTCCAAGAGCGTCTTGTATGTGTGGCCAAATTCTAGATCGCTTCTGTAGAGAAGCGGCTAATTGGAAGACTCGTGCCGACAAGAGTTGAGCACAGTGGTTAGTGCCACGATTAGTGATCGAATCAGGCAGTCTGCAAAATTATTGGTGCTGCCCTTCTTGTACTTGATGTTCAAATGAAACTGTTGCAGGTATGTGGACCAATTCTAATGGAAACCATTCTGCAACTTCCCTTGTGTGTGTACGAACTACAGGGGTTGGTGGTCTCTGTGGATGACCGTTTCCTTCCCTAAAATGTAATGCTTCCATTGTCGATACGCTTATACAATGGAATACATCTCTTTGTCATAAGTGGGGTACTTTAGAACTGTGTTGAAAAGTGTCTTACTATGATATGCCATTGGATTCCCCTGTTGAGTAAGGTCTACCCAAATAGCATAGTCAAAGGTATCTGTCTTGATCTCAAATGGTTGTTGCAAGTATGGTAATGTGAGATCTGGTGCAGAGACGAGATGATGTTTCAACTTTACGAATGCCTTCTGCTGAGATTCAGACCAAATAATTTTTCTTTTTCTCCTCCCTTGGTGACTTGACCCAAGGGCCAAGTGATATGAGAGAATCCCAACATGAACCTATGGTAGAAATTAGAAAGACCCAGAAAAATTTAGAGCTCTGTTAGAGTGGTTGGGGCTGGCCAATCTCGAATGACTTGTATCTTGGATGGATCCAAAAGCACCCTCTGCTCATCAATAATGTATCCCAGATACTGAACCTGGGTCATGCCAAAAGTCCACTTCTCCAAATTGGCACATAAATTGTGTTGTTGCAGTGTTTGGAGGACCTTTTGGATGTGGTGGAAGTTCTCTTCCCAAGTCTAGCTGAAAATCAGGATGTCATCGAAGTACACCACCACAAATGAGTTAGTGAATGGTTGCAAGATGTAGTCCCTAAGCCGCATGAAGGTTGCAGGAGCATTCTTCAAACCAAAAGACATGACTAGCCATTCAAAGGCCCTCATTGGCTTTGAAGGTAGTCTTCCACATGTCGAAGGGTTCAATTGGTACCTGGTGATACAAAGACTTCAAGTTGATCTTGCTAAAATATTCCCCCCCTGAACTGGTCTAAGAGGTCATCAATTCGTGGGATTGGATACCTATTTCAGACTGTGATCTTGTTCAGTGCCCGATAGTCAATATAAAGTCTCCGGGTATCATCCTTCTTTTGTACCAACACGATCGGGGGTAAAAATGTGAAGTTGGGTAACACTTTTTTCCCTTTTTTGAGAAAAAAATATCATTTTTTCATTTTTTTTTTTCAACTTTCTACAAGCCAAAACAAATTTTCTCTTTAGAATTTCATTTTACGATAAAAATGAAACTTGTCAGAAATTTTATTAACTTTCTATTACTTATTTTTTGGAATTTTTTAATTCACATTTGATATATCAACTTAACATTTCTTTGAGTGTGTGTTCTTTAACAATTAAAGGATTCATAAAAAGTCATGTTCAAACGCGTTGGTGTATTCTTTGAAAAATTTGTGTTTTTTAGAAAAAAAATGTGTTACAACAATCTAGATAGAGTCTACTTCGATATCGTTATATTTACGAAACCAACTTATGCATATCATAATTACTAGAATATTTTGAACTAATTGAATACTAAAAAACTACATATTTTGAATATGTTTCGGCTCGCATGAAGTTTCTCAACATATTAGTTATAAACTAAAATTATAAAAACTACCCATTACAGATGACAGAGCAATACAATGCACCATAATTTGTTCAATTTTTTTAGAGTGTATTTTGGAAGATACAAAATTTTGATTTCACTGAATCATAATGAGCTTCAGAAATTTTTTGCACCCATTTTATTACAAAATTAATTAAAATTAGTAAATATTTATGGAATTCCATAAAAGTTATATTTCATTAAAGTAGATTGAATTATGCAAATGCTTATCTTGGTTCCGATAGTTAATTCATAAAGTTTGATGGAGTAGAATCATTCCAAAGTTGAAGAAATGTGCTCAAAGCCGAGATGTTGCGTAGGTGCAGACATGTTAGTTCGGCCAAACTTTAAAATTGTTTGGCCGAATTGTTTTTTGCCGCTCTTCCATTAATTCTAATGACAAACAAGTTCGGCTGAACTTTTTACAGAATTTTGGCCAAACTTTTTCTCACAAATTCTTTCAGCCGAAAAATTCAATGAATCCCCTCCAAAAATACATTTCGTAGCTATATAAATAGCTGAAAACGGAATAATTATTTTCACATATTTTCGCACATTTCTTCATTTGGGCTGATTTTGCAAAGGACTCTTTTTGGGCTTAATATTCAAAGGACATTTTTTGGAGGTATTTTTTAAAGTGATATTTATTTAGAGGTTTTTTGAGATTAATTTTCGAAGAATATTTTTTGGAGGTATTTTTTTAAGTGACATTCTTTTAGAGGTTTTTTGAGATTAATTTTCAAAGGACATTTTTTAGAGGTATTTTTTAAAGTGACATTTTTTAAGAGGTTGGGCTTAATTTTCAATGGAAATTTTTTGGAGGTATTTTTTAAAGTGACAATTTTTTAGAGTAAGTGTTTTGGGTTGAAGTAAATATTTTATAATGATTTTTTAAAGTGAGTTTTTGTTTAATTTTTTAAATAATTTTTTTTTGCAGGACTTAGAAGTAAATATTCTGAGCTTCATTTCATTTTTAAAAGACATTTTTTTTTGCGGAATTTTTAAAGTAAGTGTTTTGGATTGAAGCATGTCTTTTGTGAAAAAATTTTAAAATGAGTTTTTTTTTTTAAAATTAAATCTTTTGTGATGCTTTATTAATTGAGTTTTTTTCTAAATTTTGATGTAGTGATTTTTTTTTACATGATTTTGAAGGAAATGTTTTGAACTTCATACTAAATTATCATGGGAAATCGAAGGAATTGCAAGAGAAAATATGAACGAACAAGAGACCCTAAGGAACGTAGAGAACGTGGGAGATAATATCGCAAAAAAAAGAGAGAAGAACACTCAACTATTGAAAGGGAAAATCAACCACAACTAGAATTTGAAGCAGGTATGTAAATGTAAATATTATAAATTTGATATTTAAAATTTGACTAGTGTATTGTGAAACTTAATTTTTATTTGATGAAGTAATTTGAAAAATATTTTGCAATGTAAATAGAGAGAGATATTCCTCAAAACATTGATGATGAGATAGAAAATTTTGATGGAGAAAGTGAAAAATATATTAAACCAATGATTGAAGATGTTGAAAATGTTGAAATAAATTCAAGTGAAGAAATTGAATCACGAGGTATATATATATATATATTTTGAATGTGTATTATTGAAATTATACATATTTATTAGTTTGCTTATTTATTGAATATGTAAACTCATTATGTACATTTAATTCTAATATGTACAGATGAAATCAATATTGATGATGAGATGTTAAAAAATGTTGACACTCACACATACGGAGATAAAAAATTTGACCATGTTATATGATATTGTGTTAAGCGCATTATTGATTCGTTCTTCAAAGATGAAACTATGGCAGTTCAAGCCCAAATGTTGAAAATTCTCTTAAATTCCAATAAATTAAAAGAAGCTACGACTTTATTGGGTATTTGAAAATCAATAAAAGATAAAAACAAAGAAGGAAATTGTGATAGAAAATATAAATAATGCTCTAAAGTTAATTGAAAGATCTAGAAAGAAAAGTGATTTAAACGCGCGTAGAGAAATACAAATGGCAATGGTTTCATCAAGTACTAAAGAGAATCGCTTGGTAAAATCTATGGCACAAGAATTAGGAACCTCACGAAAAGCCTTGCACAAACATCGGAAATTTCGATTACAAATAGATGTAAATGATGAACTCGCTTGTTGGATAGTTATTTTTAGGCAACCATACAAATATAGACTTGGAGAAGATGTTGAAAAAATAATATATGAATATTGGATGAAAAAATCACGTGTTTCATCAAAACTTAAAGGATGTGATGCAAAGAAGAATAACACAAAATCAGTACAAAGAACATGCAAAAAATTTCTTTGACACCACTCAGATAGAGTTGTTCAACAATTTCGTAGAAGAGAATCATGAAATTAATGTCTCAATCATTGATTTTGTGCAACAAAAACCATGGTATGTTAAACCTATCACTGTACGCGACACTTGTTGTTGTTGTTATCATGTAGAATTTCAGTTATATTATGACACATTCCTTAATTTTGGTAAAACATTTTGGAAAGATTCACCTCCTCCTTCCACTATCCATGATTTCATATCTCGAATTCTCTGTGGAAGAGAAAGCCTTGAATTATTTTACCAAAAGAAATGTGTTCGTGGTAAAAAATGTGATAATTGTGGAAATTTGACTAAATTTCAAAACAAATATCATATTGATATAAATTTTCAATCATTGTCCAATATAAAAGTGAAATGGAAGAGATATGAATATATTCATAAATCGATTGGTTCAAGTAGTACTACAAGTGCTAAAAGAATTGATTTACAATAAGAAGAAATTTTTGTGATAGAGTTTTTGAGAAATTTTGAGGCAGAAATTTATAAATACACCAAGCATTCCCATAGAGCTTGATGATAGGACTTGCAATTTAAAAATCCCGTGAAGTTTTTCCACCATGGACCATTTTGTCAATAGTTAATTTTGTATAGAACTAAACATTTGTTACACAAAAAGAAATGCAGAGTGAATACTATCATTCTAACCAAGTCTCCATGCTTTTCCATATTCTATATAGACATGCTAAATAAAATGTTGATCATATAGAAAGCACTAGTGAAAATCAACATGTTATTAAAGAATATCACTTTTATATCAATAATGATCGTACACATGATACATATTTTGTACAACATTGTTTTGAAAATATTTATGACTCCTTGAAAAGATGTGAAATAAAATTCAATGAACATTGGATATGGTCAAATGGATGCGCAGGTCAATTCAAATCTTCACGATCATTCTTTTGGTTGTGTCATCTTCATATGAAAACCCAAATTAAACATTGTTGGAATTTCTTTAAGACTGGTCATGGAAAAGGATAACATGATGGTGCAGGGGCATGTATAAAATGAGCAGTTCGAAGATATCAAATGGACCACTCTGCAAATCGACTTGTCTCAGCTGAACAAGTTGTTCAATGGCGCATCGTTGCACTAAGCCATGAGACTAAACGATCAAGGGAAGTACAAAGGTATATATATATATATATATATATATATATATATATATATATAATTTTAATATGTACATGATTTAACTTTTATTGGATTTCTAATTTTAAACATTATTTATTACAATGATTATATCTTTGATAGTATTTTGAATAACATATTTATATTCTTCTTTGAATTTTCCATATAGGTTTTTTTGGCATATTGGGGTCCAAGATGTAGATAGATCGATTGGAGATGATGTTGAAACAATAAAATGGACTCGAAAATTGCATTTAATTAAAACAAAGTTGTACAAAAATGTGTTCACGTTTGATAAAAGAAAATATTCTTTTTTTTGTCATGTTTGCATAGACAATATGGAATCCGATGATGTTTGTGAATACAAAATGTATGTAAAAGATCGGAAACATACATAACTAATTACAAAGGGGAAAATGTCAGTTGCAAACTTTGAATAAATGCAATAAGAGGAGACTATAGTATCATCTGAAGGTGATCAAGTTTCTGATCTTGTTAGAGAAGGTAACATTTCAATTGCTTTCAAATGATAGAGATCTATAAATATGTAATAAAATCAAGTACAAATGTTAATTTTAAAGTTTATTTTTCATGTTAATTATGATATAAATTTAAATGTAAGTTTGTTTTATTGTGCAGGAGATGTTTTTGCTGTAGTTGCACCTACTACCAATGATGAAAATGTGAAATATTATTTTATGTGTTGCACTGAATGAAAGATGAAATTATTGGAAAATAATATCACAATATGTGATCACATGCCAAATGTAGTTCAACTATCTAAAATATACATGTGTTTTGTAATTTGAAATTTCCATCTAGATTCATTTTATATTTAACAAATAAAATGACAACTTGAGTTTTAAAAACAAAACATTATATCACAACATGTGATCACAAGCCAAATGTAGTTCAACTATCCAAAATATACATGTGTTTTGTAATTTCAAATTTCCATCTAGATTCATTTTATATTTAACAATAAAATGATAACTTGATTTTAAAAACAAAATATTATATCACAACATGTGATCACATGCCAAATGTAGTTCAACTATCCAAAATATACACGTGTTTTGTAATTTGAAATTTCCATCTAGATTCATTTTATATTTAACAAATAAAATGACAACTTGAGTTTTAAAAACAAAACATTATATCACAACATGTGATCGCATGCCAAATGTAGTTCAACTATCCAAATATACATGTGTTTTGTAATTTGAAATTTCCAACTAGATTCATTTTATATTTAACAAATAAAATGACAACTTGAGTTTTAAAAACAAAACATTATATCACAACATGTGATCACATGTCAAATGTAACTATCCAAAATTTAAAATCATTCTTCATAAACGTAAATGTATTTCAACTGTATCCAAAATGTAAAATATGTCGAAAATTTATATCACATGAACAATAAAAGTATATATATATATATATATATATATAGTGTTTCAAGTGTCAAGTTATATAGAAAAGTAAATATCACTGCATAAATAAGACACTATATAGAAAAGTAAATTTAAGACTATCTATCAAATAAAATGTTGCACATGTGCATCATCAATCAAATAGAGATGGATCCAGTGTCTTTTCCAGTAGCGTCCCGAGCCTCGTTGTGCTATCCTCTGAAGAATGGAGAACCTGTACACAACATGTTAACATTAAAATTTAATGTTTTAAAATTGAATGAGAATGTAGAACTTCATGTAAAAAAACAAAATGAAAAAAAAAAATCATGCAATACCTCATGTAGTTCCCTCTCCATTGTCTTTTGTTGGTCGTCATCAATACATCCTCCACAATAAACTATACAATATACATGTAAATGATTATATATATATATATATATATATATATATATATATATATATTTATTTATTTTTCAAATGAAAATGCATAAACTAACTTGCAATAATATTAAAAAAAAAATTAGACAACTTCTTGTTCAAATTGTGTGGATGTTCCTATCTTCATCATACACTCTATCGCTAGAGTCCTTCGAGAACGAAAATCATCTCCACAAACCTAATATTCAAAAAATTTAAAATTGTAAAATAACTCAAGATATAGATCTCATTTTTTAATGGAACTTTTGAACTTCAATATATAACTTAAAAACTTAAGTAAAAAAATGAATGCTTGTGACGGTGGATTTGACACATCTCCTAATAGGGAAGAAGAGGGTGGCTCTGAACAAAACTCATCTCCACAAACCTAAAATTCAAAAATTTTAAAACTGTAAAGTAAATAAAGATCTAAATCTCATTTTTTAATGAAACTTTAACTGCAATTATAACTTCATATTTAAGTGAAAAATTGTTCATACTTGTGATGGTGGATTTGACACATCTCCTAAGAGGGAAGAAGAGGGTACCTCCATTGCGAAAACATCGAATGAAATCATAATCCGTTAACATTTAATTATATACATGTATATGTGTACACAATTATTTATTTTAAAAATATGTCATCATGATACCGATATAATAATAGATTAAAATAATTGTACATCAACATCATGAATACTTAAAAAGCACTCACATTTACCAACATATCATCTTGATTGTGAGAACCATCTTGATTATGAGAACCTGAAGCTTCAACCGTGATATTAAAATCTTCGTTCATGAAGCGTGTTAACTGCAAATGGTGTTCACATATATGATAAATTTTTGTTAGATTAACCTATAAAAATAAATGTATGTATATGTATTTATTATAAATTTCACATGTTAAAATATTCACTTGAACCATTAACACATACCGATCCCATGCCCTCTTCCTCATGAATAATTAAGTCCTACCAACTATTGCGGAAATGATTTGCATATGTTTTGAGCTCTTTAATACTCATGTTGTCTATCTCATCATTTGTATGGTACACAAAATTAGAACTTGCATTCTCTCATGCTCTTTGCCGATTCAAACAAACATTAATTCCACCAAGTCCATTCTGAGCATTATCTTTGATGGCATCCCTTGCTTCTCCACTAATTTGAGAATTACAATCCATTGCTGACCGCTTACCAATGGTGATTCGGGGCAAGGCAAGTCAGCATCATGATTAACGCCCCTAAGGTCACATAATCGACCTTTCCCTGGACCAAAAAATTCAGAGGGAAGGTCATTATAATTGGGTTTCATTCTAAAAAATAATTCTGCATAGAATAAATTTTCAAAATAAAGAGGAACCTCGTCGTTCCATGGTAGTATTCCGTAGGCAGCAAGGTGCCTATCATACAAATGGCAAGCTATATCAGGGTTCTTAAAATATTGCACCTTTAGCATCTTTCTTTTCAACGATTCTTTAAAATTAAACATAGACTTGTCCATTTCTGTTGTAACTCTGTGTTTAACATCCTCTCATGTATCGGGACCCATCACTATTTCCTTTATTTTCCTCATCACTTCTACAAAATTATCAGTGGTTGGCCCAAGCTTTTTGTACACATCTACAAGTGTGCTTAAAGAGTGAGTAACTATTTCTAAGCTTTCTCGACTCTCAATAGGGAGTTTCAAAGAAACAATATCTTTCTTCAATTTTGAATAAAGATGTTGACACATTTGTAATGTGCATTGCTAGATGTTTGTTTCCCAAAGTAAATCATAAATGTCAGAAGGATAACTTGTGGTTGGTGTACAACCTTCTTCTTAAATAATGCATTCTGGCTTACATTTTTTTCGAGCAACATTTTCACCCTCTACATCAATATATAAAATTTTGTATAAATAAAAAAACATGTCAACAAATTTGTACAAATTTGATTTTTAACCATAAAAAATTATATAAAAATTTTTAAAAATTAATAATTGAATGAAAATAATATTCATATTGATAGCCACCTCGAGATGGTTGGGCGACATCATGCCCACTCCTAGATCGTTAAGAACCGAAATGACCACTGATTGATTGAGAACCAACATGAACACTCATTGATTAACCACCAGGGGAATACATATCACCACCCTTACGCAATTCGTCACCAAATATTGATTGGCCACCAAGGGAATGTGTACCACCACCACCCTCACGCGACGAGATGGAAGCTTTATAAAAAAATATGAATTTATAATCAATTCAAAAATACATACATACATATAAATACATGTACATATGATTGATTAAATTGAGTGAACCATACCACGATTGTGTGAACCATGGCCAGACTCCATTTATGGAGTAGATACTCTTTTCCTCCTAACTCCTAAAAAATAAAAAATGAAATTTATTAAAAACTCGTTTAACTCACAAAATTGATAAAACATCAATTCCATATGTATACACGTGTGTACATGGGGAAAAAAAGTATATATTTTCAATAAAAAAAATCAATTCCACATGTATAAATGTATGTATGGAGATGAGATTATATATTCAAATTTCATTTAAAAACATGCACATTTAATATAAATACCATGAACATCCCTCGATCCATGATCCCCCTCTCTCGTAGAGGCATGGGATTCGACTTATATTCATCTTTCATCATCCATGATATATATATGGATATCTATAGTGGACATTTAAAATTATTTTTAAAATTACTATTTAAAATAAATTCTTAAAATTACTATTTAAAATAAATTCAAAGAATTCAAAAAATTAATATAATTTAGCACACAAATGTTGAGCACAAATACAAATTATGTAAAACACAACTTTCAAAGCACAAATTGGTGTCAAACTCACTTTAAACACAAATTTGTTGAAATACTACACATTTTAATTTTATAAAACATGAAGTTCACCAAGTTGCGTTTACATGGTGGTAGCGCACTTGGTATATAGTTGAAAAAAACACATGGTCATTAAAAACAATGCATTTATAAGTAAAAAACACACACATAACAAAGATATGTTACAATGTCCATCAATAAATTTTGAAAGAGAAAGTCTCAATACTAATTCATCTTTGAGAGATGAATCTTGAATTGGCATTGCCCCGTATAATAATAATTCATCTACTAATTCATCTTTGATAGATGGATCTTGAGTGACATTGCCCCACACAATAGATCACGAGACATATTATTAACATTTTCACAATGTCTTATACTAAAAATTTGAAATTGTCTAATAATATTATATGTTTTTCCATGCAGTTGTTTTAGCCTCGACATCTTAACTTGGTACTCGCATTTCATCTGGTTGCACACAAGTTCAGAATTGGTGAAAACTACAATTTCATTTGATCCATACTTCCTAGTTGTTCCCAAGCCTTCTATCAATGCAATATAATATGGTTCATTGTTTGTTGTTCTTCCCGGTATATTCAATTTCCTTTGGAGGGCCTTGTTAGTTGCAATATTGCAAAGCACATATGTAATCACTGCTTTCCCTTGATTGGAATAACAAGAAAGTTCTATGAATAGTGTCCATGTTTCAACTATGTTTAGTGGGATTTTTTATCCCTAAAAAAAACAAATTCAATAAAATATATTAAATGAACATTTATTGCAAATGCATGGGATAAATGACATGTACATGGTTCCCAAAAACACTATCAAATGCCTTAAATTTTATGGGATAAATGACATGTACATGGTTCCCAAAAGTACTATCAAATGCCTTAAATTTTATGGGAGAAATGGCATGTACATGGTTTCCAAAAACACTAGCATTTTCCTTAAAAATATATTAAATGAACATTGATTGCCAACGCTCTAAAGTTTATGGGAAAAATTGCATGTACATGGTTTGCCTTAAAGTTTATGGGAGAAATTACATGTACATGGTTCCTAAAAACACTAACAAATGTCAAGTTTATGGGAGAAATGACATGTACATGGTTTCCAAAAACACTAGAAAATGCCCTAAAATTTATGGGAGAAATGACATGTACATGGTTTCCAAAAACACTAGCATTTTCTTTAAAAATATATTAAATGAATATTTATTGCAAATGACTTAAATTTTATTGCAAATGCCTTAAAGTTTATGGGAGAAATGGCATGTACATGGTTTTCCTTAAAGTTTATGGGAGAAATGACATATACATGGTTCCCAAAAACACTAGAAAATGTCATTTTATGGGAGAAATGATATGTACATGGTTTCTAAAAACACTAGTATTTTCCTTAAAAATATATTAAATTAAAGTTTATGGGAGAAATGACATGTACATGGTTTCCAAAAACACTAGCATTTTCTTTAAAATATATTAAATTAAAGTTTATGGGAGAAATGTCATGTACATGGTTTGCCTTAAATTTTATGGGAGAAATGACATGTACAATATTTGCCTTAAATTTTATGGAAGAAATGACATGTACATGGTTTGCCTTTAAGTTTGTCTTAAATTTTATGGGAGAAATGACATGTACATGGTTCGCCTTAAAGTTTATGGGAGAAATGCCATGTACATGGTTTGCCTTAAATTTTATGGAATGAATGACATGTACATGGTTTGCCTTAAAGTTTAAGGGAGAAATAACATGTACATGGTTTGCCTTAAATTTTAAGGGAGAAATGACATATACATGGTTTGCCTTAAACTTTATGGGAGAAATGACATAGAAATGACATGTACATGGTTCCCAAAAACATTAGAAAATGGGAGAAATGACATTATATGCTTTAAAAAAACACTAGAATTTTCCATATAAATATATTAAATTAAAGTTTATGGGAGAAATGACATGTACATGGTTTGCCTTAAAGTTTATGGGAGAAATGACATGTACATGGTTTGCCTTAAATTTTATGGGAGAAATGACAAGTACATGGTTTGCCTTAAATTTATGGGAGAATGGGAGAAATAACATATACATGGTTTGCCTTAAACTTTATGGGAGAAATGACATATAGATGGTTTGCCTTAAAATTTATGGGAGAAATGACATAGAAATTACATGTACAAGGTTCCCAAAAGCACTAGCAAATGGGAGAAATGACATGTATATGTTTTCCCTTAAATTTTATGGAAGAAATGACATGTACATGGTTTTCCTTAAAGTTTTCCTTAAGTTTATGGAATAAATTAAATGTGCATGGCTTTCCTTAAATTTTATAGGAGAAATGACATGTACATGGTTTTCAAAAACACTAGCGTTTTCCTTAAAATATATTAAATTAAATTTTATTGGAGAAATGACACATACATGGTTTTCCTTAAAGTTTATGGGAGAAATGATATGTACATGGTTTGCCTTAAATTTTTCCTTGAATTTATGGGAGAAATGACATGTACATGGTTTGCCTTAAAGTTTATGGGAGAAATGACATAGAAATGACATGCCTTAAATTTTTCCTTGAGTTTATGGGAGAAATGACATGTACATGTTTTGTCTTAAAATTTTCCTTAAAATAGAAATGACATGTATATGGTTCCCAAAACACTAGGAAATGCCTTAAAGTTTATGGGAGAAATGACATGTACATGGTTTCTAAAAACACTAGCATTTTCCTTAAAAATATATTAAATTAAAGTTTGTGGGAGAAATGACATGTACATGGTTTGCCTTAATTTTATGGGTGAAATGACATGTACATGGTTTGTCTTAAAGTTTATGGGAGAAATGACATGTACATGGTTTCCAAAAACACTAGCATTTTCCTTAAAAGTATATTAAATTAAAGTTTCTCGCAGAAATGACATGTACATGGTTTGCCTTAAATTTTATAGGAGAAATGACATGTACATGGTTAGCCTTAAAGGTTGCCTTAATTTTATGGGAGACATGACATGTACATTATTTACCTTAAAGTTTGCCTTAAAGTTTATAGGAGAAATGAAATAGAAATGGCATGTACACGATTTTCCTTAATGTTTATGGGAGAAATGACATGTACACGGTTAACCTTAAATTTTGCCTTAATTTTATGGGAGAAATTATATGTACATGGTTTTCCTTAAATTTTATGGGAGAAATGAAATAGAAATTACATGTACATGGTTCCCAAAACACTATAAAATGCCTTAAAGTTTATGGGAGAAATGACATGTACATGGTTTGCCTTAAAATTTGCCTTAAGTGTATGAGATAAATGACATGTACATGGTTTGCCTTAAATTTTCCCTTAAAGTTTATGGGAGAAATGACATGACATGTACATGGTTCTCAAAACACTAGCCAATGTCTTAAAGTTTATGGGAGAAATGACATGTACATGGTTTCCAAAAACACTAGTATTTTCCTTTAAAATATATTAAATTAAAGTTTATGGGAGAAATGACATGTACATGGTTTGCTTTAAAGTTTATGGGAGAAATGACATGTACATGGTTTGCTTTAAAGTTTATGGGAGAAATGACATGTACATAGTTTTCCTTAATGTTTGCCTTAATTTTATGAGAGAAATGACATGTACATGTTTTGCCTTAAAGTTTTCCTTAAAGTTTATGGGAGAAATGACATAGAAATAACATGTACATGGTTCCCCTGACAGCCAGAGCCAATGTTCCACCTACAGGGCTGGAGAGTATCTGGTTTTCATGCCTCGTCTATACTTCATTGTAACCTAACTAACCCTACTAACATGGTTAATAAAATACTAACATACTAATAGTGCCATCTCTCTTACATGTTGACATTTACATTTGTTTGGCATTTTCATTGTCATTTTATGCTAAGTTATGGTAACAAAATAATTTGATCTAATTTAAAGTTCAACAACGAATATATGATGCTCACGACCTGTCGTATATGCACAAAATTTTCTTAAGTTCAAACTTGGTAAATCTATGGTTGTCACAATCACATCCCTCACTCCTCGAGAAACAGAGATCTCTTGTGCAAAGCCTCATCTGCTGCAGATCATCATACTGTTAGTGATTCGCACGAGACTTACAGAATCAACAATGATGACGAGAGGATGGGAACTGCATCAGCATGTCCTGAGCATCACCTCGCATCCATCACCATTAATGACCATCATGATTAACCTATATTGCAGCCATCCCCCTTCCCTCAAGCCTGCTTAGGTTCTCAATCATAGCATGCAGATGCGCGCGAAACCTACTCATTTCTATCCTCATCGCACACATCCCCGCCCCTTTAAAAAGATGAGCTCTCAACCCCTTTCAATACTCAGTCTGTTATCTTGACCTTTTATCTCCCTAACTTTGCTTTGGCTTCTCCCAGGCTTAAAAAGGCTACGAAGCTCTACTCTCAGCATAGCGCTGCACAATCTCCTTTAGGTTGTTGCACCCCTTCCTTCACATCTGCCCCCAATATATTCTTTCCCCTGAGCCCTAGAGCTGCTTGCCCTTTTGTGCCACCTTTTTTTTCTGAATTGCCCCCCTGCCTCGGTGCGCAATGGCTCCAAGACTTCGCCAACGAACTATCCGGGGAGGACAGAAAAGGGCTCTCCCTGGCTGTTATCACTGTGGCGAGGATAACCATCTCGAGTCAATAGAAGGCTCATATTCCAACACTTTTTTGCGTCAAAGTCCCGATCCCGAGCAGCATGCAGAAGCCTCTGGGCATGCCGCACAGAGAGGAAGATGCGGTCCAAGGAATTCCACCATCTCTCCACAAATGCAACCCCTGCACTGCAAAACTGACCCGCTGCCAATTCCAGAGAAGGAAGACGAGGATACGAACATCTGGGTGATGGACTCCGATGGCATATAGACGCGTGTTCCCAACGAAGTAGATTAGGACTCCCCCATGCTCTGGGCACCGGTCTGCAATCCCAGGCGTACAGTGGCAGATGTGGAGGCAGCTGCTGTGCAAGCTCCTACTTACCCCATTGAGGAGGAGGCCCCCTACAATGATGATGAAGATAGAAAGTGAAGTCTGCGCAACTGCACAATTCTCCTATGTTTTTTGTCATGCTCGCCATCAGTGCCTTTCTGCTACCCTTTATTTTATGTGTTCTTAGATATGTCAGCGCTACTGCGCATAATGTAATTTTATGTTCTAAGTTTTGTCTAGGCTGGTTTCCTCCCCCGAGGCAGCCCAAAAACCGTGTAACCAAGGCTGGGATCGGCTAGGCGCAGCTTGCATTAGGAGAATTTTAAGGTCTAAAATGGGCCTCCTAAAGAAAATGTACAATCAAAATTCACTTTATGAGAACCAATTACATTTTAGGGGATGACATCATCCCTAATGGTTGAGGTGGCATTGCTTGAGTTAAAGGTACTTACTTGTCACATTCTCAGTGGCGGATAAAAACTCATGGTTAACCATGGTAGTGCTATAAATACTTTTAAAGTCAAAGTAAAGTACTCATAATAAATATCATTTCACATTTTTTGAATAAAATAATATTATTGTCATTTCATATTTCTTGAAAGAAACAATGCATATCCCTATACATTTATTATCTTATATTATTTTATATAGTATATAAATTACATGTTATTATACAATTTAAATAATATCAATTTTAATTAATAGGATATAGTATAATTCAAAATTTATAAATTTATATTTATATTTTATTTTAAGTTATTTAAGTACAAAGGACAAATGCATTAGTTGTTCAATGATAATGACTTTTTCTTGAAAAACTCATTCTTATTTATAGTCACATCAATACAATTTTTTTATTAATTTTATTTTAGTCCATCTTTTAAATTGAAATTAACTATGGTTACATGGATTTTGGTGCAAAAAGTGAATTGAAAATTCATAAATATTATTTTATTGGTTTAGCTATTATTTTATTATTTCCTTAGGAGGCCCATTTTAGACCTCAAAATTCTCCTAATGCCAACCCAACCTATAGCATATGTAACTTTATGTTTTCAAATTGATAGAATAGCCTAACTTATCAACAAACAAAAAAATAAAAAAATCTATGGTTGTCACACTATATATCTTGCTGGTAGTGAATATAAGAGGCACACGACCTGTCATATATGCTCAAAATTTTCTTAAGTTCAAACTTGGTAAAATATATGATTGTCACACTATATATATCTTGCTGGTAATAACTCACTGTTAACACGGATCTGAACATATAATTTCCATTTCTAAGAATTTTGATCTTGCTACTGAATGCAAGAGGCTCACAACCTATCATATATGACCAAAATTTGTTGAAGTTCAAGCTTGGTAAATCTATGGTTGTCACACTATATATCTTGCTGGTAATAACTCATTTTTAACACACATATCTGAACATATAATTGCCATTTCTAAACATTTTGATCTTGCTAGTGAATATAAGAGGCTCACGACCTATCATATATGCTCAAAATTTTCTTAAGTTCAAACTTGGTAAATCTATGGTTGTTAGACTATATATCTTGCTGGAAATAACTCATTGTTAACACACAGATCTGAACATATAATTTCCATTTCTAAGCATTTTGATCTTGCTAACTATCACTATCTATATTGGCACATTACCTCATGTTTTTGGTGTCAATGGTATTTGAAAAATGGTTTTCTACCACACGTTTTGGGTTGATATTGATAATTTTCCAAACCCATCCATATAAATCATAACATTGGGTTCGATATCTGCAATATTGGATAGTGATGCAAATACTCGCATACAAAAGGAGATGGTTGCAACTGTATATGTTGTACACTTATATTATATTCTATATCTATTTGAGTACACAATGGTGGTGGGTAACAATAGGTAAGATTTACAAAATATGAATTACTACTTAAGGTGGGTAGGTCCAACTGACTGTCTGACTGTAAGAAATAAGATTTCCCTGCCTTGTGGTACTGTCTGGGGATGTTGTTATGATGGAATATAAACAAAATCTATATCTTTGGAAAGGTAAGGAGGAAGATGTAAAAACTAAGCTCTGTAAGCTAAAGTAGTCAGGGTGTCGGAATAGCCCAGAGTTCGACAGGGGGGCACCTTATCCTTCTATGGGCATACTTTCATACCATAATGTTTGGGTACAACCCTACTCTATATATGGTTATGGGATGATGTCAAACTGGTTTTCATTTTCTATAAAGGAGCCTTAATATTAATAGGGAGAAAAATTCCCGAAATGTGTATTGTGCAATGACAAAAGTGTGTGTTGGATATAAATTTGTGCGTATTTGTTTTCAGTTAAATGTTGGCTTGTATGACCGCAATGCTATAATATTGATACTTTCATTTAAGTAACTACGTTTAATACAAAATAATGTGTCATTGTTATTTCCATATGAAAAACAGGGAATTATGTGGTCCTTTTGGATGCATTTATCGTTTTATTTTATTCTCCTTCTATAAGATTATTACTACGGTCCTTTACTGGAATTGCATGAATAATTAGAGTTTATTACACAATTTTTTGAGAAATACCTAGAAATTCAGCGCACGCCAAGGAGGCAGGAGACAACGAGATTGCACACGATGAGCAGACAACAAGAGCGCGCATGGCGACTAGGTAGAGTAGACGAAGAGGCCACAGATCGTCGAGGACGCAGATCAGAACCTAGAGAAAACCCGCAAACACAAGAAAATTAGATTTTAAAAAAAAAAAAACCATAAAGAAAAAAAATAACAAACAATAAACCATAAACCTTAGCTTCTCACCTTTGCTTTCTCCCCTCCTCACCCCTCCAATAGTGCAACACAAACAGAGCGAGACAACAACAGAGTAGCGAGACAGAAGCAGAGCGGTGCAACGGTCCAGAAACAGGACAACACAAACAGAGCGAGACAACAATAGAGCAGCGAGACAGAAACATAGCAGCGCAACGGTAACAAAATAACTAACCGAAAACTTGTTGCACTCTCGGGGCGATATATTTATAACAAAACGTTCGGCCGAACATTTGTTGTCGGTTTTCCCATCTCCCCCCAAAAATCTGTTTACCCACGTTGTCAAGACGTCGTTAATGTTAATGACAGAATTAGTTCGGCCAAATTAATTTCAAACTTCGGCAGAACTTTCAAAAATTTCAGCTGAACTGTTGGGAAAATGAAATTTTTGAATGCGTTTCTCAGAAAGTGTAACCCAACTTCACATTTTTACCCTTGGGCTCCCATAGGGTGAGGAGCTTGGCATGATATTCCCTTTTTGCAACAAATCTTGGATCTATCTCTTGATTTCATCATCTTCTAGAACAGAGCATCGATAGATCGACCCATTAGGCAGTGGCGCGTGTTGGTGTCTCCTGTTTTGATAGTTTGGAAAATCAAAAGACAAGGCAACATCATAACCAATATTTAGAGTTACAGGATCTAGTCCTCCTGTTCTCAGAGAGGGATCTCTCAAAATTTAGTTTGCAAAGGTTTATCTTGTGTGCTTTGAGTATTGGTTTTAGACTAGTTATTAAGTGCAGGTGTTTATTTGTTTGTTTGTTTGGTTGGAATGATACAGCAAAACATGAAAGGCCTAGGAAAGATATATAGGACAGAGAAATATCTGGTTCATTGGGCAATGGAGACAAGAAAAGGTCATAACAAACTCATCAATGGATATGGGATATCAAAGGGCAAATCTAACTTGGCCACAAGATCCTTTTGTTTTTGGAATGAGATGAACATTAATGATTTGGAAAGATAAGTTTAATTCTCAACAAAGGGAATTCGAAAGCATAATTTGAACAATAAAAAGCTCTTTGATAGACAGGGCTAACCATAAATTCTACAAATCACACCTTTAAGAAAATAATGATTTCAAAGCAACTTTTAAAATGAAATTTGAGATTCGGGGAACACCCTATTTCCTCAAAGATTTATTTTAAAGGACTTAGAAACATAAAATATTTACTGATAATTACAGTCATAGAAGAGGGAACACCTAAAAACATCTATGATCATAATTATAAAGACCTTTAAGCCAACTGTTTAAGTGAGGACAAAGGGAAAGATCAAAACAAACCTCTTTGATTCACTGTAAGCAAAGAACTTCAAAGGGAGACTTCAATAACAGTTTTTAAGTGGCAGCAGACAAGCAGGGAGAACCATAAATCATGTTGAAACCAAATGTTCGAACTATTAAGGAAATAAACAAGCATGAAGATTAAAGAGAGAGATTAAAGACTCTAAAATACTTCAGCAGAAGAAAACATGAAACAGTGAAGGATGAACAGGTCTAAGGTGCTTCCAAGAGTCATTTCTTAGCCTAAAACTTTCAACCTACTGTAGTAAGAAATTATGGAACATAATGAAAACAGAGGAAAACATAAAACAATTCAGAATACTTCACCAACAGCCAAGCTCATGGATCCAATGATAGAGCCTTCTCAGGAACAAGCATGCAACAACATCATCAAGGTTTCCAAGACTTCAGTTTCTTCTTCAACTTCAACAGACTATGTATTTATTTCAGAGAGTTTCAGTATTACAACTTGTGATCAAACAAAAACCAACCAACCAACCCCTATCTCATCTTCTTCAGAAGTATTTATAGAAGAAATGAGGAGGTGGAATGGGATAAAATATCTTCCAAGTTCAATTAATATAGTTTACTGTCTCTCGGCCTTTGAGGGGCCTAATGGAGAACATTCTGATATTTTTCCTGTATTAATTGGTTTATATTAACTACCAAGATTGCTGGAAAGAATTTGTTAACTTTAAGGCTCTTCGTCATCCTCATAATAACTTCTGCTGTCAGTTTACAATAAGTTCCTTTGGTTGAATTAACTGTTCAGCCGCATTGATGCAAATTATCCAGGTCAGGAAATAACTCGGCCTCCTTTTGATTGCTTTGAGGTTATAGGTGGCTTTGTGGTAGCTAGGGGATTCAATTTGCCCCTGATGTGGCAACGTCAGCTATTTGACCTAAAACACCTGTAGTATATTTGAATTCTGTGTTTTAGTCTTTAATTAAGCATAATATCTATCTTTTGGTCTTCCAAATTTCTTTAAATGTGAATCAGATGCTTGATTCAGTCAAATTTATGTCTTAATCCTTTCAAACTGTGTTCACAGTCTTTAAATAATTTTCCACTTTGATTCTGCATTGTCGGTCTGATACTCTTTAATCATATTACTCTTCACGGTATCTTGTTGATGTGCAAATCCGCGAAGGTCTCTTTATGGTATCAGCGCTTCATGATGCACTGCCTGAGCGTGGTGTTGAAACCTTTAAATGGATCCTTTTAATAAGCAAAGCCTGAAGGATTTTCATCCTTTGGCTTTGATTTTCCCTTTAAAACATTCGAAATCCACTAGATCCTGCAAAAAACACACAAAAATTATAAAATCCTGCATTTATTGGGTTTTAACTGCTTCGGAGGCGTCGGGAGAGAGCGTGGCCATTGGATGGCTTCATCCAATGGTGGAAATATGTGTAGAAGAGGTTAAAAAGGAGAGCGGAAGGATCTACAGAGATCGACAGTTAGGAGCGATCTGGGATGCATAATGGAGAAATAGCGAAAATACAAAGGAAAACAGGTTAAAAACCTTAGGCGGAGGGAGGAATGAATCAAAGATCAAATGGGTTTCGGGTAAAACATGAGCTGTCGAATGTGACTAGACCCACAGAGATCGACGATAGATATTAAATCGGGAGGTTGGCGATCGGGGCGAACAAACAAATGCACCGAATAAAACTTGCGATGCGATTTTGCGCAGACCATTGGATCGAAGGATTAGATCAACGGTGGAGAATGAATGGGGGGGCTAGCCAATTGGAGGGAACAAACACATGCAGCGATCGAAAGTAGCGATGCGATTGAACGATCGGGGAGGGCCGATGCGATGGTGCGATCGGGCCATCGCAATCGGAAGTTTCAAATGAACACAATCGGAGGAGCCTTACAAAGGTTTCTGATGCGATCAGGCCATCGCAATCAGAGGGGCAGAGTTTTATATATATAAGACCGAATCGCATCGGAAAGTCTTGATGCGAGTCTTTACAATCAACCCATTGAACTTTTCCAACATGATAAGCACTTCGGCCTTCGCGCTTGGTTTTTTCAAACAAAACAAAGGACCGGGGTTCATGAACATATGGGTCTTAATCGCATCGGAAGTTTTGATGCAGTCTTTTTAATCAACCCATTTTGAATTTTCCCGATGCGATTGCGCGATCGACTCTTTTCAATCTAACCGTTTTTTATATATAGCACGTGACTTTGGTTTTTTAGATCAAACTTTGGAAAAAAAAGGGTTTTTAGTATTTTCAAAGGAAAAAATGGATCAGGCATGGATTTTTCAACGTTTTAAGCATCGAAGGCAGGCCCGTGGGTTATATGAAAAAAAATATGATCGGAGGATAAAAGCACATGGCTTAATAGTATCGGAACTTTTGGCGTGGTACAAAGACTTGTCCACTCGAAATATTTGCGATGCGATTAAGCGCTCGATGGGTCGGTGCTTGGTTTGTGTGGCGTGGGCATATGGGGGAAGTGGTTTAGGATTTGGCTCAAGGGGGCTTTAAACCCATAGTCATAATACTTTGTTTTTTACAGATTTTTTCATGGTTTTCAAAGGAAACGGGGGTTTCGGAATAGTTTAAAAATGAGTCTTAAACTATGGAAAAATGTTTTTCATGAGTGGAAGAAGGAGAAATCATGAAAAATAGAGGAATTATATGGAGAAAAAGGGGAGAAAATGAAGGTTAGTTTTGAGTGGGGGAAGGGGAAAAAATGATGGTTTTGCAGCAGTCTTTCTCTTGGAATTTTATCAGAATTTCTGAGTATTGAAATGGGGACAGTAGTGAAGATTCGGACAGAGGCATGAAGCCTTCAAGAGTCTTCAAGAGAAAACACTTTTTGCAATAAAATATGTTCCTTGAAGGCTCCAAAAATGATTTAGCCACCTTTTGGTATAAAAAATTTATAGGTGGCTAACAGTGGCTCCACTTGGGGATGGTGCCTTCTTGAAGGCATCAAGAACTTCAGACTTTGCATTCTCTGGGAGGCTGGCCTGTGCCTGATTCATTGAGCTACCCTTCTTTTGCTGGGATGATATTGCTCTGAAAACATATTAGCAGCAATAAAAACAATGGTTCTTTCATCAACAAGCTTTCTACCTACCCAATCCTACTGATCTAACATTTTTTCTTCTTAGAGTGCACTTGGATTGGCAAACTCTCTTACAACATTTTATTCTTTTTGAAAGCAAAAAATATAATCTAGTTCTACTTCTTATTTCTCCATGGACTCAGATTTAAGCAGTTGAGCCCATATGCTTCTCTACCTAATCTACTAATCTGTTAGGATTAAACAGTCTAACAGATGTTTATTCTCTAATTGCTAAAGCAGAAATTAAAAAGCATACAAGTCAGGATTGAACAGTCTAACTTGATGCTGATCTATGGCATAAAAACAAGTTGCACATAGATTATTATTTGCAGAAAATTAAATCAAAATGATGAAGGCTTAAGATCTGAAAATTCAAAGCACTTCCTTCATCTTTTTACAGCTCTGTTTTGACTTTAATTGAGTTGTTTCTCCTTTGCCACCTGGTTCAGATTTTGAGCTAATTAGAACCAGATTTTTATCTTTTTTGACTCAGAAAACAAAACAGATTTGAGTCATTCTCTTTTTGAAATGTTAGGTTTAGATTTTGAGTATGTTTGAACCTTTGATTTCTATCCTAATCTATCTACTGATAAGCCAAGATAAAACTGTTTGGCAAATCGAATTCACTATCCTATCAGCAGAAAATTTAAAACTAGTTAGTCAAGATTAGGCTGTTTGACTAACTAGAAGTGTGTTCTTCAGGAGTGGCATTTAAGCTTGCACACTTTCAGATTTGTTTCTCTCTTTTTTGGTATGGGGCCATACCTTTATTGTTTTTGAAACTTAATATTCTCGGCAGAAGTAATGCTTGAGCATCCTGCCATTGACAAGACCTCCATACAGATCTTCTTCATTCAATTATTGCAAGAAAAATGCACTGTGACCCCTCTCAGCATGGATAATATATGGCCCTTTCCACAAGTTCTCAAACTTTCCATGTTTTCCCTTCTCTTCTCTTCTTGAATCCCATTTAAGAACAACATTTCCAATTTGGAAATTGCTTGCCTTAGTCCTCTTATCGAATAGTTTCTTCATATTTTCTTGGACTAACTGTGTTCTCTCATAAACTTCTTCTCTGGTCTGTTGTAAATGGATTGTTTGGTTGATCCTTCTCTGCATATCATTCTCTTCAATCTGCACTTCTTGAAGGAGTTTCATGACTGGAACTCCCAATGAGGTAGGAAAAACTGCATCCATGCCATAAACTAACTGATATGGGGAAATATTTATTGATTTCTTTGTAGTGAACCTATCAGCCCACAAGGCATGAACCAGCTTACTGTGCCATGATTTCTGATTTTGTTCCAACAGTTTTTTAATGATATTGATGAGGCTCTTGTTGGAAGATTCAGCTAATCCATTTCCTTGGGGATAATAAGTAGTGGAATGGCCCAAGGTTATGTGGTATTTGTAAAAGAAATCAACCATCTTCTTAGATTTAAAAGCAACAGCATTGTCTGATCCGGATTTATGCAGGAACGCAACAGAATAAACATATAAACATAAAGACAGAGATGCAGCGGAAATAACACTTCATTTCATTAATATCAAAGAACTGAAATTTGCTTACAGACAGAATGGAAATAAAACTAGCTAGGGCGATGGTAGCTATCTCTGAGAAGAGATGTGGCGGCTACAGGCCTCTGAACTGAGTTACAATGAGGCTCGAGGGCCTATTTATTATTTAGAAACAATGGGAAATCATAAACAGCCAAAACCCTAACCCTAGGAGATGAAGCGCCAAAACTATGGGCCCCGTTTGGGTAAATTGGTGTTTCAACTTCCCAGGGGCGTAACTTTGGCATACGATCTCCGTTTGATGCGTACCATACCTCGTTAGAAAGATCTATCCGAGGACTCCAAATTTGGAATGGGCAACATCGGTCCATGGACCCATGTTGCCCTCCGTTTTCCCCTTCCCAAAACGTCGTTTAGGGCCTCGAATAGACGATGGTGGAGCGCGAGTGAATAGGCGAGTGACCACCAATATCCACCTGGATCATTCCTCTCCACTTAGGAAGCAATGATCCCCATTGCGTTAAGTTCCTCCATGAGATGAGGAAATTTCTGCTGAACTTGGTCCCTGGTGAACCACTTTCCTTGGTGCAGGAGTTGGCCGGCTTTGACAACCCGATATAGTTGGATCTTCTGCTGGCGAGTGTTCTTGATTTGCATGTCCATGATGCAATCTGTGGTGGCATGTTCCATGCAGTCTGGATTTAACTCAGTTGGTGTGAGTTGTTCTGCAATGTCCGAGGTGTCCAATAGAGGTGGGAAGTAAGGACGAAGGCGATCCACATTGAAGACTGGGTGCAGACCAAGGAATGGTGGAATACTGAGCTCGAATGCATTGTTCCCTACAACCTTGGTGATGGTGTACGGCCCGTATCGGAGCAGGCGAAGCTTGCGGTGGGGTCCAGTGAGGCGCTCCTTCTGCAAATGTAGCCATACTTTGTCACCCACCTGGAAGTTGTGTGGCACCCGGTGTTGATCATGGCGTTGCTTGTACTTGGCATTGGCTCTATCCAATATATCATGAACCTGTTGGCGGATGTGTTGAATGCGCTCGATGAAGCTACTGGCTTTGTCAACTTCAGACTAGACATGAGCTGAATTGGCCTGAGCAGCTGCAAATGGCATGGCTACATCAATGGGGCATAGTGGCTGGAATCCCAAGCCCACCTGAAAGGGGCTATGGCCGATTGAACTGTGGAGAGCCCGATTATAACTATGTTGTACATAAGGAAGGCTCTCGTCCCATGTGCGTGGATGCTTTGAATTGTACATGCGCAGAATGTGTACAATCATTCTGTTGACGACCTCTGTCTGGCCATCTGTTTGGGGATGGAAAGCCGTGGACTTGGTGAGCTTGGTATCCAACATCGACCAGAGGCTGGACCAAAATGTGCTGAGGAACCTGCTATCCCGATCTGATATGATAGACTGTGGGATCCCAAAGTGCACCCACACTCGTTCAAAGAAGAGTTTAGCAGTGGCTTCTGCTGTGATATTCTTCTTGGAGGCCGCCATAATGGCCATCTTCGAGAATCTGTCGACGACCACAAAAACACAGTCATTTCCCTGCTTAGTAGAAGGCAGGCCCGACATGTAATCCATGGAGATGGATTCCCAAGGTCGACTAAGGGTAGGTAGAGGAGTATATAGGCCTTGCTTCTTGATGGTCGGTTTGGCAATGGCACAAGCAGTGCAGGATCTGATGTGCTTCTCGACATCCTTTCGAAGGTTCGGCCAGTAGAAATACTTCTGTAGTATTGCTACTGTTTTCTCGACCCCGAAATGCCCAGCGACTCGACTGTAGTGTGCTTCCCATATCATCTTGGCACGCTCGCTTGAAGGAACACCAAGGTGTCCCATGTGACATAAAAGTGCATCTTGGAGGTGAAAATTTGGAACTTGCGTACCCCCCAAGAGTGCCTTGTAAGTTTGGCCGAATTCTGGGTCACTATCATAGAGAAGCGGCCAATCAGAAGTCTCGTGCCCACAAGAGTTGAGCATAGTGGTGAGCGCCACGATCGGTGGTCGGCTGAGGCAGTCTGCAACATGATTGGTGCTACCCTTCTTATACTTTATGTTCAAATGAAACTGTTGCAGATATGTAGACCACTTTTGATGGCGATCATTCTGCAACTTCCCTTGTGTCTGTATGAACTGAAGGGGCCTGTGGTCTGTGTGGATGATTGTTTCCTTCCCCAAAATGTAATGCTTCCATTGTCGACAAGCTTGCACAATGGAGTACATTTCTTTGTCATATGTGGTGTACTTGCGAACTGTGTCAGACAATGTCTCACTGTGAAATGCCACTGGATGTCCCTGTTGAGTAAGAACTGCCCCAATAGCATAGTCAGAGGCATCTGTCTCGATCTAAAATGGCTGTTGCAAGTCTGGTAAAGTGAGCACTGGGGCAGAACAGAGGCGGTTTTTCAGTTCTGTGAACGCCTTCTGTTGAGGTTTCGACCAAAAAAATTTTGCTCTCGCTCCTCCCTTGGTGACTTGACTCAAGGGCCAAGTGATATGAGAGAATCCCAACACGAACCTCCGATAGAAATTAGCAAGACCCAGAAAGCTGCGAAGCTCTGTTATAGTGGTTGGGGCTGGCCAATCCCGAATGACTTGGGTCTTGGCTGGATCCACATGCACCCCCCTTTCATCAATAATGTATCCCAGATATTGAACCTGGGTCATGCCAAACGTGCACTTCTCCAAATTGGCACACAACTTGTGTTGCCGCGGTGTTTGGAGGACTTGTCGGATGTGATGAAGGTGCTCTTCCCAAGTCTTGCTGAAGATCAAAATGTCATCCAAGTACACCACTACGAATGAGTTGGTGAATGGCCGCAAGATGTCGTCCATCATCCTCATGAAGGTTGCGGGAGCATTCGTCAACCCGAAAGGCATGACCAGCCATTCAAAAAGGCCTTCCTTGGCTTTGAAGGCGGTCTTCCACACATCAGAGGGTTCAATTGGTACCTGGTGATACCCAGACTTCAGGTCGATCTTACTGAAATATTTTTCACCTTGGAGTTGGTCCAGAAGGTCATCAATCCATGGGATTGGGTACCTATTCCGGACGGTCGATCTTGTTCAGTGCCGATAGTCAATAGCCCGATAGTCAATACGGGGTCTCCACGTCCCATCCTTCTTCTGTACCAACACGATCGGGCTTCCACGGGCGATGAACTTGGTCTGATGTGGCCTTTCTGCAACAGCTCCTGAATCTGCCTCTTGATTTCATCATTTTCCAGAACAGAGCGTCGATAGATCGGTCCATTGGGTAGTGGCGCACCTGGGGTCAGATCAATCGGGTGCTTGGCCTGGCAGTGCAGGGGAACCCCTGTGGGTGAGGTGAAGATGTCCTCGTACTCCTCCACGACCTTATCCATTTGTTGTTGTCGTGCAGAGGGGCCCTGTCTGGAGGTCGTGGCCACAGTCTTCTTCTTGCCCTGGGGGCGGATCATCAGGAAAACGAATTTCCTGGTTTGGAAAATGAGCTTACTGCATTGTTTTGCAGTAACCAAAGAGATAGTCGTAGGAGGTGGTACCTCTGGTATCCTGTACAACTTATTTCCCAAAGTAATAATAACAGCACGAGGTCGAGACTCATACACAGCATGACGCTTCCACAAGTATGGTTGTCCTAATAATACATCAGAAACATCAATAGGAGCAACATCACATAATACCTCATCAGTGAAGGGCTTGATGCTATAGGGAAGGCGACACTGCTGGCTGACGCGGAGATCTCGTCCTTGGTGAAGCCACCCGATGGTGTATGGATGTGGGTGAGCTGTGGTCGGCAAGCCCAACCGCTTCACGGCGTCTGCTGAAATGAGGTTCTTTTGGCTCCCATTTTTGACAATGAACTGTACCGGGGAGCCCTTTACCCACATCTAGGAGTGGAAGAGACGTTCCTCCTCCTCTGGATCTTCCGGTTCCTCCTTTTGGATCTTTGTAGTGGCAACAATGGCGTTGGGCTCCGCATCAATAATCTGTTTCCCTTTTTCATTCGCCTTTTCAGGTTCTGATTCGGAGTCAGAGCATGCATCTGACTCAGAAGCCCTCATCTCGGCCACTAGCGGCTGCTTGGCCCGACACTCACTTGTGTTGTGAGTGGAGCTCTTATGGAACTCACACCACTTTCCCGTGTCCTTCTTTGGCTTTGCGGTGTTGTTCTTTTCTTGTGGCTTCGATGAGTTGTCCTTAGCCGCCATGCCTTGGCTCGGTCCTTTTTTCTACGGTTTGGAAGCACCTTTCCCTTGCTTTTGATTCGCAGATCCAAAGTCTCGCTTCTTCTGCTTGAATTTCTGCTCAATCTTGGCAGCATACCGGTATGCCGTACCAAGCGAGGAGATGTCAAGGAACTCCATTTCCTCCTGAATGTATTTGTTCAGACAACTGCGATACTTTAGCACCAGATGTTTCTCTGAATCTTTGATACCCAACTTTGTGCGCAGGGTATGGAACAGATTCGTCGGCTCATGCACATCTTGATCCCTTTGTTGTCGCAGCGTGGTCCATTGTATGTACTTGTCCTCATAGCTCCCCACAGGATAGTACTGTTCCTTGACGGCGTCTCGGAAATAATTCCAAGTTGGTACGGCCGAGAACAGAGAGGGTTCTGTCTGGTCCTTGTTCTCACAGTAGGTTTCCCACCAGTCCTTAACATGGGGGGTAGCTTTGAGGAGTGCAAAAATAATCTTCTCCCGGTCTGAAAAGTCATGAACCGAGAAATATCCTTCTAACAGATTCAACCATCTATCTACGGCATCCGCATCTATTTGACCCTCAAATATGGGAATGTCAAAATTTACTTGTACCTTAAAAGGAGTCGCGCCTCCAGAGTGGCTGCTGGATGCAGATGCGCCGCCGGTGGGTAGCCGTTGAAGGATCTGAGCAAAGTTATCCATCATCACGTTCCTTTTTCTTTCGAGGGCCTCCCCATGGGCGTCCGTCGAGTTTTGCGAGGCTGATCTTGCAAAGTTTCCACCAGATCGAGCCCTAGCTCCTTATACCCCGACCTCGTTGGGGACATGCAAGAAAAGGATCGAAAAACGGGGGACCCCTACGTACCCGCGGTCGGATTTATGCGAGGAGCCGCAACGAGAATAAACATATAAACATAAAGACGGAGATATGTAGCGAAATAACACTTCATTTCATTAATATCAAAGAGCGAAATGAAATTTGCTTACGAACGGAATGGAAATAAAACTGGGTAGGCGGCCCCGGTGTATATGCGAGAAGAGATGTGGTGGCTAAAGGCCTCTGAACTATGTTACAATGAGGCTCGAGGGCCTATTTATCACTTAGAAACAATGGGAAATCCTAAACAGCCAAAACCCTAACCCTAGGAGATGAAGCGCCAAAACTATGGGCCCCGTTTGGGTAAATTGGTGTTTCAACTTCCCAGGGGCGTAACTTTGGCATACGATCTCTGTTTGACGCGTACCATACCTCGTTAGAAAGATCTATACGAGGACTACAAATTTGGAATGGGAAACATCGGTCCATGGACCCATGTTGCCCTCCGTTTTCCCAAAAAACGTCGTTTAGGGCCTCAAAACGGCTCCGGAAGTTTAGGACCCGAAAAACTGCTAAAAATAGTAAACTGTGCCGAAACTGAAAAACTGAAATAGACAATGGTGGAGCGCCAAGTGGAATAGGCGGGTGACCACCAATATCCACCTGTATCATTGTCTGTTATGATTTTTCTGGGACAACCAAATCTGGATAGGATATTTGTTTCAAGGAACTTGATAATGACAGAGTCACTAGCATTTCTGGAGGGTATAGCTTCTATCCATTTGGTAAAGAAGTCAGTGGCTGTGAGGATCCACTTATGTTGAGCTGAGGAGGATGGGTGAATTTCCCCAATGAAGTCTAAACCCCATTGTTGAAAAGGTGCCTCAACTCTGATGGGATGTAAGGGTAAGGGAAGGAGTTTTCTTTTGCCATCAAAGATTTGACACTTATGGCAAGACATGACCAAATTTTGAGTGTATGGGAAAAGCGTAGGCCAATAGTAACCAGAACTAAGAATTTTGTTTGTTGTGGCCTTCCAATAGAGGTGGCCTCCACATTCTCCGTCATGCAACTCATGCATGATTTTTCTTGCATCATCTTCAAGTAAATATTTAAGAAAAATTCCAACAACATTTTTCCAATATAATACTCCATCCAAGATGCAAAAACTCAAAGCTTTTTGTTTCAAGAATCTAGCTTTAGTTTTAGACAAAGAAGGAGGGGCATTTAAATATAAAAGCACATAAATAATGTCAGCATACCAAGGCAAATTTAGACATTTTTCTTCAATAAAAGGAGCATTAGATTCTTCTATATCTTCCAACACATCTACCATATTCATGTCTAGTGCTTGGAAGTTAGACTCAGCCATAAGTTTTTGGTGGGCCTGATCTCTAAGTCGTACTCAAGAATAGTTGCAATCCATTTTCCCCTTTTACCATCAGGGTCTTGACTTAGAATATCCTTGACAACAGTATGGAGAACAAAAGAAATTATGTGAGAGTGTAGAATGTAGACCCTAAAATCCTTTAAGCTTTCACTAATGCTAAGGCTTGCTTCTCCATGATGTTGTATTTGAGAGGAGCATCTCTTAAGGCCCTACTAAAGAAAGATATTGGTTGTTCTTGCTCCAAGTCATTCTTTTGAATTAATACTGTAGCTATGGTATACTCGGATGCAAAATAAAAGATATAAAAGTCTTTGGTGAAATCTAGACTAATCAGGACTGGTGTTTGAGTAAGAGCTTGTTTGACCAGTTCGAATGATTATTTAGCTGGTAAAGTCCATTTTACACCGACATTTTTCTTAAGCATGTTTGTAATGTTTTTTAATAGCTCAGCAAGATTAGGAATGAACCTCCTTAGAAAATTAATCTTTCCGATGAAAGATTGCAATTCTTTGAGGCTCCTTGGATGGCTGATCTGCAATATTCCATCTATCCTTGTAGGGTCTATTTTGATTCCCTCTTCTGAAATTATATGTCCAAGAAGTTTACCTTCTTGGAGACCAAAGAGTGTCTTCTTGGGATTCAATGACAAGCCAAATTTCCTACACTTCTCAAAAACTTTTCTTAAGTGAGTCAAATGTTCTTCATCAGTTTTTGAAAAGACAGTTATGTCATCAAGGTAAATAATTATGAAATAGCCAATATCTTTAGAAAAGGATATGTCCATGGCCCTTTGGAAGGTGGCCCCTGCATTCATTAACCCGAAAGGCATTTTGACATACATAAAGGTGCCCCAAGGTGTGGTAAAAGCAGTTTGATTTGATCACTTGGGAGCACTAACACCTGGTTGTAACCCGAGAATCCATCTAAGAGTGATATCCTTTTTGACCCAACTACCCTCTGAAGTATATGATCCATCTTGGGAAATGGGTAGTTGTCTTTTAGGGATGCTCTGTTTAAGTTTTTGAAGTCGATATAGAGTCTGATCTCCCCTGTCTTTTTCCTAACAGAAACTAAGTTTGATACCCATTCTGAAAATCTAATTGGTACTATAATGCCAGCATCATGCATCTTTTCAATTTAGGCTCTAACTAAAGGTAATAAAAGTGGGTTTATTCTCCTTAGTTTTTGTTTGAAGGGCTTTTGATTTTCCTTCAGGGGAATCTTGTGTTGAATGATGCTGGTATCGTAAGACTTCAGATCTGGTATGCCCAGGAAAAAACATCTTTAAACTCCTTAAACAGATCAATGTATCGAGATTTTATGTGAGTTGGAAGAGTGTTGGACAATTTAATCATCTTGGGTTCTGTTAGGGAGCCTATGTTGTGTTCTTCTATGTTTGTTTCTATCGGCTCCATTTTTGGTTCTTTGGTTACATCATTGAAGTCGAAAAGGTGTTCCGAAGGTGAGAGACCTCTTGGAATTGAACCGTTTTTACATTCTAAAACTTCCAGGTCTTTTTGGTCCATGTTGTCAATTAACTCTACTTCAAACGGATTCTCATAATGATTTATATCAGCAGAGTGTGTTATTTCAACTTCTGGGATTTCTTCGATATACAATTTTTTTTCATTATGGCTAGATTTTGATGTTGGTATGGTGAAATCGTTTTCTGACTTTAAGAAATCGTCTATGTGTTGGTCAGAATCAAACACTTGCCAATGATCTTTGTTATCATGCATTGCAGGCCTATGTTTTACCTTTACGCTAAGTTGTTCATTTATCTCAGCTATTTGACAGTTACTGGCATTGAAAGCGAGTTCATTTGCTAAATGATTAAATGCTCTAGGAATGAAAACAAGTTTGTATTTTTCAAAGGTTTTCAATAAATTGAGGGCAACGTTCCGATATTCCCTAAGTATTGGATTTTTAGCTAAGTATTCTCCTTTGATTTGTCTTATGATAAGTTCAGAATCTCCTAAGATTGATATCCTCTGGGCTTCTAACTGTTTAAGCAGTTGTAAGCCTAGGAGAAGTGCTTCATACTCAGCAATATATTTAGTGCATGGGAAATCCAATTTGTATGAAAAACTCTGTTTTGTATTTTGAATCCACACACCTGCTCCTGCACTTGTTTTATTACAAGATCCATCAAAGTTTAAGGTCCAAAGTATGTCATTCCTATTTTCATTTTCTTGTTACTGTTGATTGGTAATGTTTTGAATTTGATTGAAGGGAAGATTTGATCGTTTAGGTGAACTGATTGGGTCCATGTTTTCCTTATCTGGCTGAGTGATTTCATCTTCGTTACATAAGATAAAGAAATCTAAACTTGATTGAATAGAATAGATTGGAGAGTTGTTTGGTTTCCCTATGTTTCTCACCATGTATTTCATGTGTGATTCCCTGTATAGTCTTCTTTTTTGGTTAAAAACGGGAAAGGTGGCATAAGACATGTCCATTTGAAGGCTTCCTTGAAGTTTGGCTCCCCAAGATCTAGATAAGAGCATGCCATACTTAGGGGGAATGTCAGCTACAACTATGTCCATGACTAAACTCTTAGCATGGATTTGGGCTAAGTTAACACACAGATCTTTGATTAAACCCAAACACTTGACTCTGCTTGAGTCAAAGGAATACAAGTATTTGTATGGCTTAGTAATTTCTAAGCCTAAGCTTTCCATCACTACTTTGGGCATTAGATTGTGTGAAGCTCCTGAGTCTAACATAGCATTGTGTAAAATTTTCTCATGTATGTTCAAGCTAACATAGAAGGGAGGGACAGCCCCTTCTTGGTATTTTCCTCCAACTTCTGGACCAAACAACAACTCTGGTTTGTCATCTGTCAAGTTTAAGGTGTCAGTATCGTTTCCTAAGTTCAAAGCTTTCAAAACTTGGTTTTTGTACACATCTTGGGTTACTAGTTCAGCTAGGGGGATGGTAATTTTTATCTTAGAAATCTCTCCCTCAAGGTTGAAAGGAATAATTGACTTGTTTGTATTTACATCTGTTTTTTCAATTGAATTATTTTCATCAACTTTGATTTGTTGAACCTTGTTTGGACTGGTAATTGGGAAAGTTTTATTAGGACCACTAGCTGAAGTGTTAGGGGCACTCTGTTCAACCTTTGGCTGGACACCTTTATCTTTGTTTAAGTCTGGTTTCTTAGCCAAAATGTTGGTTTTCCCTGCTGTATTTTTGGGCTGGTTTTCTGCGTTTTTCTTGACAGCAGTGCTAGTGTTCTTATCCTTTGAATCATCTATGTTTCCCTTGCTTCTAAGATCATCTTGTTTGTGTACCTCCATGATTGCATTTTCAAAACCCAGTCTATAGTCATCAGAATCTTCATAGGTGTTTGTATTTTGATCATAAGAGAAGAAATATTGTTCTTCCTCAGTGAGGAAAACATCATCCCCACTGTCTGATCCAATCAAGTTTACATGAGATTCTTCCAACCTTTCCAACTCCCTATCTTCCTCATATTGATCTACATAGTTCTGTTGAAAAGGAGTTCTAACCTGTTGGTCACTTTATTTTTGCTTATCTTGATTATTGTCCCTTCTATAATTCTGATTTCTATTTCTATTTTGGGAGTTGTTCTGATTGTCTCTTGGTTGTGTTCTCTCAAGTATGCTCATCCTTTTCATGATATCTTTCAACATCTGTTCTGTCTTTGAGCTAGATGTGGAGGGTGTAGTGTCATATTTATAAGTTACCCTCTTCTCTGATCTCAACCTATTTATTTTCTCAATTATGTTTGCTTCTACGCTCACAGCTCCTTTCTGCATGTCTTCTAAGGTTAAGTAGTCCCTCTCCCTTAACTGATACATCATGTCCACATCAAGGCCTTTGGGATATCTTACTAAGGCCATGCCTTGAGGAGGCTTCCTGTGAGGTGGAAGAGCATTATAAACGCTATTTAACCTAGTGGAGTAGTCATGAACACTCTCTCCTTGATTTCTCTTGAGGCTACTATATTCTGCTAGTATTTGGAGAGGATTCTTTTTGAGTTCCCATTTTTTGACGAATGTTTGATGCAAGGCAGGGAGATCATTTATGTTGTTAGGAGGTAAGTTTTTAAACCATTTCCTTACATCTCCTCCTAAAATTTGAGCGAAGATCCTCATTTTCACAGTTTCTTCCTCTATCTCCATGTAATCAAATGCATCTCCCATCCTATCTACATATTGTTGAGCTGTTGTAGACTCTTTTCCAGTGAAGTGAGGGATTTTAGTTTGGTAATCATTTGGTAAGGGAAGTAGAGGTTGTGGTAACACTAATGGGGCATACCATGTTGCCATGGCTGGAAATAAGGGTGGATTTACAGTAGTGAAAGTGGGCTGAACAGGAGTGTTTTGCACAGTGGTAGTATGAATTGGAGTGGAAGAAAAACTTGGGCCAACAAACTGATTTTGAGCAGACTTGTTATGAAAAACGCTAAAGTGATAAAGAATCTTCTCTACTAAAGCTTTGTTGCAAATCTACAATATCAAGGTCAGTTTGGTTTATGTCACCTTGAGATCTGGTTCTAAAGATGTTCTTTGTATGATGTAAATCAAAGTTTGAATCCTCTAAGACCACAAGACTTTTAGGGACAAAATTTGTTCTTAAGAGGCTCCTATTAGCAGTTGAATTTCGAGAGTTAGAAGTCTGCCACAAAATTCTCTTAGGATTGTCAAAGATTAAAGGAGGATTTGGGTCTGGATGGGATCTAGTATTGATCCTATGTGAAGCCAGACTGATTTTCAAAAATGAGAGAGGTGGGGGTTTTAGGGACTGTTTTTGGAAGCTTCACGTCTTAGGATGTTTTGTCTAAAATGGGGCTAGGCTTCTAAAATTTCTTCAAGGCTGGTTAACACAGTTTTAAAGAGATTTGGGAACCTAGATGAGTAATAGGCCTACTGGGGCTAATGGAGTCACCAGGTGGAAATTTTTAGTTTTTTATGAAGGTAAGATATTGGATGGTTCCACCACCATGCTTATTATGAAGCAAAACTGGAATGTTTTGGGTTTTTCTGAGTTATTTCGACCTTATAGGTTAAGAGAGTATCCTAAATATGACTTTAACACTTAGCTAGGGTGTCAAAACAAACCGAGTTTACTCATATGGGTTGGTAACAGAATCCTTCAAGGTTTGATAAGGCTTTACGAGAATCCTAAGGGTTACTTAGTTTGTCACTGATTCAATTAAATCCTATCATGATTACCATTTGTCAGGTAGTGCTTGAGGGAGGCTACTTATGTTATACTTAGACAGTGAGTGTTTTGTTTTGAAGATTTCACTCAGGGTCCCACCGTGATCGCCATTATGTTGGTGTCCTATGTTTTGATAGTTTGGAAAATCAAAATACAAGGCAACATCAGAACCAATCTTTAGAGTTACAGGATCTAGTCCTCCTGTTCTCAGAGAGGGATCTCTCAAAATTTTGTTTGCAAAGGTTTATCTTGTGAGCTTTGAGTATTGGTTTTAGACTAGTTATTAAGTGCAGGTGTTTATTTGTTTGTTTGTTTGGTTGGAATGATACAGCAGAACATGAAAGGCCTAGGAAAGATATATAGGACAGAGAAATATTTGGTTCATTGGGAAATGGAGTCAAGAAAAGGTCATAACAAACTCATCAATGGATATGGGATATCAAAGGGAAAATCCAACTTGGCCACATGATCCTTTTGTTTTTGGAATGAGATGAACATTAGTGATTTGGAAAGAGAGGTTTAATACTCAACAAAGGGAATTCGAAAGCATAATTTGAACAATAAAGAGCTCTTTGATAGACAGGGCTAACCATAAATTCTACAAATCACACCTTTAAGCAAATAATGATTTCAAAACAACTTTTAAAATGAAATCTAAGATTCGGGGAACACCCTATTTCCTCAAAGATTTATTTTAAAGGACTTAGAAACATAAAATATTTACTGATAATTATAGTCATAGAAGAGGGAACACCTAAACACATCTATGATCATAATTATAACGACCTTTAAGCCAACTGTTTAAGTGACGACAAAGGGAAAGATCAAAACATACCTCTTTGATTCACTGTAAGCAAAGAACTTCAAAGGGAGACTTCAATAATAGTTTTTAAGTGGCAGTAGACAAGCAGGGAGAACCATAAATCATGCTGAAACCAACTGTTCGAACTATTAATGAAATAAACAAGCATGAAGATTAAAGAGAGATATTAAAGACTCTAAAATACTTTAGCAGAAGAAAACATGAAACAGTGAAGGATGAACAGGTCTAACGTGCTTCCAAGAGTCATTTCTTAGCCTAAAAATTTAAACCTACTGTAGTAAGAAATTATGGAACATAATGAAAACAGAGGAAAACATAAAACAGTTCAGAATACTTCACCAACAACCAAGCTCATGGATCCAATGAAAGAGCCTTCTCAGGAACAAGCATGCAACAACATCATCAAGGTTTCCAAGACTTCAGTGTCTTCTTCAACTTCAATGGTATATGTATTTATTTCAAAGAGTTTCAGTATTACAACTGGTGATCAAACAACAACCAACAACTTCTCATATTCTACAGAAGTATTTATAGAATAATGAGGAGGTGGAATGGGATAAATATCTTCTAAGTTGAATTAATACAGTTTGCTGTCTCTCGGCCTTTCAGGGGCTCGATGGATAACATTCTGATATTTCTCCTATATTAATTGGTTACATTAACTATTTGAGCTTGCTTGGAAAGAAATTGTTGACTTTAAGGCTCTGTGTTATCCTTAACATAACTTCTGTTGACAGTTTATAATAAATTCCTTTGGTGGAAATAACTGTTCGGCCGCATTGATGCAAATTCTCTTGGTCAGGAAATAACTCGGCCTCCTTTTGAATGCTTTGAGGCTGTAGGTGGCTTTCTGGTAGCTGGGGGATTCAATTTTCCCCTGATGTGGCAGCGTAGGCTATTTGACCTAAAACACCTGTCGTATATTTGAATTATGTGTTTTAGTCTTTAATTAAGCCTAATCTTTGTCTTCTGGTCTTCAAACTTTCTTTAAACGTGAATCAGATGCTTGATTTAGTCAAATTTATGTCTTAATCCTTCCAAACTGTGTTAACAGTCTTTAAATAATTTTCCACTTTGATTCCATGCTTTCGGTCTGATACTCTTTGATTATATTAATCTTCATTGTGTCTTGTTGATGTGCAGGCCACGCAGGGCTCTTATGGCATCACTGCCTCATGAAGCAGTGACGAGACATGGAGTAGAGCCCCGTGAGTGGTTCCCTTTGATAAATAAAAGGCACGGAAAAATTATTTCCCGGCCCTCGACTTTCTTCCTTTATAATGGAAAAAACCATTGAAACCTGCAAAATAAACAAAACATTAGGAAATCTTGCGTTTTTAGGTTTAACTGCTTCAGAGGGCGGGGGAGGAGCGTAGCCATTGGATGGCTTCATCCAATGGTGTGGATATATGTAGAAGAGGTTAAAAAGGAGAGCGAAAGGATATATGAGTCGGATACGACGATCTGCAGAGATCGATGGTTAGGAGCGATCTGGGACGCATAATGGAGAAATAGTGAAAACACAAAGGAAAACAGGTTAAAAACCTTAGGCGGAGGGAGGAATGAATCAAAGATCAAATGGGTTTCAAGCAAAATATGAGCCGTCGGATGCGACTAGACCCACAGAGATCGAGGGCGGATATTAAATCGGGAGGTCGGCGATCGGGCAAACAAACAAATGCACCGAATAAAACTTGTGATGCGATTTTGCGTGGACCGTTGGATCGAAGGGTTAGATCAATGGTGGAGAATGAATTGGGGGACTGGCCGATCGGAGGGAACAAACATATGTGGCGATCGAAAGTTGCGATGCGATTGAACGATCAGGGAGGGCCGATGCGATGGTGCGATCGGGCCATCGCAATCGGAAGTTTCAAATGAACACAATCGGAGGAGCCTTACAAAGGTTTCCGATGCGATCGGGCCATCGCAATCGGAGGGGCAGAGTTATATATATATATAAGACCCAATCGCATCGAAAAGTCTTGATGCGGGCACTAGAGAATTTGGCGGATATTCCGACGGCCAATTCGTCGCTATTCCGACACATAGTCGTTGCAAGAGCGATAGTTCGAGGGCAGACAAACCGTGTTTTGTTATGCCGTCACAGTTCCAACGCACATAAAAAGTGTCGCACTATTGACACTTCTTCCGTCGCTTCCGAACAAGCGTCACTCTTCCGACGTCTCACAAACCATCGCGCCTCCGACGTTTGTAAACTGTCGCACTTCCGATGAAATGTGGTTCGACGTTTTGAACGTCGCTCTTCCGATGCCTAAAAACCGTCGTAATTCCGATCCAACGTGGTCCGACGTTTTGGATGTCGCTCTTCCGACGTCTGTAATATGTCGCAATGCCGACGATATGTGGTCCGACGTTTGAAACGTCGCTCTTCCGACGTTTGTAATCTGTCGCAATTCTGACGATATGTGGTCCGACGTTTGGAACGTCGCTCTTTCGACGTTTTCATACTGTCTCTCTTCCGACGTTTCTAGGTTGTCGCAGTTCCGACGCCTACAAGGCGTCGGTAGACCGACGGAGGGTTCAATTTAAAAAAAAAAAATTGAAACTTTAAAAGACGAGAAACGTTGTTTTGAATATATTATATGAAGTAAAACAGTCCATGAAAGTGAAATAGCAGTATGTAGAATAGTAAAGCCACAGATAGAGTACCAAAAAAATTGAGACTTTAAAAGACGAGAAACGTTGTTTTGAATATATTTTATGTAGTAAAACAGTCCATGAAAGTGAAATAGCAGTATGTAGAATAGTAAAGCAACAGATAGAGTACCGACGTCCATTGTTCCAAATACAAATTAAAGTACCCAAAACCCTGCAACAGAGAAAAACGCTAATCATGTGAGGAGTGTGATATGTCAAAAATATAAAAAGACCATCAGACCATATCAATAAACCAGCAACATAGACCAGCATCGCTAGTTTTGAAGGCAGAGTGATAAACATTAATCATTTTTTTTTCACAAGAGAAAAAACGTTGTTTTGAATATATTATATGAAGTAAAACAGTCCATGAAGTCATTACATTTCACATCTGAAGATTGGAACCCAAATATCCATCCAGAAAAGTGGAAGTCCCACCCCAGACAGTGATAGAAAAATACCCCATGTCACATACGGGGACTTGATATAAAACCCAGTAACGGTCCACATGGAGATTATCGACAATCTGAGAAAGCATCCAAATATGCCCGAGGCATCTATAAGAAAGTGAAATAGCAGTATGTAGAATAGTAAAGCAACAGATAGAGTACCGACGTCCATTGTTCCAAATACAAATTAAAGTACCCAAAATCCTTGAACAGAGGAAAACGCTAATCATGTGAGGAGTGTGATATGTCCAAAATATAAAAAGACCATCAGACCATATCAATAAACCAGCAACATAGACCAGCATCGCTAGTTTTGAAGGCAGAGTGATAAACATTAATCATTTTTTTTTCACAAGAGAAAAAAACGTTGTTTTGAATATATTATATGAAGTAAAATAGTCCATGAAGTTATTACATTTTCACATCTGAAGATTGGAACCCAAATATCCATCCAGAAAAGTGGAAGTCCCACCCTAGACAGTGATAGAAAAATACCCCATGTCACATATACGGACTTGATATAAAACCCAGTAACGGTCCACATGGAGATTATCGACAATCTGAGAAAGCATCCAAATATGCCCAAGGCATCTATAAGAAAGTGAAATAGCAGTATGTAGAATAGTAAAGCAACAACAGATAGAGTACCGACATCCATTGTTCCAAATACAAATTAAAATTACCCAAAATCCTGCAACGGAGAGAAACGCTAAAATCATGTGAGGAGTGTGATATGTCCAAAATATAAAGTACATCGGACCATATCAAAACCAGCAACATAGACTGACATCGCTAGTTTTGAAGGCGAGTGATAAACATTAATCATTTTTTTTTTTCTGAGAAAAAACGTTGTTTTGAATATATTATATGAAGTAAAACAGTCCATGAAGTCATTAAATTTTCACATCTGAATATTGGAACCCAAATATCCATCCAGAAAAGTGGAAGTCCCACCCCAAACAGTGATAGAAAAATAGCCCATGTCACATACAGTGACTTGATATAAAACCCAGTAACGGTCCACATGGAGATTATCGACAAATCTGAGAAAGCATCCAAATATGCCCAAGGCATCTATAAGAAAGTGAAATAGCAGTATGTAGAATAGTAAAACAACAGATAGAGTACTGGCGTCCATTGTTCCAAATACAAATTAAAGTACCCAAAATCCTTGAACAGAGAAAAACGCCAATCATATGAGGAGTGTGATATGTCAAAGAATATAAAAAGACCATCGAGACCATGTCAATAAACCAACAATCCAACAACATAGACTGACATGACTAGTTTGAGGCGAGTGATAAGCATTAATCATTTTTTCACAAGAGAAAAAAACGATATTTTGAATATATTGTATGAAATTAAAACGTTATGAAGTCATTACATTTTCACATCTTAAGATTGGAACCCAAATATCCATCGAGAAAAGTGGAAGTCCACGAGACACTGATAGAAAAATACCCCATGTCACATCTGACGACTTGATATAAAACCCGGTAATGGTCCACATGGAGATTATTGACAATCGAAGAAAGCATCCAAATATGCCCAAGGCATCTATAAGAAAGTGAAATAGCGAGTATGTAGAATAGTAAAGCAACGGAATAGAGTACGTCACAGAGCGTCCATTGTTCCAAATACAAATTAAAGTACCCAAAATCCTTGAGCAGAGAAAAACGCTAATCATGTGAGGAGTGCGATATGTCCAAAATATAAAAAGACCATCAGACCATATCAATAAACTAGCAACATAGACCAGCATCGCTAGTTTTGAAGGCAGAGTGATAAACATTAATCATTTTTTTTTCACAAGAGAAAAAACTCTTTTTTGAATATATTATATGAAGTAAAATAGTCCATGAAGTCATTACATTTTCACATCTGAAGATTGGAACCCAAATATCCATCTAGAAAAGTGGAAGTCCCACCCTAGACAATGATAGAAAAATACCCCATGTCACATACGGGGACATGATATAAAACCCAGTAATGGTCCACATGGAGATTATCGACAAATCTGAGAAAGCATCCAAATATGCTCGAGGCATCTATAAGAAAGTGAAATAGCAGTATGTAGAATAGTAAAGCAATAGATAGAGTACTGACGTCCATTGTTCCAAATACAAATTAAAGTACCCAAAATCCTTGAACAGAGAAAAATGCTAATCATGTGAGAATTCTAAGTAAAGTTAATCTATTAACATTGCGAATAAAATTACACGGAAGTCAACAGCCTGGCCAGACTCATGGAAAATTTGTCATCAAAAAATCAAAAAATTAAGAAGGCTGCCCTCATACGGGGAAACCAGTCTTGAACGTTTAATTTAGAGAATTCAAAAATATTAGAAAGGTCCAGCACAGTAAAATAATCTAAAAGCAACCCAATTAAGTGGGCCTGCTAAGCAAGAAAAACAAATTAACCAAACTACTCCTTCGGTGGTTCCTCCACGATTCGGCACCATCCTTCGGAAGATCCAGGATCACTAGGTGCTACCTCCACATGCATGCCACGACTCCCCTCCTGAAGGCCCGAATGTTGGCCGGCTTTTTCCGAGCTCAAACTCGCCGGATGGGTTCATTCTTCCTCTGTTTGGGCCTCCTCGCGGAAGAACACAATGACTAAAGTCGTGATTCGCGGGTGGTTGAGAGAGCAATTAAAGGAAAATTGCGCAGGAGGTGCTCATCGTGGGAAGAGGTGGACAACGGTGGGAAGCCGAAGACGAGGGGGAATCTATACGGTGGCCGGATGCTACAAGCCGACCCCGCCCACTCCTAGTATTTGGATATCGACCTAAGTAATAATCAACTGGGTAGCCGGAAGTCGGCTACGGTGAGGGGCTCGGGGAGCGCGGCCAGGGTTGGCGTCTAGTGCTCCCCCTGCGGCCAACGCATCCTATGACACGCGCGAGGCATGGGTGCAATCTCGGGCGCGGTGGGCACAGAGGGAGCAAAGAAGCAGAATCCCAATTAACAGAGGAAGACAGACAGAGAAAGAACCGAGAGAAATGCAAATATGCAGCAACGTCTAGGCAGAAGTTCAGCTGGCCACTTCTCCTTATCGTCACAGTTAGCAGGCAGTGTAATCCAGCAACCGGCTTGTCTGAAAAACCATGGCCAAACGCCATTTTGTGACCCGTCTGCAATGCAATCAAAGGACGCCCTTCATAATTAATCTCTGATCATTAATAATGAGAGCCGAAGTCCGGATCAAATTGGAGCGTGCGGAATCGCTAAGAGGAGTGGAGGTCCGATCTTGAACAGTGTTAAAAATTAATTAATGCAGATTTGATGTGAAAATTTAATTGAGCAGCGTTAAATGTTAGTGCGATTGATATGAAATCGCCATATCCATGTCCCATCACCTTAAACGCCATCGAATGCACCCGCAGCCGGGAGCAGGGCAAGTTTTTATTGAGGACACGTGGCAGAAATTGATTGGAGCGGATCTTTGTTTGGGCCGCTCGCGCAGTGGAAATCCGGACCCGTAAAATATTAGGGCGAATTTGATAAGAAATTTGCGTCACAAAATTGGCCGACGTCAGCAGGCTATTTTGGAACGCGAATTTGGTTTGAATTATGGTTTATCGCCGTTTGAAGTCCGGCGGGCTCGACTTAAGAACAATTTTGTTTGATCCCATCTTATAAATTTTGTGTTGGTTTTCTTTGATAATACACATATTTATAATAAATCATGGGAATACCACACTAAACATGTGGAAAAGTTATATAAATAATTATTGAGAACAATCATTTTTATGTAAAAATATCCAAGGCGAGGTCTATGTAGAGAACCGGGGTCGTGAAAACTGTTCAAATATAAAAATCCCGCTTAATAAAGAGACAAAATTGTTGTGCTTTCGGAACCTGACTCGAGGATTGGACATGAGTTAACAAACAAAAGGATAGTGGAACCAGACTTGCACCCGTGGTCAAGCCCTCTACCAAAACCACGAGCGGAATCACAAAAGCGAGTTGCCCATATCGCACTGCTTTTGCAGAGTAGGCGGTATTTCCTATTCGCGAGCGATTCCATAGGGAATGCGACACGTGGCGAAGTGACCCCCGGAAAACCACCGTTTAACCCTCGCCATCGCACGTTAAAGCCCGACGTTGGAAGCCGAGCGAAATTTCCAAGAGTCGTTGATTTGGAGAAGGGCCATCGGACGGTGGTCGCACGTTGAACTTGCCCGGAGGTTAACTAAGGTGTGCGGAGGATAGCCAGGTACGATACAAGTGTTTGATTGGTTATTGATATATATAGGTGGGGCCGGGGTATAATGAAATTGTTTAATTAAACGATTGGCGGATAATTAGCATAAGTCTGGAGCGTGATTGTTGTAAGGCTGGGTGGTGAAATATAGAGCCGAAAGTTCATTACAAGTTATTTATTTAAAAAGAAACGTGGAGTATAAATAAAAAGTGTTGAAAGTTAAACATTGGTTATAAGGATTGGAGATAATATAAATTCGGGAATATAAATTAAAGTCCAACCATTGTGGATAGTATTTATTTATCAAATTCTACGAATTTGATAAATAAACCCGAAGAAAGAAGAAGCCAATTAAGACTCAGGCTGGAGGAAAAGAACGGGGTACACCAAGGGAAAATGCTGACAGAGCGATTGTAGACACACCAGCTCTCCTTGGGGGTCCAATTTCAGTTTTGTTGCGTCACACGATGATCTCTCTTCTCTGGCATTTGCTTGTATTGAAGATCACTATTCTAGGAATAAGGAGTTATTTTCTCCAAAAATAACCCTAGCCAAACATTGACAATGCATCAAGGATATCTTTCTATGCTTCATAAGCACATTTGTTCTACTTCTAAATCATGTCTTGGAAGTGGTTGTTGTGTTGGAAATTATTCACCAGTTGGTTTCATACCAAAGTCTTTTTCACATTTTCAGCATCCAATACATGAAAAAGATAATGGTTTAAAACAACATAAATATTTTAAATTTTGCAAGAATTGTCTGGCACACTTTGAATATGAATTTTGAAGTCAAATGCATGATGTTGTATAGGATCAAGTGTCATTTTGAATACCAAATGTTTCACAAGAAACTTCTCAACATGCTACCCTGCAGTAAGGATTAAATGACAATATTACATCAACTATTTCCATAATAAAAGTGCACCTCGGCCATAAGACTAAACAACTACAAATGTTGTAGATCTAACAAGACCACACAATCAAATGTATTCCACAAGGCCAATACTGTATGAAAAATGAAAGGAGTTTGCAACCAAAAATACCTTAGGCAACTAATTCAATTAGATACACCAAACCATCGGCAAAAAGGAAAACCAGCCTACTCAAAAGGCAAGCGTTTACCTCCTTTGACAAAATTTTGAGTTCCGAAACAAGGGCCTTTATTGTCTTGTCAATGTCCCTAGTAATTTGAATGGGGTTTGCACCTGCTGCAACAACCTAAACAAAAAGGTTTCATTTCAAATTATTTTCCACAAATTTAAGATACAACCATTGTCAGTTTTGTATTTCCTAGCAAGCTCATAAATTTTGACAAAAGAACCAAAATTTTTTAATACCTAATAGCAATTTTTTCACTCAAAAACTATCTTAGACTCAATAAGCCCAACCCAAAACTAAAAAACCAAACACCATAAGACCCTACAAAAAATGAATAGATGATCTTAATCCATTACTATCGACAAAAAGTTACCTTTACACCCTCACTTATTAAACCCTGTGCTGTTGAATTTTAACTTCAACTGCTGCAGCAGAAGGACGGATGCAGTAGCAACATTTTTTTTTGGAGGTTGCTTGCATGCCATCCAGAAATTTAATTCAGCATTTAAAATTCCTGCAAGTTTTTTTTGTAGACGGCTGCAGCCATATTTCTGTACGGGATTGTATTTAAACACAACAACCAACATTAACTCAATTCACCAACCAGAAATTAAACAAACAGAAATTTACCCGACAGTTTTGTAAATTCAAAAGGAGGACACGTGGAGCATTAATATTGGATCGCATGAAATTGAAGGGAATCTGAAAACCTGAAAACCGGACCCGAATTTTTATAGGGCACATTGGATTGAGAATTCGAGTTAAAATTAGGCAGACGTCAGCATCCCATTTTGGAACGCGAATTTGGTTTGAAATTCAATCTATTCAGACTTTTGAAGTCCGACGGAAAGGGTTCTTTAATGTTTTGATAGTTTAATATATACATATGTTTTAAATATATGTTATATATATATCATATGCGAAATGAAAGGTGGGCCATAGAATTTAGTTTTAATTTTATTTTTTTTAAAAGAGGGTTTATTATAATATGTTTTATATGTTACGGCATATAAAAATAAAAAGGTCGAAAAAGCTTGGTAGTCTTTTTTATAGACAATACGTAATTTTTTTATTACACAGCAGTGTGTAAAAAGTGAAATACTGAGTGTAACTTTTTAAGTGTGTATGCACAGCAGTGCGAAAGGGAAAAAAACAGCAGAGTGTTTTAGAGACAGAGTATGTTTGTTTTGAACAGACAGTGAGTTGGTTTTATGCACTGCGTTTTGTAGCAGTCATAATTTTTTAATCCCTCTCAGTGAGGAAGTAGTGTAATATTTTTTTTTTGAGTTATTGAAGGGAATAGAAGTTTGTTTTCAAAGTATTGAAACTCTGTCTCCTGTCAAAGAAATTTTTATTTTCTCTGTGTTAGAGGAAAGGAGATTTATTCTCCATTCATTGTTCTGGAATTTTTCAATATTCCAACATGTGCAAGAACAACAGATGTTGTGGTTCCATCCCCAGCTAAATCATTTGTCTTTGCCGCGGCTTGCCTTACCAACTTGGCCCCAATATTTTCAACTGGGTCCTCTAATTCAACCAATAAAAAGGCCAAAACCATAGCATTGAGATACATTTCATTACACTGTCAATAAAAATAAAATTTGACTCAGCCATAACCCTTTCATTTTATTGTTGTGAAAAGCTTTATGCATTACTCTAATGTGGCTAGTCCATAGGCCAAGTAGACCACTGGGTAACAAATATGTTTCCTTTCACCTTTGAGTTTCAAATTATGCCTACCAAATCTAAGACATTTAAGAGGGGGAACTAATACAACGTTAAAAATAAAACCAGAGCACACATCTACAAATTACCTCCTTAGATACTGTCACACCATCATTAACTATTTTCGGAGAACCATGCTTACTCTCCAAGACAACATTTTTCCCTTCGCCCCAAGGGTGACTCCAACAAGATCAGCAAGTTTGTTCACACCGCCTGCAAGACAAATTGACAATGCTTTCGGTAAGTGTGCAATTGAATGCCAGACCATATGCCAAAAAAACCCTCCATGAAAAATTAAAATAACACATTAAAATCGAATATAAGTGGACAAGGAAAGATCCACCGTAGTGAAGTTTCACGTGCAGGTGACCTTCCTTTAAACATAATTTTTTCTCTGACCTGCAATTTTTTTGTCACTAAGCCATCATTGTTGAAGTACAACTCCTTTTCCATAGCTCTTGTATTAACTACCTTCTCTCTGTCGCGTAATCTCAGAGTCCCTCTTCTGCTTGAGCGATTAAAGGAAATGGGTGAAAAAACTGAAAGATAAGACAATTGTCTGCCATAATTATCAAACATTGCACCCAACTTCTTCCCCTTTCCATTGTTACCCAATGAGGTAGATGTGGCAATTGTTGTCATACTGCCCAAAGAAGAGGCCATCTTCTCTTATCTTGAATATAGAATTACAAGATCTTCATATTAGTATGAACCTTAAAAAACATGACTCCCATTGCTAAAAACCACTTTTAAGTTGTAACAGGCAAACTAAACAACTATCGCAACTTTTGGCAACTTTTGGAGCATTAAGAGAGAAACAACCAAAGAGAAATACAACCACAATCCTCATTTTAATGAGACCGGACTATATATTTGCATTAAGATAATACAAAGAAATCATGACTATATTAAGGCCAGCACAAAACAATCTTTAACCAGTGTCTCTCGCGGCCTTCAGGTTGCCATGCTAGAGGTTGCATATTTTTAATTTAAATTCTTGACCTCTCGTGCCCATCTATGAATGCATCCAATGGAATATCTACATCAAATGCTCCTTTATATCCCCAAAAACAAATTCCCTACTACAAGAGCACCAGTATTGATGGATCACCCCACACCATCCCACCCACTAGAAACGATGAAAAAGGAAACCCGATAAATCTTCTGAAATATCTCAAGATGACTATATGGGTGGTTCTTATGAATCAACCAACCATTCAGAACATTCTCATCAATCCAAACCATAAGTATTATGTGACAATATTCAAGCAGGCACTGAATCGGATTTCTGAAGCTATGTTAGAGAAACCCTAAACTCTCACTAAAAATAGGTGAAATGTGGCACCACTCAGAGATTGACATGTGCCAATTGGTACAAGTGGTAGACAATTGGCATGCTCAAACAACGAGGTGATGCGGGAATGACATGAGGGAGAAAATATCAGAAAAGCCCCAAATCTGGAGAACTAAAGCTCATCACCAACCTGAGATTGACAACTTTACATGATGTAACCTATGAAATTGTAAATGGAGAAATCATAGTAACAATAAAGTAACCTATGTAGCAATAAAGTCGGATTCATCCTGGGAGTGGTAATGGGAGAAATCATAGTGAACAACAAGAAACATGCAGAGTTGCTTACAATCAAATAGATGAAAAAACACATACAAAAAACCTAGATAATAATCATGAACAAGCTTAATATTGAATTATGAACTATAAAGGAACTTACAAAATGTGACATTACGAACCTGATCAAGCACACAAGCAAAAATATCCTGGACATGACCCTGGTTAACAAGTTGTATTGCTCATGATGCAAGAGGATTTGTACCTGCACTGCCAAGTCAATCAAAATCCATCATTATCTATACAATAAATACAAGTAATTGATGTAGTATTTTTTACTCTAAGATGCATTCTTATGATAATGTTAGAACATATGTTGAAAATGTCAAAACATACCTGAATAAGCTCCTCTTCCTTTCAAGAACAATTTATTGGAGTCGCATGAACTTGGAACAAGCCTCCCACGATCTGAAAGAGTAGCAACTAAGTCAACGTTGACTTTTTTGTTGCTACGCTGGATCAAGGGAGGTTTGCTCCAAGATTAAATCGCTCCAATAAATTATTCTCTACTAAACAGAGCCAACCACGTGAAGGTGGAAGCTCTTATGGCCCCTCCCCCCCCCCCTCACATCACTCTCAATTCCCCAATACCCAATCTATATTTCATTTTTTACTTTCATGAGCATAAAAAAAAATATTCAATAACTAATAAAAAAACAATTCAACAAAAAGTACATAAGGAAACATTGCAATTAATGCTTGACATAAAAATAGTATGATAAATGAGTTTTTTATATAACGCAAAAAAACGTTCCAAGTATGGTAACGTTTGTCTTATAATAATACAATATTTTACATTGTCAAATTTTATTTTTCTTCTTCCTATTTTTAAAGCTCCTAATTACATCATCAATATCATCGTGCTCTGCTCTTGTTTCGTGCCTTTCAACCCGCACTGCTGACCTAGTTGCGTATTCACGATGTCACAGATAATATTAAATTTTAATTGTCAGTTTTTAAATATCATTGAACTAGTTCGGTAATATTAATAAAAAAAATTGCAATGAGATTATTTACCCGGTGCACCAGTTGTCGTCGCTGACCTAGTTGCGTTGTCACGATGTCTGGTCTCATCCAGTGACGAGGCATCGCCTACAAAAACAGATAATATTAAATTTTAATTATCATTTTTTAAATATCATTGAACTAGTTCGGTAATATTAATAAAAAAAATTGCAATGAGATTATTTACCTGGTGCACCAATTGTCGTCGTTGGGACTGTTGCCCTATCTTCCTCTCTGGTGGTAAGATCCTCAAGGGAAACATTCTCTGTCATTTAAAAAGAAAACGTTATAAGGACAACCATCAAGGTATAATTAGAAAAAATTATAAGTGGAAATTAATTACCGTCACGGCCCTCACTGATAGCAACATTGTCGGCCTGGTCCCCACTACAATGATCAGGTTGCACGAGAGGATCATCTACATCTGGCTCTAAAACTGGGTTATTTGCCTTGTCGGTAGTGCTGCTCCCCTGATTTAAACAAAGTTGTTAGACATTAAATTTATGGACAAAAACAAAAATATTGAAAGGTTAATGTTTTACCTTATCAGGCATTCTGGATCTTGGGACCTGCCCCAAGCTTCTGCGACGTTCAACTACAGCTTGATAGCCAAAATGGAAAGTGATATTTTTATCTTCCTCTGTAGTTTCTGTTCTGAAGTCATCACCCTACATTACATATGATTGTGTATTTTTAATCATATTTGATAGGATTACAAAAACGTTGGAAGGCGATACAATTAATTATAAGATGTTTAGCTACTTAATTACAATTCTTACGGCTAATTTCAAGTAGCCGCCCTGGCCTAGCTTGTGATGGCCCTTTTTTTCAATCCTAGCTTTGGTTGCCTTTGAGGTGTCAGGCAACCTAGCATCAAAATATTGAAGTCAGATATGACGTAGCACACTTTTATTTTAGACATAAAAAAAATTAAAGCTATTGAATTAAAGTTGTAATTTACCTTGCGGGTCCAGTTGGCATTTTTCCTTCTTTCTTTGCCCTTTTCTCTTTTCCGTCATGGATGAGTGCTCTCCACTCACTCTCTGAAACTACGAGAGGACGCTCATATCTAGGGTTAAATTGCAATTGCGTCCTATAGGTGTCCTTGGTATATTTCAAATATTTGTCGGCTACCTGAGCCACCGCTTTTCTGTCAAATGTGCCGACCCCAAAAAGGGCTTCTAGATAATCTAGAAGTTTTTTTTTCAGGTTGTAATTCTGGGAATTCCACCCTATACGTATGGTTGGGCCAAAAATTACCAACGCATGGCTCTCCAGAATCCTGTAGAACTCATTGTTTCCTACACAGAATAAAACCAAAAGAAAAAGAAGATATTATCATTAATTTAAAAATAAAAATCATGATAAATATGTTTTAGATAAAGTACATGAAATAGTTAAAATATTAAAATTTACATGGGAGTTGTACATGCTTTATAGGGACACCCTCATCGTTCACCAACAACGTGCCATTAATGGTCCCTGTGGAGCTGACACGTGTAGCTCCAGGAAACGCAATAATGTAGTTGGCCATATCGGCCTCATCATTGCCAACACGTTCAGCGGTTGGCTGGGTGTCTGCTTGGGTAGGGTGTGTTTCTTGGCTAGCACCTAAAGGAGTAGAAGGTGTATGAGAGGGTTGTTGGGAAATCTCTTGCCCTTGTGTCCCACTACCACCAACACCGGGTTCAGCAAATGCCAGAAGACGCTACATACAAAAGAACTTTTGTTAGTTTAGTCAATGTAAAAATTAAAAATCAAACTATCACAATTCATCTCATGCAGAACAAAAAAAATATCCTTTTGACTTTTTATTATTACCTGATATCTATTTAGCTGCCTCATAAGATGTTGTATCCTCTCTTCTGTTTCAGGGGTTTGAGGCGCGTCTATCAAGCATTAAATTCCGACCTTGCATCTCGTGCATTTTTTTGCAACAAAAACACTGGAGATAGGGATGAAGAAAGCTCTTCCTCAAAGAGGGAATCATCAGGCGTACCATGGCTAGGTGTCTGCATATTTGAACAAAATTAATATTATTTCAATTATGTAAATAACTAAATACCTAAAGATAGAGCAATGCTGGCACTTTACATGTTCTTCCGCTGGCCTCTTTCCACGATCATCCTGTCTCGGGGTTGTTCCTGCACTGCTCTGATCAGTCTGCCACATTGCAATAAAATTATAAATGTAAAAACTTGAAAAAAATATCTAACTTGAAAACACAAAATGAAAACTGAAATAATTTCTAATAAGACATCGGAAGACAGAGTTAGAGTTTCAAATATGCCTTGCATTGAATTCAGTCCTGGAAACATGTCATTGCACATTAAGGCACCCAAACATTCAATCCACGAATGATACATTTAAGTAGGCTTCTCCTATTCTGGGAAAACACCATACCTATAATGCATTCACTTGCATGTATAAAGAGAAAGGAAAACATGTTTTCATACAACGGTGACAAAGGCATCTTGGGGAAAGGTATCTTCACTTTTTATTTATGTTGTTCACCCACACCACTCTCGTGTTTTCACTAATCCTATTTTTTCATTTTTGGATTCAAATTAAGTTAAGGCCTTAAGTATTTTTTGACCTTTCGGTGTAGTTTTTATAAGTGGCATGTATGGATTTTCCATTAATTCTGCACTTTTTCTCTTCATGCGCATGTTTCCCTGGAAATTAAATGCATGATTTAGTCTTATACATTTAACAAGTTGTTGGATCAACTCCATAGGAAATATCATGTTTCCTATTCAATCAAAATTTATCTCAGTTAGGGTAGGTAGGAAGGTTTTCCCTTTGTATTAATAGGGCACTTCTAGCTTGCATTTTTATTATATCTTTCAAATTTAGTATCGTTTCAATTAGGGCATGAATTTTTGCAACTTTCAAGGTGAGAATGAACAAAGACAAATTTTTGTGATGGATGACTGTATATGACTCCATGGCGAGAGGAAAAGGCACTAATCTACTTCTTCAAATATCTATAGTTCTCATTCACCTCATACGGAGATGGTCCCTGATTTTGAGCCAAATGTTGCAGCAAAAAGTTCCCCCCCTCCATAATTTGATATTCGATGGAAATTTCTTAAATTGATGATGGGGCATGATTATGGAACATTGGCACATACATATGTAATGGAATTCCAAGATCATGATATATGTTTGCATATGTTTAAACTTTATGGAGGTGGTGGAGCAAAAAAGAGCTCAAATAGAGCTGAAATTTTTCACATAAAAAGGATTGTGGGCTTGACTAATGGTTCCATTTAAAAAATGACATCTAGACAGAGAATAAGTGTAGCATGAAAACATGCATTGAAAATCCATCTGAGTTTGCATTGTATTACTTATGATGGATTCAAATTTGGGTTTCAAAATGCGAGGTTATGGCATGATTTTGTCGAGAAACCCTTAGTTGGATTCTCATGTTGGTTTAATTTATATTTTAAGTTTGTTTTGCAATCTTTGGGTGATAGTAACTCATGAACTAGGTTAACAATGTGTAACAATCATATTTCAAGAATAAAGTTGTGATTTTTTTATATTATTATTATTATCTATTAGCTACGAGTATTGACACCTAATGCCTGGATTTTTGACATCTTGATAGCATGGATAATTTCGAAAATGTTTCTAGTAATGTTAACATAATAACTATCATTACGTGTCTTCACTTTTGTCACCATAATAGACCTATGATATGGACTCATCACACAACTTCATATGCTATGTCCCAACAATTTCAAACTGGTTGAACCTACCTCATAGTGTGGTTATTAAGGACAAGTTGCTTGATATATAACTTGATAGCATAGACCATGTTGCAGTTCTAAAAAGAATCCTCAAGTGTAAAAAAAACTTCACAATATGTTCTACTATAAAGCCTTTTGGGATACTTGAAATAATATATGTATCATTGATGACTTTTAAAGTATGACAAGATCCAGAGGGAAAGGAAATCAATGGAAGAGTGATCCACCAATGAGAACCTAGAATTTAGCATCAGATGAGTTAGAGTCTAGGAAATTGAAACCCTATAATTTTAATTAGTGATGAAGGACATCACACAGGTAATTATATTTTCATGTAGAATAATCTGTTAATTCAAATTTAAACTACATAATATGAAAGGCATACCATAAATTTTTCCACGTAAGTCCAAACAACGTATAAAAAGGGAAAACCTTCTTTTTCCATGGGAAATAATTTACCTTTCCTTTTTCAAGACAATCTAAATCACAAAAAATATGAACTATACTACACACATTCTTGGATAATGTGAAAGTGGAAAAGGAATACCCTACACAAGTGATGCACACATGTATATTTGAACACTAATAGATTTTTGTAGTTGAAATGCAATGCTTGTTTTCATTTAAATGTAGGGTTTTTAAAGCAGGGAGAAATAATGGCTGCCAAATTAATAAGCGTTTCTTTGGGAAAAATTTAAATCTTGTATTGGTTGATGAAGATAATAGAGGGTATTGAATCTTGATTCTTGACATCTACAGCAGAGAACCCTACAGCCTAACACAATCCAATGGAATTGACCAAAAAAACCCAAATAGAGTCAACCCTACTATAGGAGGAAGGGCCTGCAGTAATAACTTACCATTTTGCAAGAGCTGAGGGCGAATGCTGTTCTGCAAGAGCTGAGGGCGAATGCTGTTCTGCAAGAGCTGAGGGCGAACGCTGAGGGCGAATGCTGAGGGCAAATGCTGTTCTGCAAGAGCTGAGCGTGAATGCTGAGGGCAAATGATGTTCTACAAGAGCAGAGGGTGAATGCTGAGGGCAAATGTTGTTCTGCAAGAGCTGAGCGCGAATGCTGAGGGCAAATGATGTTCTACAAGAGCAGAGGGCGAATGCGCGCATGATATCACACGTTAATGTAGCTATTGCGACAAATACAAAACAATAAAATCATTTTTATGTAGCACGCATATAAGTTTCGAATTTTTATGTAGTGCGCATATAAGTTTGGTATTTTTATGTAGCGCGAAAATAAGTGTCGTTATACTGACGACGGAAAAGGCGTCGCTATTACGACGGGTGCCTCCAAACGTCGCAATGGCGACACCTAGACATTGTGTCCCAGTTGCGACGTTTGGAGTCGTCTCAATTGCAACACCATGGCGTCTCAATAGCGACGCTTTGGGCCATGGTGTCGCAATTGCGATGTCTTCCTCCAAACTTCGCAATTGTGACACGTTTTTAAGTGTCGGTATTGCGACACTTTTCTATAGACGTCGGTATAGCGACGGTTTCGTGCGGAATGGAAAAAATTTGGGAAAATTTCCGACATTTGGTCAAAAGCGTCGGAACCAAGTGTCGGAATTTCCGCCAAATGTAGTAGTGGGGTCTTTACAATCAACCCATTGAAATTTTCCGACACGATAAGCGCTTCAGCCTTCGCGCTTGGTTTTTGCGAAGAAAACAAAGGACCGGGGTTCATGAACATATGGGTCTTAATCGCATCGTAAGTTTCGATGCGGTATTTTTAATCAACCCATTTTGAATTTTCCCGATGCGATTTCGCGATTGGCTCTTTTAAATATAACCATTTTTTATATATAGCACGTGACTTTTGTTTTTTAGATCAAACTTTGGAAAAAAAAGGATTTTTAGTATTTTCAAAGGAAAAATGGATCGGGCATGGATTTTTCAACATTTTAAGCATCGAAGGCGGGCCCATGGGTTATATGAAAAATAATATGATCGGAGGATAAAAGCACAGGGCTTAATCGCATCGGAACTTTTTGCGTGGTACAAAGACTTGTCCACTCAGAATATTTGCGATGCATTAAGCGCTCGATGGTTCAGCGCCTGGTTTGTGTGTCGTGGGCATATGGGGGAAGTGGTTTATGATTTGGCTCAAGGGGGCTTTAAACCCATAGTCATAATACTTTGTTTTTTACAGATTTTTTCATGGTTTTCAAAGGAAACGGGGGTTTCGGAATAGTTTAAAAATGAGTCTTAAACTATGGAAAAATGTTTTTCATGAATGGAAGAAGGAGAAATCATGAAAAATAGAGGATTTATATGGAGAAAAAGGGGAGCAAATGAAGGTTAGTTTTGAGTGGGGGAAGTGGAAAAAATGATGGTTTTGCAGCAGTATTTCTCTTGGAATTTTATCAGAATTTCTGAGTATTGAAATGGGGACAGTAGTGAAGATTCGGACAGAGGCATGAAGCCTTCAAGAGTCTTCAAGAGACAACATGTTTTGCAATAAAATTTGTTCCTTGAAGGCTCCAAAAATGATTTTTCCACCTTTTTTATAACAAATTTATAGGTGGCTAACAGCGTGCGTGGGGTCAAATCAATGCAGTGCTTGACCTGTCCCTCTAGAGGAACCCTTGTGGGTGAGGAGAAAATGTCCTTGTATTCCTCCACAACTTTTTCCATATGTTGCTTCCGTGAAGGCAAGCTTTGTTTGGAGGCTACAACCATAATATTCTTCTTTCCCTATTGGCGAATCATAATGAAAACAAATTTAGTTTGGGAAATAATCTTACTGAATTGCTTTGTAGTAATCAAAGAGATGGCAGAAGGTGGTACTACCTCCCTGTACAACTTATTTCACAAAGTGATAATAACAGAATGAGGCCTAGACTCATACACAACATGTCTCTTCCACGAGTATGGTTGGCCTAATAATACATCATAAACTTCAACCGACAACATTAACATTATACAAATCATTATTTTTTAATAAATTATTGTTTTAATTAAACTATTTAAATATCAATATTTTTTTACTTATATAAAATTCCACTAAGAAAAAAAACTTTGAAAAAATAGAATTCAGATACCTACTTGAGTGTCAATAAATTTCATCCAATACATCTAACATATTAATGAATCTTACATATTAATGAGAAGTAAAAAAATTATTAATTAACTATGCTTGAGTATCAACGAATTTTATTCCATTTAAAAATTAACAAACCTCCAAACATATCACTAAATTTCTTCATCAAATTAGATAAATCCTCAAATTGAATAAACCAAACCTATTAGTACGCACCAAACCTATAAACGAATGGGGTATAATTAGTATGCACCATCACATTTCTTATTATTATGCCTGCCTCGGCAAGTATTATGCAATAGGTATTGAGTTGACCTTCTATTAGTTTGGTCAACCTTTTTTATATTTTCATTTTTATCAAAGTTTAACATTGGGAAACAATTTTTTATTTTATTACAATTATTTTATTAAGAATTATATGTTATCTAATTGGCCAAAAACTTTCACTTCTTATTGCAAAATGCCTAGATTTTGCAACCATTATCTATTAATGATATGTACTCTCACTGCAGAAAATACTCCCACTTTTTATTGCAGCTGATCGGTCCTGAATCTCGAAATTGCAGAGTTTTCACGGGAATTGCCAGTGTTAAACGTCTTATTCACTTAACCCATTAAATGTCACCGTCTTATCCTCGAAGTTCATTTATGCGAGAAATCCCAATGCGGATTTTCTCGAGAAATGTTCACCTGCAGGATTTGTACCCGATTCCATCACACTGTTGGCGTGGTTTTCATTTTGTGAATCCGAGAGAGGACTGTTGTGATTCCTCCATGTGGACGGTGCTCATCTAATTGGTTTTAGGGTTTTATTTCTGTATATGAATTGAAGTTTCGTTGGGTTCATCCATTTGGAAGTTTTCTCTTTGCAGTGCTTCTAACATGAACACGGTGTGCATTCCTTGATTCACAAACCAGTCTGCGAATCAAAACCTCGCAGTACCAGTCCCATGGCCGCTGAAGAGAATCCTGCCCAAGATAAATACACTCTGCGCCATGTTGGGAATAAGGCCTTGCGGGCTGGTAAACAAATTTCTTACCACCATGGATGAAAGCCTTGAAGAAGCCATGAGAAATTAACGCTTGTTTATGTTTTGCCAATTTAGTATTTTTATAGTGAAATTGAGTACCACATAAAACAACATGAAAGAGGAGGACAAACTTTTGTTGGCTAGCTTAGGTGTTGTATCTACTGACCTAGATGACATTGAGCACCAACTACTTGCCAAGGTATCCCTTCTTGTGAAATTAGCTTAATAAGCTTACAAGATGATCTTATGTCTTGTAATTGATCTGTACTTAGTCTTCTAGAGTGTAACATAGGCATTTTAATTTTTTGTTAAATGTAGCTCACTTTCCTGTATTGCTTCCCACTTATCATTGTAATTATTGTTTCAGCTGGCCTTGAAATAGTTCAAAGCATTACAGGCAAAGATTCAAAGAGTTCAGAAGGTGAAAATGATGAAAATGATCAAGACTTAACTGAACACAAGCCTTTTGTAGTGGATGGAGGAGTGCTTCAATGAGCATTGGCTACTGAAAGGCTTAGAAGCCTTAAGCAGAAAAGAGGACATCTTAAGAAACAACTGAAAACTTTTTAGGGAGATGGCAAGACACGGTAACTTGAGGAACAAAAGGTGCTTCTGAATTCAGTGAAGAATAAAGAAGAAACAGTGATCAAGGGAACTAGACGTCTGTTGGATAAGCCAACAAGAGGGAAAAGGAACAATTTTTCATTGCAGAAGGATGTTGAGTTTGATGCAGCGTTGGATGCAGTAACTTCAGGGCTCATTTAAATTGTAATTTGCATTTCCATTTAGTCCTATATTAGTATCAGATGTCTTAAATGCAATACGAATACTTTTGAACTTTCTTTTAAAAGAGTAAAATTCAGGGGCAGTAATCAAAGTTCTATGTTTTCTATGTTGTATCATGCATCTTGAAGATAGTTTTGTACTACAGATAGCATAATTTTGAATCTTTGAATGAGACACCTGGTGATTATTTGCTTTGGCAGGAACATGATGAGCTTATCCGTAAAGGAGTGTTGACACCTTTTCACCAAGTCAAACGTTTTGAATGTTGTGTTCAAAGGTCTCGCCCAACAGAGGATGATGGGGACAAGTTTTCTTTAAATTCTGTCTCAAAAGCTTCCAGATCATTGTCTACACTCTTAATAGCTCGACATTCAACAAAGTTGCTTGATGCAGCAAATTTACCTAAATTGAATCTTCCCACGCATGAATTTCGAAGGCTTAGAAGGTCTATCAATATTCAAGAATCCAACGAGGTTGAGAAACTTCCAAAGGATCAAACGAACCATTTAAGAAAGCGAAGAAGATGACCTGTACCTGATCAATACTGGAGGAAAGCTACATCAAGCGATGATGAGCCATGGAATGATTCTGATCACCATGAAAGCTATGGTAAGCAGATTATAAATCTTTTGTTTATTTCAGAGCACGTAGGACATCATCTAGAGGATACTATGGTATTTTGAAACTTGATACTGAGTTCATAATCACATTCTTATAATGTTGCAGGTGTGCTTATGTGGCTAACATATAGATCCATGCCTTCTGTCATGTTCACATATTCAAATCTACATTACTGGATCTGGCTACCAGGCCCTTGGATCTGTCCAGATCCTAATACTGATACAACTTGGATATAGTCTGGATCCAGCTGGAATATGCATTCATCTTGGAAATTGGTTGGATACATATGGGCTATACTCTGGATAAATCCTCAATCAAATCCCCCACAGTATCCAGTGGAAGAAAAGAAGGAAACAAACCAATAACAATAACTTAACCAAAAAAATACTATCTTGATTCTTTACATTGATATATTTTAATTAAGTTTTAATATATTTATATGTGTGTGTGTGTGCGCGCGCGCGTGTGTGTGTGTGTGTGTGTGTGTGTGTTTTGTAGATATTTTAAGTTGTATATATTTATAAATACATATTATAAATAGATTACACAAGTATCTTTATGATGAGTATCAATACAAAAATAAATGTATTGTAATTGCACATGGTGTGTGTTGTGTGTGTGGATGTCCTAATATTATTTTTTTCCAAGGAAGAAACTGTAACTTTGTATTCAAGAAGAAAGTTACATTCTGAAAGTGCTCAGAGCGCTGATATCAAATAAAAACTGATAAACAGTCCAGCAGAGAAAAGTCTTTTGCCTATATTATCTCCTGTACTGGGATAACACTACAAAACAAGGGATAACAGTCCTGTCATTTGGGTTAATGTTCTATATTTGTCTAGAAGATGTTCTTATTGAAGTTACAGTTTTTCGTTTGTATCGATTAGCATTGGCATTCACGATAGGTTGTACTATGCGTCGTCAATCCTCATGACCGTCTATTCTTCACATTTCATTTAATTTTCCACCAACATATAGCGTCAATCCTGCAAGCTAAATTTAAAGAGACAAACCGTAGATCCTGCAAGCTAAATTTAAAGAGATAGACCGTAGAGTGCACTTTTAGGTCAGATAGATAATAGATGTATTTTCTTTTTTCCTAAATGCAATTTTCTGCAATTGTTGAGATATATACAATTGTAACTTTTTATTTCTTTTTATTTAAAATTAACTATATTTAAACTAACCGACAGATAATATTACATTTAAACTAAGAGGCAAGAAATAGCTACCATGTAGCCCTTGTTTCTAACAATTCGTCACAATCTGTATGTTTTGAAACTGATTATTAGTCACAATTATGTATCCAAATCGATGCATGAAAAGAAAAGCATGACAATGTTGGTTTCAACAGATGGTCCACCTCAGTAGAAGTCTCGAACGTGGACAACGATAGCGGTCAATAGAAACTTCAACTATATAGTTATTGGCTCAATATAAATCTCGCCTCCTTCCAAGTCCATCATTAGAAATCAAAAAACACAAAAATAAAATAAAAGGTAGCAGTTTGCCTAGACCAAACCTCCTCACGTAATCATGGGATCACATTTTTGGAAATAGATTTAAATATAGAACTTGCAACTTACATATAACATCATATCAAAACAATTTTCAACTGAGATCCCCTAAAGCCTAACATTAATTAAACTAACTCAAAATTTAAATATTATAATAACAAAATAATAATATTAACCAAAAAAATATTAAAAAAAAAACCAAACATAACATTACATTGTTAAAAATAGAATGGCATTGCAATAAATATTATTGCAGCAACGAAAACTAAGATGTTTATCAACTCATCTCTTTAAATGAATATTGACATAAGGAGAATTAAATAATCTCTTCAAAATATCCTAATTTGAATATATTTTATATTAAGAATTTTATCGTTTATGGGGTTTTGGATAGATGGTGATTGAGTGCGCTCTTAAGGTACTTCTACTCTTAAGGTACTCTTATATTTTAAGTCACTAGTTCAATTCTCTTCATTTCTAGATGTTAAGTCACCCATTCAATTCTCCTCCCTATTCAAGTGTTATTCTTAGACATGACGATAATGTACCCTCACCAATGCAGAACTTGAAAAAATTAATAAGATTTTATTAATCAATAAAAGTACCTTAACTTAAACACATTATACTATTTTTTTATTAATTAATAAAACATAAAAAAATACATTATAATAATGTTTTTATTAATTACTAAAACATAATATTATAAAACTGAATTGTAATTGTAGTTACAACACTTTTTAATTTAAAGGGAAATTAGATAATTTGTTTGAGTTTTTGCTACTTCTATAAGTACAAGGAAGTCCTTGGATCTGAAGAATGAATCCCAGGCTCCATTTAATTTCTTCGTACAATTAAATAACATGCCTCTTCTTAGACAAAACTAGTATGAGCTGTAGTTAACTTATAAATTTTTAAACTCAATATTGACTGTAGTTATTAATTTCATGGGCCAATTCACATTGATGCTATACTTAATGCTTTATGTCAAGAAATGGGCAACAAACTCCCTCTTAATGCTTCTAGAGGTGGATGGATTGAAGAGAGTCCATAGTATATGTAAATAAAAAATAAGCATCATGGGGAATTATTTTAGTTTGTTTTTAAATTATTTGAAATAGAGGTAATATATTATGGACTTCTAGTTTGTTAAAAAATTATTTGCAAATTCATAGTTCACCCAAGTTTTTTTTTGACACTTGAGGTCATGTGGCACTACCTTTGCCTCTTCCCATAATGTTTGGAAGCAAGTTCTACCAATACTAGTACACATCCAACTTTGGCCTTAAAACAAATATATGATACTTTTATCTTTAATCAATTATTAACACGTGACCAATGAGCATCACAAGGACAGTCACACCCATCACATAAAGAATCAACAACAAATATTTATGGGTGACAACCAAGGAAGGTGCCTTAACTTTATGAGAGTAAATAATGTTGCAACATAGAGAATAAGGGAGTTTAAGCACTAGCCAACAACTCTATTACAGGCGTACAATAAAATTAAGGAAATATGCTCTACCTACTACCCAACATGCTTGCACAATCCAACCCATAAAGCCTTCCTGAATATGCATCTTGTAGATTCCTTTTCCTACTCACTATTCAGAGTAGTTTTTTTGTACCTTAGATAATCTGTCAAGTCATTTAGGTTCCATATACATATTTCCTCAAACTTAGTTACCATCCAAGTTGATTAAATAGTTCCAAAACCTAGACTTTTCCCTTTAGAACTCCTTTTCCACCCTTTTGTGAATGACTGAGATAGAATTGCCTTGAATGAATGAAAAACATAACACAATTTTCTCCTCCTTTAATAGTTAATTTGGTGTGCCTTGCATTTAACTGGTTCTTAGGCATTATGAAAACCCCTCTAAGTCAAAAGTGGATTCAAGTGCCATTTTTCCAAGTTCAAATGGTTTGGTTACTCATTCATCAATGTGCATCTAATGCCCAATGGTACCTGCAACATCCAATAATGTGTCCAAGAATATGTACCCAAGTGTGTCTAGCAAGTGTGCCTAGTCAACATCCAAATAATGTATTTCCAAGTGCACCTTCTTGATGACCCTAATAAAGTTGATCCGTGTGTATATTGGTGGATACTCACCTATTCCACCTAGTCCTCCAGTCAGTTTCATCACATTCCTTGATTATAACAACATTTACTATTTTTAGCAATTTTCAGGTCTTGTTGGAGCGGGGCCCCTTAGGACCGAATTTTGATATATTTTTGGAATATTTTTGTAAATTTTTTGTAAGTTTAGCCGTGTGAAGCACAGGTCAAGGGGATTTGGGGCAGACCAAAGCCCCTCATGAGTTGTAATGGGTCAAAGGGTAGAACTAGGGGTCGCAAACCACAGTTTTCGGACCTTAGATGAGCGCAGGCTAAAAGTATAAATAGGAGTCTATCGAGTCGATAGAGAATAATGATAAGGATGAATGAGATATGACTATCTTTTGACATTTTGAGAGAACTTTTCTGGGTTAGAAGCCTCCTGTTGGCTATGTGCACGGAGTCCTTAGTCCTGCTGTGTGCGGACCCCACTAGCTGTATTTGCGGGTAGACTGAAGGTGTTGTAAGGAATATTTGACTGTGAATGAATATAGGAATGTTTTGGATGATATCTAAGTATCAAATGCATCTGTCATTTTCTTTATAATTTGTTTTTGCATGTTATTTCTGGTTACTGTGTTATCTGTGTTTAGATCGATTGCACAACTAGTTTCCGCTTTAGATTAATGATAAATGAATGGATCTATTAATGTTGAGCTTTAATAATATGTATTAAGGACAATTGGAAGGGATTGCAGATCTGTAATGGTGCACACGCATGATAACCTGTGTATATTGACCTAAATATGTCTGGTTAGGGTTTCTATTGTGAATGTTTGATCACAGTTGTTATAGATCTTAAGACACCCACATCATTTAATTCTCTCTCAGGGTGTGGAAAGCTGGTTCCAGCACCCCCCATACTACTTTGGGTGAGACTTTGACTTGCGCAAGCAGGTCACTGTCGAAAGGGCCAGTAGTAAGAGGTTTTTGTTGGTTAACCTTAACTCTGAACCTATGTCAAGACCCCTCAAGCCAACAAATGGTTTCGTTGTCAGGATCAAGATCATTTTGAGAGAGATTGGGTGATGTGGTGGCCATCAAAGCCTGAATTAGAGGACTGGTTTGAGAAGAAAATTCAGGAATTTTCCATTAAAGAAACATAAGTAAGAAACTGTCTGTGGAAGATTGGAAACATAAGTATATTTTCATATAGGTTCATGAGATCTTCTTTGTGACCTTGCGCACGAATTACAGGAGTGGTTGTCAAGATTAGAAAAGTTCCAAACGTATTGTAAGGGCGACAAGGTCACGTAGTGGACACGTAAATTGATCCAATGGTTGGAATAGAATGATAATTCCATCACCCGGAATGTAGATCACTGGGTTGACAACATCTTGGGTGGGTTTGTGGCAGAATTTGCAGTAGATCAGTTTGTGTCTTTTTCTGAAGCTGAAAGAATATTTTTCAAGGGATTGACAGGTAAATTCATGCGATCTCTTCCTCTACTAATTAAGATGTTATTGTATGAAAAGGGTGTTTTGTGCAGCCACACTGAGTGAATGACCTGTGATAAGTTCGAAAGCACTATGCGTAGCGGAAAATATTATCGGTTCAATCAAAGGGGGGACATATCTATATACAATGCTCTAAGAAATTCACCTGATATAGAGAGTAGTGAAGCTTCATGCGTTGAAGGTAGCCCTCCTGCTATGCCATAGTCGAACTCGCGCAAGGGTAAGACATCTCCTACCCCATCGCTACTGCCACTTGTAGAAGATATGGTCGCGCATATGAAGCTACCCACCTTTAAGGGTGTGGGAGGCAAGGATAAACAGTTTTTGGTTTGTGGCTGATGTAGTGTGGATTGCGCAAAATGTTAATACTGATGTTGTCAACTGGCTATGGTATTAGAAGGTCGTTTTGTGGCTCTATAATTTATAATATTGGCAAGAATAAACTCTCAAGGACAGCATCAAACCGCTTTTGAATCCAGGACCTAGCCTTCCTAGACTTAGATAGGGCTCTCTCTATTTATGATTTAACTTTAGGTTATGAACACTGATGTTAGGCTAGTTATATTGATTGTGGGAATTTTTTTTTTATTGATTTTTTTTGTTGGATAAGTAGATCTGTGTAAACTAATCCATTGGGCTATGGAGTCATAAAGGCTGGTTTTTTGCATCAACTTTTCAAGAGCATCAAAGGGCAAGCTGACTATGCTTATTGGGTCTTAAATCAAGAGGAATTGTGAGGTGAAAGAAGCAGTGCATTTCAGTAGTGGTTAAAAAGCAATTAATAATTTCTTAACCAGACTTCATGAAGAAAACATTTAGATTATAAACACAGACAGAATTAAGGTGCTCCAACAGCAAATCTTAATCTAAAATTTATGCTTTACAATCATCTTAAAATGGTACGAAATAAGAAGAAAAATGAAAACATTAACATATAGAAGGAACAACATCACCAGAAACACACAGCTCAAGTATCCTGCAAACGGTCTCTTATTATTGATGCTCCAACTTCAAAAAGTTACAGTGCTCCAATACAAAAGTTTTTACAATACAGGGTCCAATTCTTGATACTTCCAATACATACATTATTTAACTGAAAACTACATTGATTGACCTATCTACTTTGATAATATGTTATTAATTACAACTAAGAAAATCTAGACAAGTGTGGCCATGTAATGGCCAATGATAAGAAACATATGACAATCACCGTTTGCTATATTTACTTCGGCAACCCTTTATGAATTAAAAAGTAGACCAACTCTGGCTATGGTGGTCACGAAGAGGCAATGATAAATAAATAAATCTGATAGTTGGCCATACTGTTTGGATTGTTGTTGCAGGATCATTAAATGTAATGCAGTGTTGATTGCTTCTGGCTGATTTGGTTCCTTGACTCTCATCATCCTTTATTTTGTCACAACTATTTGAGGAAAAATATATTTTATTTAAATCATAAAAACGAATTTCATGATTAAATTTTTCAATATATTCATCAGAAAAAATATAATTTTCTTTTGTTTTTTGTAAGCTTGGTAGTTCCTTTCATTTTTCACTTTTTTCTCTCTCTTTTTTTTTCTACTCCATTTTCATGGACATGTCCAAATACATCAACCCGATCGGGAAGGGAATTGAACCTGTGATGAGTGCTATAACATTCCGCCTCATCACCATTTAAATAAGACTCTAAGGACGAAAAAATATAATTTTCACATACAAGTGTCGCTTTCCTTTTCCTCATGGATTTTGAAAAAACCATATGTTGTTTGCAGAAAACCATGCATTGTTTATCCTTTTACTGATGTAAATTTAATTTTGAATTTACATGTACCTATGGATTTAGAAAAACCATGTGTTGTTTGCAAAACCATGTCATGTTTCTCTTTTTACCCCCAAATTTACATGTACTTGTAAATTCCTTTAACTATGTAACTGTAACTTCAGTTTCACATGTACTTGTAAATTATTTTTACGTTTTTTACGTTTGTCTCTTTTACCTGAGCCTTTTATCATTTTTTTTGTCTTGCTCATTAATTTCATAATTATGATTGCACAACCTTCCTTTTCATTTTCCTGCACGGTAAATTTGTTATTCCACATCTTATAAAATATCATTCCCTTGACCTTTATAAAATTAAAACGACAAATTTAATGGTTTTCGAAGGGGGTAAGGTAGTAATAGGTTTAGGCTTTGGGGATGAGAAATTTATGTGAGACTGACAGCTATAAAATGTCGAAGGGGATTGGGGGATCCGAAATAACTCATTAGCCATTCAATTTATTTGCACACATCTCTAGGGTTATAACATAAGGAGCATGTTAATGCATGAAGGCGGGGTGGGCCATGAAATTATTCTAATGTTTTTAGAGTTTATATTTATTATTTATTTTTGAATTAATTTTAATAATTCAAAAATAAATAATTTTATAACTAGGCAATTTTCTCTATTTTATTGTTTATAGGAGTAAACTTCATCTTTCTCTATCTTGTGATCCAAGGGGTCGAACTTAGGCGCAAGATATATCATTGGAAAGCTGCTTCCGAGGAATTTCTGATGGAAAATCCTGCAGACTATTCTGACCCAAACATGTCCTGCAAAAATCTTCTTGATATTTCAAACTTGGCCTCTTACTAGAAATAATTTGCAAGATGAAATGTTATTGATAATTTCATATGACTGATAGAAAATATTCAATCACCTTGTGATATTGTGAATTACAGGAGTCTAACAGGTCATGTGTTAGATTGGTTCATGGGATATTTTTCTCGGAACGTTGATCCCACTGGTGTGAAAATTAAGAATGCTCTGAAACAACAATTCATGAAGTCGAAGTCCTACTCACATCGCATAATAGAATTAAAAGATATCAAACAATGGGTGACGGAAATGGCTTGGGAAGATAACCAACGACTGAAGTGAACCACTAGAGAAGGAGGATTTTTTTATGATGATAAGCAGCATAAGTAATGGTTCATTGTGATGGTCTTGCCACATCTGCGCAGGCCTACAAGTCAACATAAGATTGATTCTCAAGCCGAAGCTCTGGAAGTTGCTATGAAATTGGAAGTTGCACCCAGAGAAGATGCTCAATTCATAACGCTACAAAATAAAAGTCAACTGGAGTCGATGCTCCTAGAAATCCAGAACCTATGAATAGATCTAGGTACAGAATTTGGCGCATATGTCTGGTGCATACGTTGTAAGGGTTTCAACCACACCAAAGATTAGTGCAGCCTATTTTAGGACTACATGCAAGCAGGGGGACTAAATCCACTATGCCCAGGGATGCTGCTGGGCCAAGTACCTCCACACTATGGTGCGTTGATTGTAGGGTAGCTAGACCACATGATACATACCATTGTCCTCGATTAGGAAGCTATGTGCCAAGTTGAAGTAGCAGTGGTGCAGATTTTTCTCTTCAGTTGGTCATGATGAGCACCATTGCCAGACATTCGATCTAATGATGGACATTTCTAACCTCTATCGAGTGCAAGCTGACCCTTCTTCTCCAGCATATCCTTCTGGATGTGGAGGATTCCGAGCAAGAGGAAGGGGAGGGGGAAGAGGTAGAGGCGCAAGTCGGGGAACAGGGAAATTAATCTACTATAATTTTGGAGACACTAGGCACTATGTGCGCGACTCCCCAAACCCTGTGTGACAATCTTGAAGGTACTGTAGGAAATTTTATCATGTAATTGAAAATTGTCATGTGTTAATTGCTAAAATGCAGGAAAAACAACAACATATGCCTACGCAAAACATACAAATGGTTAAAGTTGAACTGCAGGATGATGGTCCAAGTGTAAACGTAATTACACGCAATGGTGCTACCACCGGAGGAGTTGAGGAAAATAGGGCTGATGCAGAGCCACTAATTAGAAAGGAGTCCCACAAGAAAGAAGGATTTCAAAATCTGGATTATCCACAGTATCATAAAACATTGGTCGACGTTTTGAATCCCAACAGGGATCCATCAGAAGTTTAAAAACCATAAGAAAGAAGGAATCAACCTGCAAAAGGAAAAGGAGACTTTTATTGAAGCCAGGAAGGGTTTTGTTGCTGCAGAAGCATCCACATCAAATTCTATCATGGAAACAAAGACTAATGATGAATTCAAACCATTCCTAGAAGCCTATATTAAGTTATTGCGAAATAAGAAGGCAATAGATAATCTTTAGGCCATGATAGACAGTTGTGCGAAAAAATAAGTACCTCAAACTGAGACTAAGGTTGTGAAAAATATTTGTAAGAACAAGAAGAGAACTGGTCGGGAGATGTGTATGACTATGTAGATTGGAGAGTATGAGATGCATCAAGTCATCTTAGACCTAGGGTCTAATGCAAATTTTCTACCTAAGAAAACCTAGCAGAAGATGGGAGAACCAAATCTGGAATGGTTCACCATTCAGTTACGCATAGCCAATCAACAGAAGATCATTCCGCTTGGAAGACTTTGACAAGGTCTAGTAGACATTGCTAGAGTAAAGGTACGCATAGATTTTGAAGTGATAGAAATTATGGACGATGCAGTTCCCTACCTTGCGCTATTAGGATTGGATTGGGCCATTGATAGGGGAGGCATCATCAACCTGAAGTGTAGAAGCATGATCTTCGAACATGGTGGTGCACAGGTAATAGTACCACTGGACCCGGCAGAAGGAGAAATATATACAAAGTCAATGCATGAAGGAGATGATGTCCACCATATTTCCAAGCTGACTGTGCGAGACAAGGATTGGATCAACCCTACAACTAATGGAATGTTGAATTGGGAGAAGTATAGTTCATGTTTCTCAGATTCAGATGGGGAGATGGAGAGCTCGCAGAATCGATTGCATGATGTTTCTATGATGTATTGCCTCAAGATCACTAAGAACTTTAGTTGCATCTCCTCATAGGTAATATAACTACCCTATTTTGATGGTTCTCGTAGTGTCATATTATTTCTGGAAGAATTTGAAAAGGTTGTCGCAGAAGAACAAAGGTTTTGGGCGCTTGACCTGGCTATGTGCGCAACCCCAAGGCATTGGTGGGATACATACAAGGGTGTTTTTTAAGGATTGGGAGGAATGTAGCAAAATGATGATGTTGTGCTTTGAGCCTCCCGCTACCACACCAACTAAGCTTTTCTATAAGCAGGGAGACCTACACAAGCACCTGGCCATGTGGACGGAAGTTTGGAAGGAAAATACTTGGAACAAGTGATTTCATATGTTTATTCATTCGTTGGGGCTAGTACCTACCACTTGGTATCTGGAAACGGAGCTACACCAAGGATCTCTCCATTGGATTACAATGAATGATGATTTCCTATCAACCTTCAGCTTGGTTGGGGGATCGGAAGAATTGGATGAAGCCCTACAGGACATAGATGCTCTTGTCTTTGATGACTCTCGACCCCGAAGGGAATGTGTTGTGGTAGCATGGGACACGCAGATGTAAGATATTGTCAATTGTAGGAACCTGTCAATCAAGGATAATGAATATGATCCAAGAAATTTCAACATCCCTGAGTTTGAAGGGGAGCGCGCAGTTGCGGGGCCCTCATTGGGAATGGTAGATGTAACTAAACCTCTAAAGTTAAAGGAAGTCAACATTGAGAGAGAATAGTAGCCCAAGTTGGCCAAAATTGGAGATTAATAGGATGATGATACAATAGGGAAGATTGTGGAGCTGCTGATAGAGTATCAGGAATTGTTTCCTACTAAGTTCTTTAAGCTCAAAGGAATTGTAGGAGACCTAGGTGTTATGAAGATCGCATTGAAAATAGATGTGCGCCCTGTCAAGCAACGACCATACCAATTGAATCCCAAATATAAGCAAAAATTAATAGAGGAATTAGAAAATATGATGGCTGCAAACATCACTGAGCTTGTAGAGCAGTCTAATTAGGTGAGCCCAATGGTGGTTCAAGAAAAGAAGACCAACGGAGAGATAAGGATTTGTGTAGATCTGCCCAAGCTTAATGATGATTGTGTGTATGACCCCTTCCCTACTCTATTTTCAGATGAGATCCTGGATAATGTGGGAGGACAAGAGGCTTATTCGTTTACTGATGGATTTTCGAGGTATCATTAGATCAGAATTGCGCCTAAAGACTATTGCAAGACCACCTTTGCAACATAATGTGTGTCTTTCCAGTACATTGTTATGCCTTTCAGATTAAAGAATGTACCTGCGATATTCTCGTGCATGGTATTGGTTGTGCTCAAATAATTCATGCATAAAATTTTGGAGGTTATTTTGATGATTGGACAATGTTTGGGTTGGTAAAGAAACATGTGTCAAACTTGCACATGATGCCTGAAACTTGTAGGAAGCACCAGATTTATATTAAATTGAAGAAATGTATATTTTGTGTGCTTTTGGAATTCTGTTGGGGCATATAGTGTGTCAGCAAGGATTGATGGTAGACCCAGCCAAGATAGGAGTTATCATCAACCTAGAAGTTCCCACTAATGAGAAACAATTGAGCCCCATCCCAAGACACACCTGATATTATAGGAAGTTCATTCAGGGCTATGCTCTGATCACTGCACCAATGGAGAAGTTACTGAAGAAGGATGTGTCATTTTTTTGGGATGAGGAATGTCAAAAGAGCTTTGAGTTGCTAAAGGAGAAATTGGTCACTGCACCTATTCTGATATTCCCATATTGGTCCAGGGTTTTTCATGTACATGTGGATGCATCTGGTATAGTGCTTGGGGTTGTTCTAGCACAGCCAGGAGAAGGATACATTAATCACCCTATTGATTTTTTTAGTAGGAAGTTCTCCAGTGCAGAGCGCAAATACTCAACCAAAGAAAGGGAAGGATTGGACATGGTCTATGCTCTGCAAAAATACAGGAATTATCTATTAGGAGGACACTTCAAAATGTTCACTGACCATTCTGCTTTGAAACACCTGGTAAATAATCCTTTTTTAGGGGGAAGATATATAGATGGTTGTTGTTATTTCAGGAGTATGACTTTGAAATCATTTTGAAGTGTGAAAGACTAAATGTTGGACCTCATCATTTGTCATGCATCGAAAATGGGGAAGAACCAACTAGTCTGGAGGAGGGGTTACCTGATGCAAAACTCTTTGCTATCAAGGTGGTTGATGAGAACTTTGATGATATTATTCACTTTTTGACCATTGGAAGCATGCCTGTTGAATATTCGGTGCAACAAAAGAAGGATTTGGTTGCGCGCACAACTAATTTTACCCTGATTGCGGGTCAGTTTTATAAGCTGGGAGCAGATGAAGTATTGAGAAGATATGTGTTGGAACATGAGAGACAAAATATCTTGGTTGAGGCTCATGGAGGAGTTCAGGAGGCCACTATGCTAGGAAGGTTACTACGCAAAAGGTGTTGTGTGTTAGGTTATGGTGGCCCACACTGCACAGTGATGCACATGCATCCTGCTGAGCTTGTGATGCATGTCAGAGAATGGGGAAGCCCTTGTGCAGAGATGAAATGCCCATGCAACCACTAGATGGTCCTACAGTCCTTTGATAAATGGGCTATATATTTTGTTTTACTGATCAATCCTCCAGAGAAGAAGACTGGAGCACGCTATATCATCATGACCATAGATTATGTAAACAGATGGGCAGAAGGTAAGGCAGTTAAGGATTGTACTACAAATATTGTTGCACACTTAATTTTTGAAAATATTTTGAATATATTTGGAAGCCTGAAGATATTGATGAGTGATAGAGGTACGCACTTTGTTAATGAAACCATTGAATCTTTGATAGAGGAATTTCAGATCCATCACCAAAAGAGTACCCAATATCACCCACAAGTGAATGGCACAGTAGAGGGTTTCAAAAAAAAATTGGAAAATGCGCTCACAAATATTTGTAACGCCAACTAGAATGATTGGGATGTGCACATCCCTTCTGTGTTATGGGCTTATAGGACTACATGCAAGAAGTTGACTGGGATAACACATTTCAGAATGGTCTATGGGAAAGAAGTGATCATGCCAATGGAGTATATTTTCCCAATCCTGTGCATCGCAACATTCAGTAATATGCCTGAGCCTGACATCATGGAGGAACGTTTGGCACAATTGGTTGCCTTAGAAGAGGATCATTTCATTTCTAACTTCCATCATCAAGTGCAGAAGGTGTGCGAAAATTTCTGGCATGATAGGCACATCAGGAAAAAGGTGTTCAAGGAGGAAGACTTGATCTTGTTATATGACAGTCAGTTTGCACACCATCCAGGGAAGTTCAGGAAGCATTGGTTGAGGCCATACATTGTGAAGGAAATCACCGATGGAGGTGCGGTGTGCTTGGCCACGCTACGCGGTGATAATCTTCCTGAGTATTTCAATGGAAGCCATCTAAAGCTGTATAGGGACAATCTTGTACCGACCAAATGATTACATGATCAGAGCATAAGAATATAGTGGTCTGTCCATGACACAGAGGAAAGGTGTAGACAGGTGCGACAGGACCACAGGGGTGATGCACAAGAAAAGAAACTAGCCGTTGGAACAGTGAAACTAGGTGAAAAAGTGATTTAAACGTTCGATGGAGTAGGTTTTCTGCATTTAATGAGGTGATCTTGGGGGAGTTTTGATCGTTTTTATGGAGGTAAGTTGCAATTAATGACGATCCGACCGTTTTCATCTTAGATTTCCTATAAAAGGAAGGGCACGGGTCATATTTGGTTCCTTTTCTTTCTGAGTACATTGTGCCCTGAGATTATCCGTAATTTGTGTTGTAAATGTGGCCAAGAGACCCCATCTGATGTGATAAATCCAGAATTCATATTTCACCCAAGAATGACGGCCACCAATCCGGAGAGCACGTCTGTTGAAGAGGCAGCCCTCACAGCATCGATTGAGACGAGGTCGGATGATGTCCATGAAGTACTGTCGGAGGTGGAAGAAGTCGTATCTACACCAGCTAAGTGAAAGGGAAAAATATCGAAGTGGTCCTCCTCGAAGCCGCGGACCTCCCCGAGGAATGTGACATCCCCATGCCAGGCTACTAAGGATAGGTCGCCTATAAGTGATCCTTCGACGAGACCAATGAGCGCCACTGAGGAGGCTGCATTCATCAAGCTAATCTCATGGAAAATGCCATATGTCAAGTCATGCAGGACCCTCTGTGCGTGCACAAAAGAATTTTGATACAATGCGGGACTACCTTCAGACGCTTCTGGTCCTGCAAGCCATTCCCCTTATGGATGATATGTTTGGAAAGATCCCGAGTGTTAAGTTCGATGATCATGATTTGGCGAACAAGGAAAAATTCCCTGAGCTAGCACCGGAGTACTACTTGGAGCGGGTACTCTATGATGATGTGATGAAGGTTGAGCCTATGTCGTGGGCATGTGGGCTAAGCAATGCCAGGAGCCTAAAATTTTTGAGGATTCTACATTTTGGAAGGTACCCTATCACCACTATTTGCATGCGCTATTTGATAGCATTAGTACATGACGGATGTCTGTGGATCTAGGGACGCATTCCAATTAACACCGCGCTGATCCATTGGATCACCAGCCTACCCAAGAAGGGGCCCCATCCCATGGTTCGTTTTGGAAAGAGAAATGAGTTTAATGTTGGGTGTGGAGCCTGATTATCTTGTTTAATTTGCATCACAACATTGGACCCCTGTACCTTAAAAGGGGCGGCAACGCCGCCCGTAATTAATCACTGTCGTGGGGGGTCCAGGGGGGGTGGCAGCGCATTTCGGAGCCCCCCCCCCCTGGCGGGGGTTTTCGAGGGCAGCGCCCCCGAAGCTAAAAATAGATGTAAAATTGCCTTGTAAAAGTATAGTAATTTCTAGTCAATCTAGGCCATTCATTAGGCAAATGATCTGACGGTAGAAGTTATGTTTAGATTAGGGTTTTTTGCCCTAGAAGGAAACCCCCTCGTATATATGAGGGTATTGTATTGCGGTTGTGTATTATATGTGTATTCTCGGAGCGAGAAACAGAGAGGGAGACTGTGAGAGAGAACAGAGGATATTACAGCAGATCTGCTGTAGGTTTTGTCTCTTCATTTTTTGCTGGATAATAGAAAGGAAGGACTGGCTGTTCGGGGTGGACGTAGCCCAAAATGGGTGAACCACGTATATCTGTGTCTCTCTAGTTTTATGTGTTTTGTGTGATTTTATTTTCCGCATATTTTATGTGTTGCATTGCTCTGTAATATTTAATTTTCTAATAACTGGTATCAAAGCCGAAGGCATATTTGGCTGATAAACTCGCAGGAAATAAGGTTTCTTGGTTCGAGTGGGAGCAATGGCGGAAGATGCTAAGTTTAGGGTCGAGAAATTTAACGGCCAAAACTTCCCGCTGTGGAAGATGCAGTTGGAATATTATCTGTATCAGAAAGATCTGTACCTACCATTGAGCGAAAAAGAAAAGAAGCCGGCGGCCATGACAGACGCGGAATGGAACATTCTCGATAGAAAGGCACTTGGAACAGTACGGTTGTGCCTTGCGGCATCAGTCGCCTTCAATATTTCGAAGGAAAAAAAAATAGAGGGTTTGATGCAAACGTTGGCGAAACTATATGAAAAACCATCAGCATCAAACAAGGTATTTCTTATGAAACAAATATTTAATATGAAGATGTCGGAAGGTGGATCTATTGCAGACCATTTAAATGATTTTAATACAGTTACCAGTCAGTTAAGTTCTGTAGGGGTAGACTTTGATGATGAAGTTAGAGCTATGTTATTCTTGTGCTCATTGCGAGAGAGTTGGAATGGTTTAGTAATGGCCATTAGTAACTTTGTCTCTGGATCTAGTACTTTAAAGTTTGATGATGTTTTCGGTGCTATCCTTAGCGAGGAAATGCGACGTAAAAGCTCCAGTGAGACATCAGGTAATGCTTTGAGTGTAGAGTCTAGGGGAAGAAGAATGGAAAGAGGAAAGAGCTTGGGATATCGCAGTAAATCAAGGAAAGGCAGATCTAGGTCCATATCGGGGATAGTGTGCTGGAAATGCGGAAAGAAAGGACACCTAAAGAAAGACTGTAGATCTCGGAAGGGAAAAGAAGGAGACACATAGCAAGAAAACAATCATGAAGCAAATGTGACAGGTGATGTGTTACAAGATGCTTTGATTCTTTCTTAGAAAATATTATTGATTCTGGGTTGTAGGTTAGGGGCTTCATTCCATGCCACACCTAATAAGAAATATTTTCATGACTATGTTCAAGGAGATTTTGACAAGTTCGTTTGGGTGATGATAAACACAATAAAATTGTTGGAATGGGTAAAGTTCTTGTAAAACAACAGAATGGAAACCAATAGCTACTAAAGGAGGTAATGCATGTTCCAGATCTGAAGAAAAATCTGATTTCAACATGGCAGTTAGGGAGTGAAGGTTGTGTGACAACTTTCACAGATAAAACTTGGAAGGTCACCAAAGAAGATGACTTGGTAATAACAAAAGGCGAAAAGGTTGGTACATTGTATTTATGCAATGGTATTTCTAACTTTGTTAATGCTTTAACTTCCAAAGGAGTAGATGCAGCATTATGGCATCATAGGCTCAGACAAATGAGTGAGAAGGGGATGAATATTCTTCACTCAAGTAATATGTTTCCAGGTTTGAAGAATGTTGATTTGGATTTCTATGAGAATTTCATTTATGGAAAATAGAAGAGAGTCATATTTCTCAAAGTTGGGAAAGAAAAGAAGAGCGAAAAAATAGAGCTTGTGCATACAGATGTATGGGGACCTGCTCAAGTATCATCTCTCGGTGGCTCTCATTATTATGTTACTTTTATTGATGATGCAACTAGAAAAAATTGGATTTATTGTATTCAGAATAAATCTGATGTATTTGATATTTTCAAGAAATGGAAATCTTTGGTTGAGATTGAGACAGGAAAGAAGTTGAAGTGTCTCAGCAAAGAGTTTGATAGGTACTGTTCAAAGCATGGAATTCGAAGAGAAAAGAAAGTTCCAAGAACACCACAAGAAAATGGTGTGTCAGAAAGAATGAACAGAACAATCATGCAGCATGCAAGGTGCATGAGATTGCATGTAGGATTGCCTTTACAATTTTGGTCAGATGCTGTAGATATTGTTGTTTCTCTAATAAACAGAGGGCCTTCAAGGTCCTTGGATGGTGGTATTCCATAGGAAGCATGGACGAGGTAAAGGTAAACTACTTTTCTTTAATAAATCCTTTTGGTTATGGGCCTTTGTCCATATTAATAAAGAAAACGAGAACAAAACTGAGGCAAAATCAAAGAAATGTACCTTTATTGGATATGGTGCTAATGATTTTGGTTATCGCTTATATGATTATAAAAATCACAAAATCATTAGGAGCAGAGATGTAATATTCAATGAAAAGGTCTTGTATAAGAATTAGTTGTAGGAAAAGAAACATGAAAAAGAAAGCAAGGAATACATGGTTCTTGATGAGATAAATGAAAAATTAAAGGTGCCTGAAAATAATAATAATCAACAGTCACAACAGCAGCAACCACCACAACAGCAACAGGCACCTCAAACATCTGAAAGTGGTGTTAGAAGATCTACCAGGATAAGTAGACCCCCTGAACGATACTCTCCTTCAGTATATTATTTCTCTGGCGGCGGTGTGGTATGCAGATATTTTTAAGAAGAATCAATGTAGAGTTGAAAGTAGGAAGAAGTGGGAGCTAGCCATGGAAGAAGAGATGGACTCCTTAATGCATAACTGAGACTTGGGACTTAGTCAAGTTGCACACGGTAAAACTACATTGCGGGAGATAAATGGGTTTATAGGTTGAAGGAAGAAGATGGAGGAAAAGCAGAGGTACAAAGCTAGACTTGTGGTGAAGGGGTTTGCCGAGAAGAAAGGTATTGATTTTGATGAAATATTTTCTCCTATTGTTAAGACGACTTCAATCAGAACTATTTTAAGTCTTGTAGCAGCAGAAGATTTACATTTTGAACAGTTAGATGTAAAGAGAGCATTTCTCCATGGAGATTTGGAGGAAGATATATATATGGAGCAGGCAGAAGGATATGAAGTCAAAGGGAAACAAAAATTTGTGTGCGGGTTAAAGAAGAGCTTGTATGGCTTAAAATAGGCTCCAAGGCAGTGGTATCTAAAATTTGACAAGTTTATATCTGAACAAGGTTATACTAGATGTCACTTTGATAATTTTTTTTATATGAAAAGGAAAAATGATGGTAGCTATATTATATTGTTATTGTATGTAGATGACGTTCTTGTTGCAAGGTCTAACATGTAGGAAATAAATGTTCTCAAAAGAAAATTGGCAAATTTATTTGAAATGAAGGATCTGGGAGCTGAAAAACAAATCCTTGGTATGAGAATAACTAGAGACAGGAAAAATTGCAAATTAACACTGTATTATAATGAGTACATAAAAAAGGTGTTGAAAAGATTTAATATACAGAATGCAAAACCAATTAGTACAAATTTTGCTAGCCATTTCAAACTCAGTAAGGAGATGTGCCCCAAGACCCAAGAAGAAATGGATTATATGTCTAAAGTTCCATATGCATCGGTAGTTGGAAGCTTAATGTATGCAATGGTCTACACAAGGCCTAATATTGCACATGTAGTGGGAGTTGTAAACGGTATGACAATCCGGGAAAAGAACATTGGATGGCAGTAAAATGGATTCTCAGATATTTGGGAGGTACCAAAAATCAAGCATTATGCTTTGGTGGTTCAAACATTGCTCTACAGGGATATGTTGATGCGGATATGGCAGGTGACGAGATAACGGGAGGAGCACTCGGGATGTATTTGTAGGTGGAACAGCTGTCAGTTGGGTTTCAAAAATCCAAAGTTTTTTTGCACTTTCAACAACAGAAGAAGAGTATGTTGCTGCTACAAAGGCTAGTAAAGAAATGATTTGGTTACAAAGGTTTATGGGTGAATTGGGTAAGAAGCATGATATGGGCACGCTATACAGTGATAGCCAAAGTGACATTCATCTTCCAAAGAACTCAACATTTCATTCGAAGACTAAACACATACATCTCAAGTACCATTTCATACGGTCAGTATTGGAAGATGGAGAGTTGAAGCTGGAAAAGATACACACTAGCCAGAATCCTGCAGATATGCTAACAAAAGTTGTAACTAGGGAGAAACTGAGAAAATGCTCAGTTTCAATTGGTCTTCAAGGATGACGATGAAGATGAGGAACAGCCATGTCCAAAGAGGATTTATTGTCCAGCAAATGAAGCAGCGATGGAGTTGCTACAATCAGTCTCCAAGTGGGAGATTGTTGGGTGTGGAGCCTGATTATCTTGTTTACTTTGTATCACAACATTGGACCTGCCGCCAAGGGGTGCCACACCGCAAGTAATTAATCGCTGCCGTGGGGGGTCCCGGGGGGGGCGATAGCGCTTTTTGGAGCCCCCCCTTGGCAGGGGTTTTCGGGGGCAGTGCCCCCGAAGCTAAAAATAGATGTAAATTTTCCTTGTAAAAGTATAGTAATTTCTAGTCAATCTGGGCCGTTCATTAGGAAAATGATCTGACGGTAGAAGTTATGTTTAGATTAGGGTTTTTTTCCCTAGAAGGCAACCCCCTTGTATATATGAGGGTATTGTATTGCGGCTATGTATTATATGTGTATTCTCGAAGTGAGAAATACAGAGGGAGACTGTGAGAGAGAACAGAGGATATTACAGTGGATCTGCTGTAGGTTTTGTCTCTTCATTTTTTGCTGGATAATAGAAAGGAAGGACTGGCTGTTCAGGGTGGACGTAGCCCAAACTGGGTGAACCACGTATATCTGTGTCTCTCTGGTTTTATGTGTTTTTTGTGCTTGTATTTTTCCGCATATTTTATGTGTTGCATTGCTCTGTAATATTTAATTTTCGAACACTTAAGGTGGTTTCAAATATAAAACAAGATTACCATACTGCGTGAGACAACAGAGGATTCTTGGTACACACAATTGCAGACTCGGGTGTGCGCCTAGGAAATTAGTCTTGGGATGTAAGTTGATGTGCAAGTGCTAGCCAAAAATAGTCCCTACGCATGTGATTACCTTGGCAGGCCAATGCGAGAAGGGGGTCAGCTACAACTGGTCCTAGTACCTCTGCAAGGAATTTATGGAGAATGTGTGCGAAGCGCAAGAGAAAGGGAAACAATTTTGTTACTCCTGCCTACCATTTCTGATTGTGTTGATAGCATGGGAGACTCCAGCGAATTCAGTCCTCCCAGAAGTGGTGCCTGACGTATGCAAAGGGGCGCGCTATAAAAATATGTGGGATTCCTCTGATCCCAAGCGCATGAAAGAAAATAAAATCTTATGGGTGGTTTTTTAGGGCGCGTTGGCGGCAACAATACATTCGCAGCCCATATTATCCCCCCCAGTATATACCAAGTATAAAATCATCGACATGTTTTAGATTACCATGTACCATGTGAAAATTCGGGCGCGCAACAATCTTACGTGGTATAACCTGCCCTTTATGGTCACTGAAGTAGAGATAGATCAGGTCATTGCAACTTAGCCGACAGCATGGAAAGTTGGGCTCGATTTTACCCAGCCCATGACAGCATCCACTTCAGGAAAAGATACAGCACTAGGAGACAAGGACAATGAAGTAGAGCAGTACACAAAAAAAGAGGTAGGGACAGGCGTCGAAAAATATATAGAAAAGGGTGCAGAAAACGATGTTGAAGCAAAAAAATACACAGAGCCTGATATGGGCGAAGAATTCGATCTCGAACTTTGAGGTCTTGATGGGGTAGATGGAAATGGAGCGGCATCTCCATGCGGTACAAAGCGAGGCGCATAAGGCCCAAAGGGCCCACGAAAGAAGAGAGAGGGCTCCAAGGCTGAGGGCACATAAGAGATCACTCTAACAGAAGATGACCTGGACAAAATTGCAGATGCAGTCGCTTATGTTTTTGAAGACAGATGGACTACCATGGAAGAGTAGTACAAGGCTGTTGTGGAAGCCTTAAAATTCAGATTGCAGGTCTTGTAGCTGAAAACCAACAAAATACAAGCGAGTGTGAATCAAGTGAGGTTGATTCAAGCAATCCTACCTACAACAATGTTCATCACCGTGACAGACAACAGAATCTGCCCCTTCTTGGGTGCAACAGTTATAATGGGGCAGTCGGCGCTGTGCGCGCAGGTGTATACCTGTCTAGAGGTAAGGATCGATCTATATAAATTTCCAAGTGGAAAGCTAAATTCTATCCAAACTGTCATCTCTGACGAGCTGCAGTGCAGGGAGGCGCATGTGCAACAGCATTTGAGTGAAGAAAAACAGATGGTTGCAGCTAAAACCGAAGAATCCCTCCAGGCACAGACAGTGCAGCAGGCAGTTGTGGCTCAGCATGCAGAGTTGGAACACTTGATCAACAGGCTGTGTGGAGATCTTCTTGAAGTAGCTATTCTTGCATCCCCCACACTACAGGTAAAAATTGAAAGCTTGGTTGCAACATTGAAGGTTTCCCAGTCATAAGTGCATACCGTTAAGGTAGAATTTGAGCAGCAGATTGCTGCATTACAAGCTAAGATGCATCCAGAGACTCCCTCGTAGATGTGCATGCAACGGGAAACCTTGGTGAAAGGAGCATCAGAAAGCATCTCTGCCAATGTTGACAAGGGCTTCGCGCTGCTCGAAACAACAATGGTACTGTGGACCTCTATGCAAACAAACCCACCAGTAAAAAATATCACTTAGGATTTGCGTGCCAAGGAGCAGGCATTTGACGAACTTTAGGAGGCCTTGTTCACTTTTTTCCTTGCTCATTGTATGACTCGCCTGCAGATAAGTCAAGTTCTGCACGATGAATTTGAGGAGCTCTGCAGGAAGAAACAGATTTTGACAGAGCACATGAAGCCATCGGCAGAGAAGGCGATGAAGTTGTCGCAAGACCTGGATGCAGTTGTGAAGAATATGCATCATACCCTGCAAAGTATCAACCTAGCTGCAGAAGGGCTGACATCACAGAAGCTGGTGGATACCGAATAGAGTGCAACATATTAGAGTGTGGGTGTCCTGGTGCCCTTTGTTGCTACTATTGAAGAACTACAGAACAAGATGAAGAACCCAACACCGCTGTGACTCGGGACGAGTCACAAGATTTTGTTTGGGGCATGTTGGAGTTGGGTCCCTTAGGATCGAATTTTGATATATTCTTGGAATATTTTTGTAAATGTTTTTTAAGTTTAGTCATGCGCAACACAGGTTAAAGGGATTTGGGGCAAGTCAAAGCCCCTCATGAGTTGTAATGAGTCAAAGGGTAGAACTAGAGGCTGCACACCACAGTTTTCGGACCTTAGATGAGCGCAGGCTAAAAGTATAAATAGGAGTCTAGATCGAGTCGATAGAGAATAATGATAAGGATGAATGAGATCTGACTTTGTTTTGACGTTTTGAGCTAACTTGTCTGGGTTAGAAGGCTCCTACTGGATATCTCTGTGGAGACCTTAGTCCTGCTGTGTGTGGACCTCACTGGCTGTGTGCACGGGTAGACTGAAGGTGTTGTAAGGAAGATTTGACTGTGAATGAATAAAGAAATGTTTTGGATGATATCTGAGTATCAAATGCATTTTTTCGTTTTCTTTATGATATGTTTCTGCATTTTATTTCCGATTACTGTGATATCTGTATTCAAATCGATTAATCAGAATGCAGATAGCTCAACATTAATAGATAGCTCAACATTATTATCAAAGCTCAACATTAATACATATGTTTCTGCATTTTATTTCCGATTACTATGATTTGAGCTTTGATAATATGTATTAAGGACTATTGGAAGGGATTACAGATCTGTAACGGTGCATGCGCACGATAACCTGTGTAAATTGACATGAATTTATCTGGTTAGGGTTTTTGGTTAGGGCTTATGTTGTGAAGGTCATATCACAATTGTTTTAGATCTGAAGACACCCACATCATTTAATTCTCTCTTAGGGTGTGGAAACCTAGTTCCAACACCCCCCATACTACTTCAGTTGATAATTTGACTTGTGCAAGCAGGTCACTGCCGAAAGGGCCAGTAGTAAGAGGGTTTTGTTGGTTAAAATTAACTCCAAACTTGGGTCAGGACCTCTCAAGCCAACAGGTCTTTAACTTAAAAAGTTGTTTTGGCCCCCTAAAAGACGTTTTTGTTTAGGTCCATTGTGGCCTATCGTAAATCTTGTAGTACTCAAAGATACCTTTCTAATGAAGTATTGTATGTGCCAAACATAGATCATATGACCAAGTTACGACCCTGGGAAGTTGGTTTCCCAACTAACCCCAACGGGGCCCACAAAATCTTGGTATTCCATATCCTAGGGTTAGGGTTTTGGTTGTTCAGGGTTTCCCTTTGTTTTTCAATAATAAAAAATTCCCTTGAGCCTCATTGTAACATAGTTCAAAGGTATGCAGCCTCCACATCTCTCCTCAGAGATAAGTTACCATCGCCCGAGCTAGTTTATTACCATTATGTAAACATTTTTTAGTTCTTTGATATTATTAGAATGAAGAAATATTTATGTTTCATCATTGTGATTATGTTTATATGTGTATTATGTTTCGTTCCAGCATAATTTTGGATCATTGGTATCAAAGCAGTCTGATCTTTCTTTCTTTTTCTTTGCATGTCCCCAACGAGGTCGAGGTATAATGATTTAGTACTAGAACTGGTTGAACCTTTTCAAGACCAGCCTCAAAAACCCTAACAACCTCCCATGGCAGAATAAAATAAAGACGAGGGAGCAGGATATCCTTTGAAAATATTGCCCAAATAATCCCTCGAGCGATAGAGGAACACAATGATGGATAAATTCTCCCATATCCTTTATCGGATGCCCACATGCAACACGTCTTCATTCGACAACCACTCTAGACGACGCCACCCCCTTCAAGGTACAAGTCAACATTTACATTCCCATTTTTGAAGGCCAAATAGATGGAAATGTTGTAGATAGATGGTTAAATCGATTGGAAAGGTATTTTTTGGTTCATGATTTTTCCAACAGGTAAAATATCACTTTTTCACTCCTCAAATCAGCCTCCTATGTCAAGGACTGGTGGGAAACATACTATGAATAGAGGGATGAGAGAGAGCCCTCACTATTTTTTGGCCGCACCCACTTGGAAATATTTTTGATATGCCATAGAGGAACAATATTACCTCGTGGGGAGCTATGAGGACAAGTACATACAATGGAATAGGTTGCAGCAGCAAAGGGATGAAGATGTGCATGAGCTAACAAATATTTTTCATACCCTATGCACAAATTTGGGTATGAAAGATTCTAAGAAAAATCTATTTTTGAAGTATCACAGTTGTTTGCATAAATACATTAAGGAGGAAACAAAGTTCCTCGACATAGCCTTGCTTGGTGCAACATGTTATCACAAAATTGTACTTGATTGGTTGTTGATCACACAACTCTATGTAATTGTTTCAAACCAGCTTTTGACTAAAGCTTAGCCTCTTCAGTCTGAGAGGCCTCTCTCAAAGGATTTTAATGATATTGGTTAATTATATTGCTAGAAGGCTAACTCTATTTGAAAATTAACTCTTTTTTTTATGTATGTAGGTTGAAAATAATGCAGGCTTGACACCATTGGGCTTATGGAGTCAACAATTGGTATTTTCAGTGGAAAGGTTTCTTGACATGGAAGTTGAGGAAGATAGGGGAATTTAACAAAGGCAAATAACACATAAAACATAGGGCAACAGAGTCGTTTCATCACTAAAGGAAGTCAGAGCATAAACATATGAATTATGAGTAATAGAGATAAATCTACTGCAAGTAGTAAATATAAAGGTATAGATCAAAAAAACATTAAAAACCCCATGAGAATCTCAGGTCTGTCAAGAAGAAAGTTACTATGTATTACTGATATAAGTCAAAATACATAAAGCAGCAATTTGGTGCAAAAAATCTCCAACCCCTTACTACTTCGATGCCTTATCCTTAAATATACTTTATTTACATCAAGAATGATATGCTTGGTGGCTAGATTCATCAAATTCTCCTGTGACACATCATATATCTGAAAAAACATGACTTCTAACAAGAAACTGACAGCTACACCTTTAAAAAGGAATTTCCTAATAGACTCAAACTCCTATTTATTACATATTCTACTTTATCTTTGTGAAATAGTTACATGTCAGTTACAAATAAGCATAACATGCTCGAATGATAGATGATAGGTTCATTACCACCTTTACATATTAAATACCTTCCTAGACATGTGGAACAAAACCCTATTTTCCAGGGATGCATAACCCTTATCTTCAACAAGATCTTTGGCTGATGACCTGTCTCCACAGCACTTCCTTCAAGTCATAAATGTTTGAAGTTAAGGTACCTTGACCTGTTGGAGGAGTCCAGTTGTGAAAAACTGCTATTAGGATGCTCCAAAACCTCAAAAGTAGCTTGCTACGAAAACATGATAGTTTCGTAGCGAGCTTTCGTAGTGTTGAAAAAGAAGCTTCTGCACCCAAAAACTCTGCTCTTTTGTTGTTTCATGGTGTCACCCTAGTCATGAAACATCATCACCATCATTCTCCCTCCTTGAAAACTGAAAAAAGTAAATTTAGAGGCAAAAACGCTACTACAGAAATTTTCGTAGCATTTTCCTGACTTTAAGCCTAGGAAACGCTACGAAATTGTGAAAAAGTGCAGAATTTCTAGATTTCAACACTGTCTCCAAAAAGTGACCTCCATCTGTAAAAAAATGATCTTCAACATGCCATGAACCTTCTAAAACACTTTCAAACTCAACTTAAGACACTAGTGGTGTTTCCTCTTCATTAATGATCAGTTGAGCAATGGGTTCTTCAACCATAGTCATCTTCAAACCCATCTTCTCCAGCTCTTCATGAATAAGTTTCAGTTGTTCTTGTTGGTCTTTGACTTGGTATTTTAATGTCCTATTCTTAGACTGTAATTTTAGGTTCATTATTTTGATATGTTCATCTCTCCTCTCAATGGCTTAGTCCATTTGATCAATTTTTCTGTGTTTTCCAAGGTCTTAGAGACACTTGTGACTTGATCCTCCCAAATTTATTTCATTTTCTCAAACTGTACCTTCTGAACCTTGTGCTTCCTTGCCTCTTTCTTCAAGACTGATATTTCATCATTTTCCCACTTCAAATGCTCCTTAAGGGCTTCAACTTCTATATTTTCAGTGATTTTCTCTTTACCCTTATTTTGCTTTATGACCAAATCTTCTTTTGCAGGTGATGAGAGGTTAATGATGCTTGGTGGTGGCTGAATAGTTTCACTGACCTTCTGAGCCTTTTTACTATTTTCCAAGACTTTTCTAGCATGTCTTGTCATTGGTTTTCTAGCTTGAAACATGAATCATGCATCTTCGCCTGCAAATTCTAACTTTTTAGTTGTTTTGGCTTTCTTAAGCTTCCTTACTCCCTCATCTATGTCTTCAGCTTGGACTATGGGAGTTTCTTCAATATCAATAGCATGAAAAATGTCCTCTAAGTTACTCTTAGCCACTGTTTGGCTTCATGTAACCCTCTTGCTGCCATTTTTTCTCACTGTTGGATTTTGTTTTGCAAGTGTAGCTTTGGGTATATCACCCTTCTACAAAGGTTCTGGCTCCATGATTACTAGCTCAACTTGCTTTGCCACTGAAGGTGATGGGATATCTCTAGATTTGGGATTCCTTTTAGGAGTGATAGCATCTAATTCAAAACCACTGATGAACAAAAAATATGACCAGTCTCTACCAAATTTATTTAACTCCTATAATACGAGAAACTTGATCAAACCATGATGAAAGAGTGAGGTTTCATTTCCTTGTTTTTTAGCTTGGACCTTATCTAACATCTTAGCTAAGCTTCTGTATAAGTAAAATGGTAAATCAAGAGACCTCTTACCTACAAAATGCAGCAGAAGCCTAAGGTGGTAGGAATAGACCATGTGATATCTCCCTTCACAAGTGAAGTACTTCTGAATAATTAACAGCAGCTTTGAGAAGTTGTCTTTCATGTAGCTCTTTGGGATGGCATTTGTGAGATCAATCTCACTATCCTCTGGCTTGATAAATTCTTTACAATCCTGCATGGTGAACTTGAAACCTTTGAACCATTGTTCTTATCCTCTAGGGATTCTTTTTGTTGCTGCAATGGTCTCTGGTGTTACTGTGAGGTTTAACATCCTCATCTTTGAAGTTGTCCCATTGAAACTGATAGCAAACTCTTTAGAAACCTGCACATGGCACCCTTGCAATATTTGGCAGAACTGCAAACAACCTGTTCTTCTAAACACCTCCAATGCAGTTGGATCTTCATTCAACAAATTCAGGTCTGATGGCTCATATTTGAGGCAGTGGCCACCTTTGTTGGTCTTCCTCTTTGTAGCCATGGTGATTTTATACCTTCTCTGCCTCGCTTGATTAGTGACACCTGCAAAATGCCAGCAACCAGCTTGGCTTGGTGAAACATCTCTCCAGAACTCATTAGCATGCCAAGATGAAGTGGAGAATAACAAAAGACTCAATTGGGAAAGTTTTTAAAGTTTCGATGACATCTCATGGCTTAATCATGACTCATGCATGCTAAAAACAGTAATAATGACCTCAGCCATGACCTTCATACCTTGGAAATGACCCTAACTGATTCGAATGACATCCACCCTAACATTTCTAATCATGGAGTGACACCTTGCAACAGATTTGACAAGAAAAACAGAAATACCCCTTTTCATAGCGTGATTAGTTCAGTTCTTGGTAGTTTTGCTACGAAACTATTAGGCAGTTTCGTAGCGAAAATTGCCTTTTTATAATGTAATATGATATGAAAACAAGAAAAACTGGCTAAAGTGACATTTTCGAACTCAAAATCTTGGGAAAAGAAATATGTCAGCAAATGATGACTGATGGGACATGATATGACTTGAATGGGGGTGGGTTTGGACCTTAGGATAAGTTAATATGAAAATTTTAATTTTTTCCTTTACCAACTTATGACAAATGAACTTTATGACCATACCTTTAACAAATGAACTTTAAGACCATGTCAAATGACGTTTCACTTTTTCTGAGTGATAAAAAAACATACCGATATGCAGCAAAGATTAAGCAGAAATTTAAACAGAACAACTGAGATTATAGATCTGTGAATCCGAAGAAAAGGAAAGGTGCCCCCAAACCAAACAACAAAGGGAAAATCCAAGGCATCGAAGAACCAGACGAGGGGGAGTGTCTCTTCCACTCACAAATGTGAGTGAAGGGTTCTCTGTTGCAATTCATTGTCGAAGGCGGGAGCCAAAAGAAACTCACTTTAGTAGAGGTCATGAAGCAATTGGGCCTACTAGCTATACCACAATCACAGTTGTACACCATCGGGTGGCTTCACTATGGACGAGATCTCCACGTCAGCCAATAGTGTCACTTTCCCTACGACATCAAGCCCTTCATGGATGAGGTACAATGTGATGTTGTTCCTCTTTAATTTTTTGATGTATTTTTTGGCCAACCATACTTTTGGAAGCATCATGTTGTGTATGAGTTTAGGCCTCACACTGTTATTATTACTTTAGGCAATAAGTTATACAGGATACTGGATGTAGCACCGCCTACTGTCATCTCTTTGATCTTCGCTAAGTAATGCAATAAGATCATTTCCTAGAATGGGAAATTTGTCTTCCTTATGATTCTCCCTCAGGGAAAGAAGAAGATTGTGTCTACCTCCACAGCCTCCAGATAGGGCTCCTTGACCACATCACCTACCACATGGCATTATTCCCAAGCGACAAGAGCCAAAGCCGGTGAGGGAGGGTGGTTAGCCTCGACCCCCGGACACCTGGCTTCCAGATGACCCTAATTTTTCGCTAAGGGGTCATAGTGCACATTAAAGAGGCAACAATTTGCACTATTTTAAGTGGGAATATCACCAGAACCAAGTTAATTTGTCACTTCACGAGCACATAAAAGGTTGAATTGTCGAACAAATAGCAGCCTAGGTCATTTTGCAGAACAATTAGAAGAAGAAGCTTGGGAGAGCCATAACATGCTCATTTTCAACCTTTTTGAGCTCACTAAGGGTCTAGATAGGGTTTTTGGGTATTTTAAGTCCATTGGAAACCTCGGTTTACTTATTAGAGAAATTATGGAATGATTTTTTGTAGGTTTGAGTCTTTTGGTATCAGGCACATTCAATGTTTTGAAGTAGTTTTGAAGGCCTTTTGAGTATGAAGAGAACCTTGTAGTGGTTTTATAACCTTCATATTTTATCTGTAGTAGCTATGAATTCTATGGTTCAACTCTTCTTTATATTTTCTCATTATGTGTTTTGAAGAAATCTCTTTTTAGTACTTCAATGTGGAGTTGTTGCACATGTTATGCTTGATTTTTAGGTGGAGTACATGGTCTTGATGTGAGAGCCCTTTTCATTTTGACTATTTCATGATTGACTGTAGGTGGTCATAATTTTTAGAGTGAGAATTCTTTTCAAGAGAATGTTTAAGTGGAAATAAGCCACTCATTTATCAACAAATTTCATCTACTATTCCCCACTGAAATCTGTGGAGCAGTCTAGATATTTTAGCAGGCCCAGAGATGTAGCCAGGAGGGGTGAACCCTCTCATCAAATTATGTTTGTATCTATTCATGATTTCTATTTTGAGTTACATGTGGATATGTTTCTTGTTTAAAGTTCATATGAAAACTAGCTCATCATCCTTGAAGAGATCATAAAATTGTTTATAATAAGACCCATTTTTGTTTACTTGAAAAGTGTCAGAGGACAATGATTTTTTAGGATGGAGAAGTTCTCCTCCACTTTCACATCCATTGTTATCAGAGCTAAGTTCTGACCAAGTTGCAGGTATGGGAAAGAAGTTGAAACTCCAAGAGCTAGAGGATATTAACTTTTCTCTTCGAATGGAGAATGTTGAACTAAGAAGATTGCTTGAAGTTGCTAAAGAGGAGAAGAGGTATATTGGCCTTTAGTTCTAGCATGTGCTGGAGGAACGAGTCGGTGAAATTTCCAATCCAAAAGTAGCAAATAATTCCTCCAAGATGAAGCCAATTTGTGGGCATGGTACAAACACAATATATGGACCTTATGTGGAAAATGATGCTTGTGAGTTTTTTCAACATCTAAAATATTATTCTTATGTTCTTGTTGGTAAAATTGGGTGGCTTGGTCATCTTCAAATTCTTCGTTATAATTTTAAACAAAAAGTATGGGTGGAAAATCCAAGGATGTAATAAGCATCTCTAGTTCTTATCCTTCAGTTTATGTTAATAACACATCTTTTGTAGCCTTTGAAAATCATACTAAAGGCGTTGGTATGGATTTCTTGTCTTGGAAGGGTTATGAAGGAGGAGGCATCATAATCAATGGAAAATGTATCACTAATCCTATCGAGGTGAAGGAGAGACAAATATATGAAGGATTGGGTTATGGTAATGGAGAGTTTGGAGAGTGTTCTAAAATTTTGGAGTCAAAGAAATCATCAAATGATGATATGTCATAATAGAGATGGTAGTGATAATGTAAATTTGTCTCCCAAGAGAGATGAATGTTTCAAAGGACTTTGCATGTCATCATCCAATCCTCATCATCAAAGTTACAACCCAAGGGACGGGTATAAGTGTAATGGGAGTTTTTAAAATGTTTCTAATTTTGATTATTTATGGGACATGTATCCTTGCACATTTTCTAATGCAACTGACCATTGTGTGGCTGATTGTGAGCAACGCAAAGTGATGGTCAAGAGAATGGACACAATTCTTGGATTAAAGCTGAATAATCTCCCTCGAGTTTGAAAAATTCATTGTTGATGGGCAAGCGAAAGTATTTTTGTATCCATTATAATATGAATGGGAATGGGAATAAAAGGTGTTGGAAACTTCATCCAGAACTTCATCCCAAGAAGGATATAGATTTGATGCAATCCATTGCAAGAAAATAAATAGGTGGAAAAGAGGATATTGGTGTATTTCCTAAGGAAGCCTTCAAAGCAAAGAGAATGCAGAAAGATAACCCATAAGCCTAGGAGAGGCAAATATTGGGTAGACTATTTTGTATAGTTTGATTTCTTTGTAAATTGTAAATACTTGTTGTTCATTACCATTTTGGGTACCTTGTAAAGTGAAGACAAAAATAATCACTTATTTGCAACAAGTATTTTTTTCTTTGACATGTCATGTTGTGTTGGCTTGTTAATGAGTCCAATTGTTTGAGGAATTTTTGTGATGAATATTTGTATGTCGTCAAATGTGTATACAGTTGCATCATGTACTCAATGATACAAGTGCTTCAAGATGAAGCTTTTTGTGAATGAAATATTTGATAAATATTTTACATAAGATGACCTATGATTTTGTGGACAAAGCCAAATGTGTGATTGAATCATTGCAACAGGAGTACCTTAGAGTACAGGTGCAATTTGAGGACAACAAATAAAAGTTTGAATTAGTGCACGAAAAGCATTAAATTTCTTGTGATTTCCAAGATGGAAAATCAAGTTTGTCTCCAGCAAAGAGGAACTTCAAGATGAAGTTTTTTTGAGTCAAGAAAGATGGTTTTGGAGAGATTGTTCATATTACATCCATTGAAGTTTTTTTTAATGCATAGTTATAAGAATTGTGGATCAATTCTTGACATGAAGGTAAGGACTTCACACAGAGGATAGGTGGAGTACCTTGATTGCAGCTTGAACACACCAAATGAAACAAAACATAAAGTATTGAGATAAGGAAAGTTTATGATATTTTTCCTCATTTTGATTTCTAGGAGAAGATAAAATTTTGGGGTCCAAAAAGTTCTTAGTGGGGAGGTATGATCCGGAGATCAAAATTTTTTTCAAAAATGAAATTGCTTGGAATATTTATAAACAAGAGCCAAGTCATAGTCTTCTTCATTCTGATTCTAATGACACTTGAATCTCCTGAATCTGATGTCGTATGACAAAGTTATGATTTTCTGAAGTTTTTGACCAATAACAAAAAAATTGCAGGTAGGCTGACTTAGAATTTCGTACTATGGATGTCATGATGATATCAATATGCCTATTGAGTGTATGGTCGACCAACTAGAACTCTCCAAGTGTCAGGTTCATACATGCCAAGCTGGTTACATTTTATTGGTTTTTGGTTTTTGGTGGTGCAATGGGTAGCTGCCACATGGCCCAATCGGAGGCTGCCACATGGCACCTCCACATTGGTCAAAAATTTGTTATGGAGCCTAGAGGCCTCAGCGGGGATCGAACACATGACCTGCCATGAAAAAAATCTAACCTCTACCATATCACCTATGTTTTTTTCTTAAACCTATACATCTTTGCATGTATTTAAATTTTAGGATGTGGTGCCTTTGGAGGAGTGGCCGAGCGGTGAGCCCCGACCCTCGGTCATGTTACTACTCCACGAGACCTGGCAAAGAGTGAAGGCAGGAACTGTAATGGAGTAGGGACCAACCCCTAGTCACATGGTAGTCCACATGACCACAACCGAATTGGGTTGAGGGTTCAATGGAGAGGGTTGGGAACTTAGCACTAGCCCCAGTTACGACCACAACCATAGGACCCTGACATAAAGGACTTAGGCAGAGCACCGACAGGGACCAACCCCTAGCCATTGCACCAAACATATGACCTTGCACAGGTTTGGAAGGGAGTTGGGTGGAGTAAGCTCATGCCCTTGGCATATGGGAGCCCATATAACTAAAAGCAGATAGGGGAGAGGACTCCAGCGGGCAGGGGTGGGCAGTTAGCCCTGGCCCCCGATCACATTGACCGCATGTAACCACTGTGAGGTGTTTGGGAGCCTATCCAACGGGGGCGGTCGGTTAGCCTCGAACCCAAGCCACATCACCTACCACATGACCCTATTCCAAAGTGAAGAGAGCCAAATCCGGCAAGGGCGGGTGGTTAGCCCAAGCCCTCGGAAACCTGGCCTCCATATAACCTTAATTTTGGGCTAAGGGGTCATGGCACAAATTAAAGAGGTGACATTTTTCTCTCTTTTTAGTGGGCATATCACTAGAAATAAGTGAATTTGTCACTTCATAGGCGTGCAAAAGGTGGAATTTGTTGAACATATAACAGTCTGGGTGATTTTGCAGAACAATTAGTAGAAGAACTTGGGAGAGTCATAAATTCCTCTTTTTCAACCTTATTGAGCTCAATAAGAGCATATATAGGGGTTTTTGGGCATTCTAAATCCATTGGAAACCTCATTTTACTGATTGGATCAATTACGGAATTACTTTTCGCAGGTTTGTGTCTTTTGTTGTGAGGAAAAATCAGTGGTTTGAAGCAGTTTTGAAGGACTTTTGAGCATTGAGATAACCTTGTAGGGGTTTTCCAGCCTTCATATTTTATCTGTAGCAGTTGTGACTTCTGTGGTGTAGCTCTTATTTATCTTTCTTCATTATGTTTTTTGAGGAAGTCTCTTTTTAGTACTTCAATGTGGAGTTGTTGTACATGTTATGCTCAATTTTTAGGTGGATTGTAGGGTCTTGATGTGAGATCCCTTTTCATGTTAACTATTTCATGACTAACTGTAGGTGGTCATAATTTTTAGAGGGAGAATTATTTGCAGGAGAATTTTTTCTTGAAGGGGAAACAAGCCACTCATTTGTCAAAAAATTGCATGTACTATTTACCACTCAAATCTATGGAATGGTCTAATTGTTTTAGAAAGCCCAGAGATGTAGCCAGGAGGGGTGAAATTCGTCATCAAATTATGTTTTTTCTCTCTTAATGACTTATATTTTGAGTTACATGTGGATATGTTGCTTGTTTAAATTTCATATGAAAAATAACTCATCGTCCTTGAAGAGATCATAAACTTGTTTATAATAAGACCTGTTTTTGTTTACTTGCAAAGCATCAGAGAACAACCATTTTTTAGGATGGAGAAATTCTCCTCTACTTTCATATCAAACGATAACGGAAGCATTACATTATGGGGAAGGAAACGGTCATCCACACATAACACTGACCCTTGCATTTCATACAAACACAAGGAAAGTTGCAGAATTATCACCATAAAAAATGGTCCACATATCTGCAACAATTCCATTTGAACATTAAGTAAGAGAAGGGGAGCACCAATAATGTTGCAGACTTACTTAGCCGACAAGAATTTATGGCGTTGACCACTATGCTCGACTCTTGTCGACACGAGACTTCAGGATGGCCACATCTTTACAAGAGTGATCTAGAATTCGACACCACATACCAGATGCTCCTAGAAGGTCAGCAAGTTCCATAATTTTACCTCAAGGACACACTGGTATGCCACCTCGGACACCACTGTGTTCCTTTAAGTGAGCATGCCAATATTATTTGGGAGTCACACTACAGTCGGGTCGCTGGACATTTTGGGGTAGAGAAGACAATGGTAGTGTTGTAGAAGTATTTTTATTAGTCGAATCTTCGACATGATGTTGGGAGTTACATCATATCCTACACTGCCTACACCATTTCCAAACCTACAATAAAGAATTAAGGCTTGTATACTCCTCTTCCTACTTTTATCCGTCCTTGGGAATCCATCTCCATTGGTTACATGTCGGGCCTTCCTTCTACCAAGCATGAAAACGAATGTGTTTTCATGGTCATTGACAAATCATCTAAGATGGCCATTCTAGCAGCCTGCAAGAAGAATATCACAGCAAAACCCACTACCAAACTACTCTTTGAATGAGTATGGGTACACTTTAGGACCCCCAAATCCATTATCTCAAATGGGGACAGTTGGTTCCTAAGTGAATTTTGGTCAAGCCTTTGTTCATTGTTGGATACCAAGCTCACTAAGTCCATGACATTCCATCCCCAAACTAATGGCCAAACAAAGGTCGTCATTAGGATGATCATTCACATCCTACACATGTACAAATTGAAGCACCCACGCACATGGGATGAGAGCCTCCCCTATGTCCAACACATCTACAACAATTCTTTCCACAACTCAACTGGACACAACCCATTTTAGGTGGGATTGGGATTCCAGCAACTATGCCCCAATGATGTTGCCATACAATTTGCAACTACTTAGGCAGATTCGACTCATGTCCAGTCCGAAGATAACAGGGCTAAAAACTTCATTGAGTGCATTCAACAGATCCGTAAGCACACCCATGACATATTAGACAGAAAAAATTCTAAGTAAAAACAATCTCATGATCAGCATCAGGTGCCACACAAGTTCTAGATGGGAGAAAAAGTTTGGTTACATTTACATAAGAAGCACCTTGTTGGGGCCCACCGCAAGCTTCATCCACTCTAATATGGGCCTTACACCATAAATAAGGCTGTAGGGGGGGATTATTTCAAGTTTAGCATTCCATCGTTCCTTGCCCTGCACCCAGTATTCAATGTGGATCGGTTGTGGCCATACCTTCCCCCATTATTGGACACATCTAACGTTGTTGAGTACCTGACACCAACATAGCTCAACCCAAGTTTTATCGAACATGCCACAACTAATAGGATCATGGAAACACAGATAAAAAACACTCGCCAGTAGAGGATCGAGCGATATATATTTTTCAAAGAAGGTCAACTCCTTCACTAGGGCAAGTGGCTCACGAGGGACCACATTCAACATAAATTTCCTCACCTCATGGAGGCTACCCATGCAATGGGAACCATTTCTTCCAAAGGGGGGAGGAATGATATAGGTGGATATTAGTGGCTACCCACCTATTCCACCTATACCTCAATTTGGTTTCATCAATTTCCTTTATTATAGTAGCATTTACTATTTTTATCATTTTTCTGGTCCAAAACTTTCGGAGTTGTTTTGACCCCTAAACCTCGTTTTTTTTAGGCCTGTAGCAGACCCAAAACCATAGGTAGGGGCCTACCGAAAATACTATAGTACTTAGAGAGACCTTTCTAATGAGGTATCGTATGTGCCAAATAGAGATCATATGACCAAGTTACAACCCCAAGAAGTTGGTTTCCCAATTAACCCCAACGGAGCCCACAAACTCTTGGTGTTGCATCTCCTAGGGTTAGGGTTTTGGTGCTGAGATTCAAAAAGATGATGAGCTTAGTGAAAAGAGTCGCTTTCACTAAGTGGGCCCGCAGGCTATTTTTGGCGCAAGTCTATTTTTAGACTATGTCTATTTTTAGACATGATGATCATATTTCATAAGTTGCAGGATGCCATTTGTGGATGGTTATTCAAGTTGGAAAAATAGATGAAATTCTATTTTTAGAATATTGGGCGAAGTCTATTTATAGATCGTCAATCTACAAATAGATGCATGTCGATTATTATTAGCTCTTAATAATAATCAGACTCTAAACATCAACTTATTCTCTTGGATCACTTCAGTTCAGTGCACAGATGTGGAACATCAGTGGACTGAGGGAATTATGCAATTCCCAAGGGTTTACTGGAGCTAATGCATGGAGGACTCAGTTAGAACTCAAGTGGCAGAGTTATGACACAGTTAGAAGAAGTAGTTATGGAGTTGTATTCAGTTTAACTCAGTTAGACTCAGTTGAGCTAGTTGTATCTAGTCTAACTGATTGATACACTAGTGAGAGTGGAGTGAATTAATTATTTAATTAATTCACAAATAATAACTCATTAATCAACTGAACAATACAGCAGTTAACTACAGTGCATGGCAGTTTCAATGGAGACCCAGCGGAGATATAGGTGAAAGGGCAAGATAGACTATCTGTTGTGACTATAGTGATGCATTGATTGCATCGCACACACATTGGAGTTGTCAATGAGGATTGCGCAGTCAAGGCAAGGGTAATTCGAATTCATTCAGAGCTATTCTTCAACATGGATTGCGTAGTGGAGGTAGGCTAGCATGAGGCAAAGATCGGTGCATGGATTTGCAAGATTCGTCCCGATTAGTGTATGACGATTGTACTATACTGAGAGCTTGTGATAAGCTCTATATAATTTGTATGAGATTTTCATATGATCTCCATGTTACATAATATATAGTTGTGGTTTTCAGCTTCAGGCTTTCCCGGTTAAAAACTGTGTTATGTGCGGTTGATTATTTTTGTTTATGCTTCACATGTGTTTGCAATTAATTTTTCCGCAAAAGGTTAACAAGTGGAATAGATTCAGTATCTTGCATAAAGTTAAATAGTGTGAGATCAAGTGGATCTAGGACATATGCATGCTTATTGCATATAATTTCTACATGGTATCGGAGAATTGTTGATTGAAGATTGCAATTTTGAAGTGTGTTGAGTGTGGAGCCTGATTTTCTTCCTGATTCAAAGATCCTTGTTTTAGCTGGATGTATACCCCAGGAAAATTGTACACCCTTGCACGGGGTGCGGGGGGGACTTGTCCCCCCCGCGGGGTCCAAGGGGGCTGACCCCCCCGGCTGGGGGGTCCGGGGGCCAGTGGTCCCCCGGCGAGGGTTTCGGGGGAAGCGCCCCCGAAGCCAAAAATAGATATAAAATTGCCTTGTAAAAGTATAGTAATTTCTAGTCAATCTGGGTCGTTCATTAGGCGGATGATCTGACGGTAGAATTTATGTTTATTTAGGGTTTTTTTCCCTAGAAGGCAACCCCTCGCTTTTATGAGGGTATTGTATTGCAGCTGTGAAATGAATGTGTATTCTCTGAGCGAGAAACAGATAGGGAGACTGTGAGAGAGAACAGAGGATATTACAGCGGATCTGCTGTAGGTTTTGTCTCTTCATTTTGTTGGATAATAGAAAGGAAGGACTGGCTGTTCGGGGTGGACATAGCCCAAACTGGGTGAACCACATATATCTGTGTCTCTCTGATTTTATGTGTTTTGTGTGCTTGTATTTTCCGCATATTTTATGTGTTGCATTGCTCTGTAATATTTAAATTTCTAACAACTGGTATCAGAGCCGAAGGTATATTTGGCTGATAAACTCACAGGAAAGAAGGGTTCCTGGTTCGAGTGGGAGCAATGGCAAAAGATGCTAAGTTTATGGTCGAGAAATTTAACGGCCAAAACTTCCCGTTGTGGAAGATGCAGATGGAAGATTATCTGTATCAGAAAGATCTGTACCTACCATTCAATGGAAAAGCAAAGAATTCGGCGGCCATGACAGACGCGGAATGGAACATTCTCGATAGAAAGTCACTCGGAACAGTACATTTGTGCCTTGCGGCGTCAGTCGCCTTCAATATTTCGAAGGAAACAACAACAGAGGGTTTGATGCAGACATTGGAAAAATTGTATGAAAAACCCTTGGCCTCAAACAAGGTATTTCTTATGAAACGACTATTTAATATGAAGATGTCGGAAGGTGGATTTGTTGTAGACCATTTGAATGATTTTAATACAGTTACCAATCAGTTAAGTTCTGTAGGGGTAAAATTTGATGATGAAGTTAGAGCTATGTTATTCTTATGCTCATTGCCAGAGAGTTGAAATGGTTTAGTAATGGCCATTAGTAACTTTGTCTCTGGATCTAGTACTTTAAAGTTTGATGATGTTGTCAGCGCTATCCTTAGCGAGGAAATGCGATGGAAAAGCTCCGGTGAGACATCGGGTAATTCCTTGAGTGCAGAGTCTAGGGGAAGAAGAATGGAAAGAGGAAAGAGCTTGGGATATCGCAGTAAATCAAGGAAAGGCAGATCCAATTCCAGATTGGGGATAGTGTGCTGGAAATGTGGAAAGAAAGGACACTTAAAGAAAGACTGTAGATCTCGGAAGGGAAAAGAAGGAGATGCACAGCAAGAAAACAATCATGAAGCAAATGTGACAGGTGATGTGTTACAAGATGCTTATATTCTTTCTTTCGAAAATGTTACTGATTCTTGGGTTGTAGATTCAGGTGCTTGATTCCATGCCACACCTGATAAGAAATATTTTCATGACTATGTTCAAGGAGATTTTGGACAAGTTCGTTTGGGTGATGATAAACCCTGTAAAATTGTTGGAATGGGTAAGGTTCTTGTAAAACAGCAGAATGGAAACCAATGGCTACTAAAGGAGGTAAGGCATGTTCCAGATCTAAAGAAAAATATGATTTCAATAGGGCAGTTAGGCGATGAAGGTTGTGTGACAACTTTCACAAATAAAGCTTGGAAGGTCACTAAAGGAGCCCTGGTAATAGCAAAAGGAGAAAAGGTTGGTACATTGTATTTGTGTAATGGTATTTCTAACTCTGTTAATGCTTTAACTTCCAAAGGAGCAGATGCAGCATTATGGCATCATAGTCTCAGACATATGAGTGAGAAGGGGATGAAGATTCTTCACTCAAGAAATTTGTTGCCAGGTTTGAAGAATGTTGATTTGGATTTCTATGAGAATTTCATTTATGGAAAACAAAAGAGAGTCAGATTTCTCAGAGTTGGGAAAGAAAAGAAGAGTGAAAAATTGGAGCTTGTGCATACAGATGTATTGGGACCTGCTCAGGTATCATCTCTCCGTGGCTCTCGCTATTATGTTACGTTTATTGATGATGCAACTAGAAAAACTTGGATTTATTGTATTCAAAATAAATCTGATGTATTTAATACTTTCGATAAATGGAAAGCTTTGGTTGAGATTGAGACAGGAAAGAAATTAAAGTGTCTCAGATCAGACAATGGAGGTGAATATTGCAACAAAGAGTTTGATAGGTACTGTTCAGAGCATGGAATTCGTAGAGAGAAGACAGTTCCAAGAACACCACAAGAAAATGGTGTGTCAGAAAGGATGAACAGAACAATCATGGAGCGTGCAAGGTGCATGAGATTGCATGCAGGATTGCCTTTACAATTTTGGGCAGATGCTGTAGATACTGTTGTTTATCTAATAAGAAGAGGGCATTCAAGTTCCTTGGATGGTGGTATTCCAGAGGAAGCATGGACAGGTAAAAAGTGTTACACCATTTTTTGGTCATCTAACCTATTATCATTAGATGGACCCAAGTACACCATGTAAGACCAATTTTACCCTAAGTAAAATTGCTTTCTATGTGAAATAACTTAGTAAAACACCTTTATTAAGTTGTTTATGGTCTAAACAGGAAACCCCAAAAGGAAATAATAAATAAATCTATATTTGTTTATATTTCCTCAAATAATAATTAGTTAAACATCAATTTAATTATTATTCCTGGTCATATTTAACCCAAAACAAGGAAATCAATTAAATAAATCCTTATTTATTTGATTATTTCCGAGGAATAAGTTATTTAATCCTTATTTAAATAATATTCCTAGTTAAATTTGACTAAATCATTTATAAATAATTAAATAAATCATTATTTATTTAATTAAATTTCCACCATTTCCTTAAAATAATAAATAAATCATTTATTTATTTATTATTTATAAATAAAGGAATTGATCCATGTCAAAAATCCTTTTCCCTCCAAAAAATATAATAAAATATTCCTAAAAGGTGGTTCTAGAATTTGGTTAATAATATTTTATTCATGCACCAAGTCCTAGATCGCCCTAATATTTTGTTATAAATAGAAGGGTTTTCTCATTCATTTGTCACCTTTGATTGCATCAGATCACTCTGGATCTATACACTTGGTCACATTTTCTCCATTTTTTCCTTGTGAGCTCCCATTGAGTTCTATGTTTGTCTGGGCTTTCTACACCAACAAGAGAGAGAAATTTTAGATCTGAAATGCTGAGGACTGTCAAGAACCCATCCCATTGAGGAGAACCGAAAAACACCTTTCTTGTTTTCCTCTCAGGTGCCCCCTTTTTATATAATATACAAAAAATTATTTCAAATACATTGTTCTTGTCTTGTCTATTGGATGCATGGAGCCATATTTCATTTTTACTGCTTAATGTCTTTTATGCTTAGATCTGGACATGTGCAGCATCATTTCGATCAACTAAATGCAGACTTAAAGATATTGGCAGTCATACTTGATGCTAGGGCTATTTGTTATGCGTAGCTAAAGTGGTCTTTTACGACGAATGATTCATACTAACAAAAAGGTAAACTACTCTTTTTTAAAACCATTTGGTTGTGAGGCCTTTGTCCATATTAATAAAGAAAATAGAACAAAGCTTGAGGCAAAATCAAAGAAATGTACCTTTATTGGATATGGTTCTAATGAATTTGGTTATCGCTTATATGATTATGAAAATCACAAAATCATTAGTAGCAGAGATGTAATATTCAATGAAAAGGTCTTGTATAAGAATCAGTTGCAGGAAAAGAAACAGGAAAAAGAAAGCAAGGAATACGTGGTTCTTGATGAGATAACTGAAAAAGTAAAGGTGCCTGAAAATGATAATAATCAACAACCACAGCAGTAGCAACCACCACAATAGCAACAGGCACCTCAAACACCTAAAAGTGGTGTTAGAAGATCTACCAGGATAAGTAGACCCCCTGAATGATACTCTCCTTCATTATATTATTTATTGTTGATTTATTTTGGTGAACCTGAATGTTATGAAGAAGAAATGCAGGTTGAAAGCAGGAAGAAGTGGGAGCTAGCCATGGAAGAAGAGATGGACTCCTTAATGCATAACCAGACTTGGGACTTGGTCAGGTTGCCTTCAGGTAAAACTACATTGTAGAATAAATGGGTTTACAGGCTGAAGGAAGAAGATGGAGGAAAACAGAGGTACAAAGCTAGACTTGTGGTGAAGGGGTTTGCACAAAAGAAAGGTATTGATTTTGATGAAATATTTTCTCCTGTTGTTAAGATGAATTCAATCAGAACTATCTTAAGTCTTGTAGCAGCAGAAGATTTACATCTTGAACGGTTAGATGTAAAGACAACATTTCTCCATGGAGATTTGGAGGAAGAGATATACATGCAGCAACCTGAAGGATATGAGGTAAAAGGGAAAGAAAAATTGGTGTGCAGGTTAAAGAAGAGCTTGTATGGCTTAAAACAGGCTCCAAGGCAGTGGTATCTAAAATTTGACAAGTTTATGTCTGAACGAGGTTATACTAGATGTCACTCTGATCATTGTGTTTATCTGAAAAGGAAAAATGATGGCAGCTATATTATATTGTTATTGTATGTAGATGACATGCTTGTTGCAGGGTCTAACATGCAGGAAATAAATGTGCTCAAAAGAAAATTGGCAAATTCATTTGCAATGAAGGATTTGGGAGCTGCAAAACAAATCCTTGGTATGAGGATAACTAGAGACGGGAAAAATCGCAAATTAACACTGTCTCAGAATGAGTACATAGAAAAGGTGTTGAAAAGATTTAATATGCAGAATGCAAAACCAGTTAGTACACCTTTTGCTAGCCATTTCAAACTTAGTAAGGAGATGTGCCCAAAGACCCAGGAAGACATGGATTATATGTCTAAAGTTCCATATGCATCAGCAGTTGGAAGCTTAATGTATGCAATGGTCTGCACAAGGCCTGATATTGCACATGCAGTGGGATTTGTAAGCATGTACATGAATAATCCAGGAAAAGGACATTGGATGGCAGTAAAATGGATTCTCAGATATTTGAGAGGTACCACAAATCAAGCATTATGCTTCGGTGGTTCAAGCATTGCCCTACAGGGATATGTTGCTGCAGATATGGCAGGTGACAGAGATAACAGGAGGAGCACTACAGGATATGTATTTACTGTAGGTGGAACAACTTTCGGTTGGGTTCCAAAAATCCAAAGTGTTGTTGCACTTTCAACAACAGAAGCAGAGTATGTTGCTGCTACAGAGGCTAGTAAAGAAATGATTTGGTTACAAAGGCTTATGGGTGAATTGGGTAAGAAGCATGATATGGGCACGTTATACAGTGATAGCCAAAGTGCCATTCATCTTGAAAAGAACTCAGCATTTCATTCCAGGACTAAACACATACATCTCAAGTACCATTTCATACGGTCAGTATTGGAAGATGGAGAGTTGAAGATGGAAAAGATACACACTAGCCAAAATCCTGCAGATATGCTAACAAAAGTTGTAACTAGGGAGAAACTGAAAATGTGCTCAGTTTCAATTGGTCTTCAAGGATGATGAAGAAGATGAGGAACAGCCAAGTCCAAAGAGGAGTCATTGTCCATCAAATGAATTAGTCTCCAAGTGGGAGATTGTTGGGTGTGGAGCCTGATTTTCTTCCTGATTCATAGATCCTTGTTTTAGCTGGATGTATACCCCAGTAAAATTGTACACCCTTGCACTTGGGGGGGTGCAGGGGGGACTTGTCCCCCCTACGGGGTCCGGGGGGGTGCAGGGGGGACTTGTCCCCCCCACGGGGTCCGGGGGGGCCAACCCCCCCGGCTGGGGGGTTCAGGGGCCAGCGGTCCCCCGGCAGGGGTTTCGGGAGCAGCGCCCCGAAGCCAAAAATAGATGTAAAATTGGCTTGTAAAATTATATTAATTTCTAGTCAATCTGGGCCATTCATTAGGCAGATGATCTGACAGTAGAAGTTATGTTTAGTTTAGGGTTTTTTCCCTAGAAGGCAACCGCTCGTTTTTATGAGGGTATTGTATTACGGCTGTGAAATTAATGTGCATTCTCTGAGCGAGAAACAGATAGGGAGACTGTGAGAGAGAACAGAGGATATTACAGCAGATCCGTTGTAGGTTTTGTCTCTTCATTTTGCTGGATAATAGAAAGGAAGGACTGGCTATTCAGGGTGGACGTAGCCCAAACTGGGTGAACCACATATATATGTGTCTCTCTGGTTTTATGTGTTTTGTGTGCTTGTATTTTCTGCATATTTTATGTGTTTCATTGCTCTGTAATATTTAACTTTCTAACAAAGTGATTTTGTGCTGGTGGACAATTCGAATTTTCTATAGAAGATTCTTGGTGCAGAAATCGAGTATACATTGAAATGTCTTTCAACGGGTTGAGATTGGAGTATGCCCTTGATGGGAGCTCGAATTAAATACCCTGGAAGGATAGGATGGAGGAAATTCTGGAGGATAATGGGTTGAAGGAGTTCATCGATAGAGATGTTCCTAAGCCGGGATCTAGTGATGATGCATTACTTGATGCATGGAAAAAGAAGACAACAAAGACGAGGAGAATTATGTTGGAAGGTGTGAAGGACCATATTGTGTCCAGCCTTCATGGGAAAGCCACTCCATTCTTAATGTGGAAGGCTTTGACAGACTTTTTCCAAAGCAGAAGTGACCAGAGGAAATTGGCGCTTAAAGACAAGCTTAGAAAAATAAAAATGGAGAAAGGCGACAGTATTCCAAAATACCTCACGAAGTTTGTCCACTGCAAGGATGAAATGGAAAGTGTGGGGTTTACTGTTGATGAAGAATACTTAGTAAGCTTGGCTCTCCTTGGGCTTCTGAATATTTTTCATAGCTACGAAGACTCTGTCAATGGACGGGAGAAACTGTTGGGATGGGAGCAACTTTGGTCGGATCTTGTGCAGGAGGAGATAAGGCGGGGTCCCAGGGATGGATCTTCATCGAAGAATGAAGATGAAGAGAATTGCGCTTTGGCTGCCAAAGAAAGGAAAGGGAAGGGGAAGAAATCTTCTTCAAAATCCAGTGCTAAAGGAAAGAAGCAAGATTTTTCCAAAGTGAAGTGTTTTCACTATCACGAGCATGGACATTTCGCCACTAACTATCCACAAAAGAAGAAGAACAAGCAGGCTGTTGTATCTGCAACTGGAGATGCCTTAGCCTCGCAATTTGAGCTTGATTTCTCCTTGATCACTTGCTTGGTTTCAAGTTGCATGGGATCGGTGTGGTACCTTGATAGTGGTGTGTCTTTCCATATGACGGGAGACAAAGAGTTGTTTAGTGACTTGGAGGAGAAGGACCTCCAGATGCATATAGAGATGGGAGATGATGGTCAATACAGTGCTACTGGCATTGGGACTATTCCCTTTGAGAGGGAGTCTAGTAATCCATTCTTGTTGAAGAATCTCATGCATGTTCCAGGTCTGAAGAAGAACTTGGTCTCAATTGCAATGCTGGAAGATAAGGGTTATGGTGTTGTTTCGGTAGAATAAGATGACCTTCGGCCTTAAAAAACAACAGGTCAAACCAAGAAGATAGGGGTTCGAATTAAGAATCTCTACAAGCTGGAGGTAGATGGCTGTGCTGCAATGGTGGGAAAAGCAGAAGAAGTGGTGAGCCGAGATGAGGGAAAATTATTGCACAGGAGATTGGGCCATCTTCACCATTGTGCTTTGAAGATTTTGTAGCAAATTTCTACTAGACTTCCCAAGGGTACTCTTGCGCAGTCAGATTAGTGCAAGGGATGTACTATGGGTAAGTTTGTGAAGACCACCTTTCATGAGAAGGAGAATCGTGCTTCGGTGATCCTGGAGAGAAGTCACACAGACGTGTGTGGACCTTTCTCAGTTGCTTCAACATTAAAACACAAGTATTATGTGATATTTGTTGATGAATATTCTTGTATATATTGGATCTTCTTCATGCAGAAGAAGAGTGAAACATTATCAAAGTTCTGTGAGTTCAAGGCATTGGTAGAGAAGGAGTCGGGGAAGCAAGTGAAAGCTCTACGGAGCGATAATGGTGGTGAATACATCTCAGGAAAATTCAAAGACTTCTGTAGCAAAGAAGGAATTCGATGAGAAATCATAGCGCCTCATAACCCACAGCAAAATGGGGTCGCGGAGAGAAAGAATAGAATGATTGTGGGTGCTGCACGAGTGATGTTGCATGATCAGGGCTTACCGATGCACTTGTGGGCGGAAGCATGCAACACTATGGTTTATGTGCAAAACCATTGTCCTCATAGAGTACTTGGCATGAGTACACCTGAAGAAGCTTTTACTGGTAAGAAGCCTGATATTTCTCATTTGAAGATTTTTGGCCCACCTATTTACATTCATGTGACGAAGGACGCCAGGAAGAAGCTAGAGCCAACTGCAGAAGTTGGGATATTTTTGGGGTACACAGAAACACCCCATAACTATCATGTGTATTTTCCAAATGGTTGGATGACTGTTGTGTGACGGGATATAAAATTCAATGAGGTGAAAGCCATGAAGTTATCGCTTGAGGTGGAGCTACACTTGCATGCGGAGGAGGAACTTCTTGTTCCCAAAGATGAACCTCTGGATGTGGAATAGCCACAGGAGGAGATTCATGGAGTGGAGGAGTCCACTTATGCAGAACAAAACATCAGACAAGGAAGAGAGCTTACCACAGAAGCTGAGAGACTGAAGCTTGATGCAACACAGAATGTAGGAGTCCCTACATCACAGTGCAGACAGATATAGTCACCTGACCGATATATTGGATACATGGATCTTATGAGCAAGCGTATTGTGATAGAGCCATCTTCTTTTGAAGAAGCAGTGTAGGAGCCCACATGGGTAGATGCCATGGTGGAGGTGTATGACTCCATTGTCAAAAACAATGCTTGGGAGATTGTTCCAAGGCTAGTGGGAAATTCAGTTGTAGGATCAAGATGGATCTACAAGGTAAAGCAAGCTGCTGATGGGAGTGTCGAGAAGTATAAGGCAATATTTTTTGCCCGGGGCTTCTCACAAATTGAGGGGATTGACTATGAAGAAACCTTTGCACCTGTTGCATGGTATTCTTCCATACGGACCATCCTTTCTCTCTCAGCGCAGATGGGTTGGCACATTGATCATATGGATGTGAAGACTGCGTTCCTTAATGGGATCATTGAGGAAGAGGTGTACATTGAGAAGCCTGAAGGATTTGAGATATTCAGCAGTGAGTTGCATGTGTGCAGGCTCAAAAGAGCACTGTATGGCTGAAACAAGCACCCCGTGCTTGGTACACTCGGATCGACAGCTATTTCACTGGACTTGGCTTCACCAAGAGTGAGGTGGATGCAAACCTGTACCAGATTCTGGTTGAGGGTAAGCTTTTAATCATTGTACTTTATGTTGATGATTTAATACTAACAGGTGATGAGCAGTTGATACACTCATGCAAGGAAGATCTTGCAAAGGAGTTTGAGATGAAGGATTTGGGCCTCCTTCATTATTTCCTTGGATTGGAAAAATGGTAGCAGGAAGGTGAACTGTTTGTGTCTCAAGGCAAGTATGCCCGGGAGATACTGGAGAAGTTTCACATGCAAGGCTGCAAGCCTATCGACACTCCTCTTCCAGTAAATTGGAAGAAAGAGGATGCTACATCGACAGAGGTAGTGGATGCCATTGTTTATCGACAGTTGGTGGGTTCACTCATGTATTTAGTCAATACAAGACCGGACATATGCTATGCAGTGAACCAGCTTTCACAAGCGATGGTTAAGCCTACCAAGCTCTTTTGGAAGGCAGGAAAGCATGTCCTGAGATATCTCAGGGGCACATTTGAGTATGGTTTATGGTATAGACAAACGGATGAGGTGAAGTTGCATGGCTTCACGGATGCAAATTGGGTAGGAAGCCCAACAGACAGAAAGAGCACATCAGGAGGGATTTTCAGTATCGGATCTACGGCAGTTTCTTGGTACAGCAGGAAACAAAGATCTGTGGCACTCATTCCAACGGAAGCAAAATACATGGCAGCAAGTCAAGCTGCATGTGAGGCTATCAGGATGAGGAAGATCTTGGTTGGTTTGTTCGATTCACATTTAGATCCCACGGTGATACATTGTGATAATCAGAGTTGCATTAAACTCTCAGTTAATCCTCTGTTTCATGATAGATCTAAACAAATTGATATCCGGTATCATCATATCAGAGATAGTGTGTAGCGGAAGATCATGTTGCTTCAGTACATTCCTACGGAGGATTAGGATGTAGATATTCTGACAAAGGCGCTCACTAGGAGAAAATTTGAATACCATAGAGGCAGGATCAGGGTGAAGGATAATCCCTATCTTGTTGAGAGGGAGTGTTGAGATTCAACAAGATTATGAGCTTAGTGAAAAGAGTCGCCTTCACTAAGTGGGCCCACAGGCTATTTTTGGCGCAAGTCTATTTTTAGACTATGTCTATTTTTAGACATGATGATCATATTTCAGAAGTTGCAGGATGCTATTTGTGGATGGTTGATCAAGTTGGAAAAATATTTGAAATTATATTTTTAGAATATTGGGCAAAATCTATTTATAGATCGCCAATCTAAAAATAAATGCATGTCGATTATTATTAGCTCTTAATAATAATCAGACACTAAACAACAACTTATTCTCTTGGAGCACTTTGTTTCAGTGCATAGATGTGGCACATCAGTGGACTGAGGGAATTACGCAATTCCCAAGGGTTTACTAGAGCTAATGCATGGAGGACTCAGTTAGAACTCAAGTGGCAGAGTTATGACATAGTTGGAAGAAGTAGTTATGGAGTTGTATTCAGTTTAACTCAGTTAGACTCGGTTGAGCTAGTTGTATCTAGTCTAACTGATTGATACACTAGTGAGAGTGGAGTGAATTAATTAGTTAATTAATTCACAAATAATAACTCATTAATCAACTGAACAATACAACAATTAACTATAGTGCATGGCAGTTTCAGTGGAGACCCAGTGGAGAGATAGGTGAAAGGGCAAGATAGACTATTTGTTGTGACTATAGTGATGCATTGATTGCATCACACACACATTGGAGTTGCAAATGAGGATTGCGCAGTCAATGCAAGGGTAATTCGAATTCATTCAGAGCTATTCTTCAGCAGGGATTGCGCAGTGGAGGCAGGCTAGCAGGAGGCAAAGATCGGTGCATGGATTTGCAAGATTGGTCCTGATTAGTGTATGAAAATTATACTGTACTGAGAGCTTGCGATAAGATTTGTATCCTTTGTATGATATTTTCATATGATCTCCATGTTACATAATATATAGTTGGGGTTTTCAGCTTCAGGCTTTCCCGGTTAAAAACTATGTTATGTGCGATTGATTATTTTTGTTTATGCTTCACATGTGTTTGCAATTAATTTTTCCGAAAAAGATTAACAAGTGGAATAGATTCAGTATATTGCATAAATTTAAATAGTGTGAGATCAGGTGGATCTAGGACATATGCATGCTTAGTGCATATAATTTCTACATTTTGTTCTCTTGGGTTTCCATTTTTTTTCAATAATAAAAAACATCCTTGAGCCTCATTTTAACACAGTTCAGAGGAATGTGTATGCCACATCGCTTCTCAAAGATAAGCTACCATCACCCCAGCTAGTTTATTTCCATTCTATAACCATTTTTCAGTTATTTGATATTAATGAAAAGAAGAATTATTTCTACTGCATCTCTATGTTTATGTTTATATCTGTATTTTTTTGCATTCTAACATAAATTTGGATCAAAAGTGGACCCAATGATCGTGCACCCAGCCAACACGCATCTTCTTTGCCACTTTTTTCCATTATTCATAACACATCCTTGTAGACAAGGAAATCTATGGTATCCTCATCTCCCTACCCTTGCCAAATTCTCTTCACCAATATTCTCTCGACGTTTCAAACCAATGAGTAAGCTATCAAGGCGTACAATGATCCCAGTATGTTTGCAAGGGTGCTCACCAAGTACATGATGTGTATTGAAATTATGCAGGGGCACCCAAGACATCCTCTTCCACCAACTAACCCACTATTGTGTTCATTTTTTCTAGCCAATGACTAATGGAGGCTAGAGCTATAAGGATAGAATATGAAACACCTTGAAAATTAATGTACAATGTGGCCACTAAAGCCATAATATTACTCTATAAATTCCTAAGTCTCACAAGTTATCTTTCATGACATTATTCAGAAATTACAACATGTGATATGCCCTAATGTGATTCATAAGGCCTTCTTTAAGTTTCCCTTTAAAATTGGGAAGGTCTAAAATAACCTAGTACATGCATGTTTACAAAATTTTCATCATAATTGATAGGGTTTATTTAATCGTCACAATTTTGGGACTTAACTAAGTCTTGTAATTTTTTAATAAAAGGATAAGTTTTATTCCCTCCAAAGGGAGGAGAGGAAGTCCCTCCTCTTGAAGCATTTCCTCCAAAATAAACACCTATTGAATACTGAATACCAATAGACATGTTGATACATGGAACCACATTACTAATTACTTATGCTCTATCTGAGGGAAGATACTCAAATGAAGAGGGTCATGCTTGAAGTCTAAGAGAGCATCTATTTTTTTACAACATTTATGGTACAATTCCTTACAAAAGTCTTTAGATCTTCAAATGTGTTAGTTTTAGATTATTCAATACAAATGAAAAATATGTTGGGTATGTGTTATATTATTTGCATGAATAGCCCAATGTTTGATTCATATCTTCCAAATGCAATGGAGGGATGGTACCCTCCCTATCTAGAGGGGTCATCAAGAGGAAAAACCCCTAATTTGTCTTTTAGGGGAAGTGGTACCCAAGAAAATATCTAATGGTATAGGTAAATAATTGCCAAAATTTATGAGAGGATTGTGGTAGTGGTACCAAACTTATTAGAGGTATGGGTTATGTACACTCCTTTCCAGAGACTTCTAACTTCCCACCTAACCCATCAAGGAAGGAAACCCTAGGAAGAGGAAAGGGACAAGGAAAATAACTTGTTGGGATGCAAAAGAGGAGCGAAGAGAATAATATTAGTGTAAAGAGTTGAGAGGATGCTTTCATGGGAAGTAAAGAAAAATCCATGTGCATGATTGAGTCCACCAAGTTGTGAGACATGACAAAATTTGAGTCCTTAATGTAAGCTAAAGGGCTATCTAGACTTTTTGAGGAATTTGTCTGTGTTATGTGCAATCACACAAAGTCTTCAGGAAGGAATCTTGGATGAGTGAATATGATGATAAAATTCCTAAAATATTCAATCAATCAAATCAAAATTCAACAATTAAAAAAATTGCAACAAAATTGAATATGGCATCCAACTTATTAAAAAAAGGCCATCGATTCATGATGATCATCTTGAAGACTATACAGAAGAACAAGAGCTCTATATAGAAGAACAAGGGCTCTATACATAAGGGCTTTTATCTCCAATTCCTCCTCGACGGTGGGCATCAACTTCTTTATTTTGAATATTGAATGAATTATTGGTAATTTTTAAATTTTTAAATATTTTGAAACTTGAATTTATAGATTTAAAAAAAAAAAAATAGAAATTGATTTTAATTTTGTTTTTTCAAATTTGAACATATCTCCATATTTAAGATTATTTTAGAGATTTAACTTTATTTAGTTGGCATGAACAACTCACACTATATCTATGGATTATTTGGAAATCTACAATTTATCATTATATCTATAGAATATTTTGAAATCTATAATCAAATTTAAATGAAAAATTGAATTACAAAATATTTTAATAATCTACAGTCTAATTGAAGCAATGTCTATTTTACCTCTCAAATATTATGAAACCTGCCATCATATTTACTTTAGATATCATTTTTGGGATTCAACTGCGTTAATTTAGTCATTCATCTATGACCATTTCCATGAGAGATAGTCATAACTGACTAATTTCTCATGATTTTTGAATAGTCTACTTAGCACTCATTGCATCGAGTGATGCTCATAGGGGGTGAAGAAGTGGGATTGAAACTAGTGAAATGAATCACATAGCGTCAATCATCACTTCCGGGGCTTGCACTCGGTAACCAGAACTTCCCAGGAGGCCACCCATCCCAGAACTCCTTTGGCTCAAGCACGCTTAACTGTGGAGTTTTTCCCCACAATCAAGCCCACTTAGCTTGCTACCCCATTTGCAAAACCTTAGCAACTATTGTGCCTCATGAACCATTCAAGAAGAGATCCCTTTACTCTTAATATTTTAATTATGAGGGGTTTCCGCAGTGCATTATTTTAGATATCATTTTTGGGATTCAACTGCGTTAATTTAGTCATTCATCTATGACCATTTCCATGAGAGGTAGTCGTAACTGACTAATTTCTCATGATTTTTGAATAGTCCACTTAGCACTCATTACATCGGGTGATGCTCACAGGGGTGAAGAGGTGGGATTGAAACTAGTGAAATGAATCACATAGCGTCAATCATCACTTCCGGGTCTCGCACCTAGTAACCAAAACTTCCTGGGAGGTCACCCATCCCAGAACTCCTCTGGCTCAAGCGCACTTAACTGTGGAGTTTTTCCCACAATCAAGCCCACTTAGCTTGCTACCCCATTTGCAAAACCTTAGGAGCTATTGTGTCTCATGAACCATTCAAGAAGAGATCCCTTTACTCGTAGTATTTTAAGTATGAGGGGTTTCCACAGTGCATTATTTAAGATATCACTTTTGGGATTCAACTGCGTTAATTTAGTCATTCATCTATGACCATTTCCATGAGAGGTAGTCGTAACTGACTAATTTCTCATTATCTTTGAATATTCCACTTATCACTCATTGCATCGGGTGATTCTCACAGGGGTGAAGAAGTGGGATTGAAACTAGTGAAATGAATCACATAGCGTCAATCATCACTTCCGGGGCTTGCACCCGGTAACCAGAACTTCCCGGGAGGTCACCCATCCCAGAACTCCTCTGGCTTAAGCAATGAGTGCTAAGTGGACTATTCAAAAATCACGAGAAATTAGTCAGTTATGACTACCTCCCATGGAAATGGTCATAGATGAATGACTAAATTAACGCAGTTGAATCCCAAAAATGATATCTAAAATAATGCACTGCGGAAACCCCTCATAATCATATTTATTTATTATAATAAGTAAAACAAAATTAATTTCCAAAATATTTTACAATTTGAAATTGAAATAAAATTAACCATTTATCAAACACTCTTAATTATCAAACACAACATATTGCTCCGTTGTTCTTAGGAAGGCCAAGTCTCCCAAAAGAAACCTGAGCAAGCCTGAGCTTCTTGCCTTCAAATCCCTAAGGGACAACCCTAGAATTGTCATCCTAAAGGTTGATAAGGGTGGTGCCATTATCATTTTGGATAAATCTGACTATGTCACCAAAATGGTTTTCCATCTCTCCAATAGTGGGAGTTACACTAAGCTAAAAAAGAATCCCCTTAAAGTTGTTTCTAAGGAGATTTCCCTCGACATTAAGTCAGTTCCCTCCCTTAATCCTTTCTCTAGAAAGATTACTGAGAGCAATCCCTTCACCCCCGAGATTTATGGTCTTCCAAAAATTCATAAACTTGGAGCCCCTTTAAGACCTATTGTTAACACAATAGGTGATCCCTCTTTTCATCTTGCTAAATTCTTAGCCCAGAAGCTTAAGCCCCTTGTGAGTCTCATGGACTCCTATGTTAAGGACTCATCTTCCTTTATCAGAGAATGGATGGACATCAAGTTGGAACCTGGGGATTTATTGGCCAGCTTTGACGTTGTTTCCTTATTTACTAAGGTCCCCATCCAGGAATCCATTGATTTCATTAAGCGGGTCTCAAACCAGCACACTTCCAATTTAATATTCCAAAATTGGAAAAGCTACACTATTGGGAATATCTTAAGATATTACCAATGTGGAGATCAGCAATACATAAACATGCCAATGGAGTAGCAGTGATACATTAATACCAAGAATGCCAGAAGATCCACATAACCATTACATTAGATTATAGCAGCAACAATGTATACAAGATCTTGAGGAAATGATCTCTCAAGCTAGGCAATGCAGCCTCAATAAAACATATACATGACAGATGGAGAAACACTGCTACATGAAAGAAGCCCTGGCTATGGGCAGTCTATTATGGATAACTGCTGCAAATTAAATTCAACACATGAATATAAAAATATAGAGCTCAAATATAGATGGGGGAGCAAGATCTCAACCCCTGGAAACAACAATGCACAATCCTTAGAAGGATTGGCTGAAATATAGACAAAATGGCAATTCTGCAGAAATGTCGGAGTAGTAGTGTAGTGGCTGCAACTCAGAAACTAGAAATGGATGAAGATAGCCGATGATGCTGCAAATGATGGCTGAATCTCATCTAAAGGATCTCTCAGGTGAAAGGCTGATCCAATCTCTGAAGATCTCACCCTCCAAAATAGTGGATAAATTCCCACTGCAATTGCACTCAGAAATAACACAGTCTAGAGAAGGGACTGTGCTGTTGGTGAAGGGAAGTGCTTTTCCTAATGCCAATGATCTGCAATAAGCTCAGGAATCTCCCTCACTAACCTCCCAGAGGAATATAGGCTCCCTCCTCTAAAAGATGAGCCAAGGAAATGGTGTTGTGGAGTCCCCCACTACAACACCCTGCAACACAAAGTTACCCTGCTTCAGGAATAACGCTGTGACTGAAGGAGGTGGCTTTGGCCTTGAGCCAAGGAATGTGGAGAATAAAGAAAAATCCCTTAACAGGCCTCTCAAGAAGGAGAAGGAATCCTAAACAGGAATTCCCCTGCATCTTTGTTAAATAGCAGGAGAATGCACAATGTCTGAATAGACAATGAAATCAATAATCGCATCCATGAATGACAATGGCTGCCTTGCCCTCCTTTTAAACAAGTGAAAGCTCTCTCTCCATGGGTCCCACTCATTATGGTTTCCTCCACCAAATATCCTCTTCCTCATTCACACTGTTGTCTTCTAAATTGATCCACTCCTCCTATGGCAGTGTTGTTGACTTGGTCAAACCCTGACCTTGTCTTCATGCAATTGTCCCCTTTCACACATAAGGGTGTGAAATCCAGTTCTTATGTCTATCCCTTTTCACATGTGAGGGATTTTATTCAGGTTTTCAATAAGCATGGGCCTCCTTACCCATTTATTTAGCTGCTAGGTGATAAAAGCAAAATTTTAATATTCCATCTAGCTATGTGCTAAAATGGGAATATTACAGTCCTCCCCTCCCAAATGTTGCTTGTCCTCAAGTAACTGCAAGGATAGAACTGGTAAGTCTCCACTCAAGGCATGGAGTCTGAAATGTGTTGAGGAACATCTTCCCCATGTGGATCCTCCATCCCCAAGAAATCATCCATACAGAATGAGTTACCTCCCAACATGGCAACTCCTGGAAATCATCTTCCACCTTTGGCTACTGCAATATAGATGGGCTGAAAATCTGATCTTGGTAGACAGAATAGTCTACCCCACATTATCCTCCTCTCCACTTGGGATAAGTACATAGTTTATGTTGATCTTAGGCTGCAATAATGTTGCTCTCAAATGGCAAGATGAAGACTAGACCTCCAAGGATCTCTTCTCCAACGTTATGAAACATGTTGTCCCAAATCATCTCATATGTGATGAGTTGGAAGTCACCATCATATGGCATCGAGTCAATCATATGGCTCACCTCAAATGGAAACAAATGTTTTGTTGTAGTGGCCACATACTCTCTCATGCTCCCATTAGAACATGCAATGCAAATAATGTGGGATATCTCTCCCCCAAGGGACTCATCCAACCAATGTGTCATTCCCCCAATCATGCTCCCAACAAGTATAGACAAAACAGGAACATAAGGAACCATAATGAGAACCATTCTTGTTGTCATGTGTAGCCAGGGAGAAGAACAATGGCCCCTTAATTTTAACCAACACAGTTCGACCCTCAACTACAAAAGAGTGTGATAAAAATTGTGGCTTCTCAACCACTTGTTTTCTACCCCACTCTCCTCATATGTATGGAGAAAGTGAATGATGTATGGTGCAAGGTGAGCATGTCCTCCAAAATACATTTCCTCCCCAAGTCCTCCTAGGGAGTGGTCACCAATATTGCTTGTGGCCTCAAGTAGACCATGGGGTCTAGAAAAAAGAATGCTCCTCCTTGGAGCAACATCCTATACATGTATGGTTAAGGGATGCATATATACATTATACAAATCATTATGCAAATAAATAATACCCTTACCATAAGTCTTGCTCATGCAAATGGAGTGGCCCAAAAATGAGTCTCCTCATATCCTCAAAGAGAAAGGAGGTGGTTGTGCTAACTCCTCCAAATAGTTATGTATCTCCTCCATCTGCACGTGATCCATGCATCTCCTCATATGTTGATCATACAATATCATGCAAGTAAAATGATCCTAGGAATACTCCATCAACAACTAGGAGCTCCAAGATGGATCCATCCTCCATAGTGACAATGTTGATGGTTCCTCATGAAGGAAATTTGTCATATGGTTATCTTCTTCTTTAACATCTCCCATGCCAAAGATGCAAGTTGGAAGGCTTATATCCTTCCCCTGCTGCTCCTGCCACAGCACAGAATCTGAAATGAGAGTGGGTACAAATGATCTTGAGAGAATGTCTCTCTCCTCCCTAAGTCTACCCAAGACTCTCAGCACTGTAAATTTTCCTCCCAAGGTCTCCACTCCTATAAAACCAATGAATGGTGCCTCAAAATGTGAAGCATCTCTCATCATCTACTGATCTGGTGGTATCCTTGGTGAAATGTCTCCATGCAATGAGACATCATCATCAAGAGTAGACTGCATGCATGAATGTACAAACTTGTCCCTGCTCTCACTGCACACTCCAGTCTCCCTCTTAGGTGCATCAACCTCATGACATAGACAGGGATGTGTGCTCCTCATCGCATGATGTTGATCATCCTCCCTCTCTCTCCCTGGTATCTCCATAGTTCCACACCTTATCATCAATGGCACATGTAGAACATGAGTTGTGCCTTGATCTCCATATATGAGATCCTGGGGAATTTCTTGCAATGACACAAGAATCCCTCTAGTTGGAGCAAGAGCTCCTCCTTCCTCTGCATGAGGTGCTAGATCAACTCCAGATCTAACAGCGTTGTTTCCCTTAGCTTCCTCAGCATGAATGGGAAACCCTCAAATAATGTTGCTGCAAATATGGAATTTCTCCGAAGGTGGAAGTAATTCTTGATCTTCAAAGGCCAAGGAGTTGTTGATCAGTGGTTGTCATTGATGTCAACCCAAGCAGCACCAAGGGCTAACCCAATATTGCATGGGAATTTTTACCTACCAAATTAAAATATTTTGGTTCAATAATGCTTTTGATGGTTTCTACTTGTCGAGATGTTTCCATTGATATATGGCACGCCATGTAATTCTTCACGGTTTGAGAGATATTCATGTTTGAAGTTTGTACCCCCAGTTAGTGGGCTAAAACCCCATGGGGTTGGGGCATGGGTCATTGAAAAGTCATAGTTAATATTTTTTAAGCTCCTAAAATCTCTCCCATGTTCACTTGTTGAAGCCCCTCTCAACTTAAGCATTTATATAAATTGTGATTTTCTTTTCCTCCTTAGGCAAGGGATTTTTCTATCTGAAACAAGTCATCATGGAATTTGCGCTCTAATGTTTTTTCTACGAAGGTTCAAAAGCTGAAAATTTTATGAGACGAGGCCGAAATCTTGAGGAAGCTGCTGTAGAAATTTCAGATCAAGGTGCGCAACATTTTTGGAGATATGATCTGTGGAAGTCAGGGTTTTTGCAGGGTCCTGAAATTCATCTAAAAGAAGTGACCTTGGTAAATTCGTCATAACTCTCTCTCTAAGTATCAGATTAGAATTCCATAAAAATTGGAAGATAGTGCATAGTCTGCACTTTTCTCTCTATCAATTTCAGAGCCAAATAAAGAAACAGTGACACGTGGCACGCCGTAAAATTGTGCTCTACTGAAACAGTCCATAATTAGGGCATTGTGAGATATTGGGTATAACTCTCTCTTGAAGAATCAAAATTGGGTCAAACTTGTGGCATTAGAAAGATGACTCAGAGGACTAGTACAAGACCGAAAATTACATATTGAGGATCTAAAATAACAGAGATACACCAGGTTCAATATCGAGCTCCTAGAAGGCAAGAAAAAGCTAGATCATGTGTTGTCAAGGGTTGCAAAGGACCAAACTTTCTATGGCACAAGAAGTTCATCATATTAAGTCTTCAAGTGGGCAGCACTGCATACAATCATTGTAAAGGTATCATTGTAAATACATTATTGTACAAATTGTACTAGTATCTATCTGCCAAGGGTTGAAGAGGCGGTGTTGGGAGGTCTAGGATCATCATTAGGTGGTTGTGTCAAAGTTGGGGTTATGGTCTAGTATATATTCTTCTTCTACATCATTTTATATCATTGTAAAGTGGACCATTTTCCCTGGTATGGGAGTCCATTCTTCTTTTATTCTTCTATAGGGTGGTAGGGTGGTGCTAGGGTGAGTTGTAGCTCATTGGGTGTTGGGGCATCCGTTCAGTTGACTACTGAAGAATCTCGGGCGTTGGAGCGTCCATCCAGTGGGAGATGGAGAAGAATGCTTTTCTAGATTCTAGGAAGTTGGAGCTTTATTTTCAATTGGAGTTGAATATTAAAGAATTATTAGAAAAGCATTAGGTTGTTTTTGTCCCGGAGTGGGTTTCCACCTTAAAAACTGTGTTCATTTAGTGTTCCTCTTGTTTGCTGCTATCATTGTACAAACACTGATAATAATTTAAGATTAACTAATGCTCTAATTGAAAGGAATACTGATTCAGCCCCCCCCCCCCCCTCAGTATTTCCAACAATTGGTATCAAAGCTTGGTTCCTTCAATAGCAGTTTAACAGCTGGAAGGATGTCATGGAGCACACCAAGAATGGTGTACCTCTATTCAATGAAAATAATTATGCACTTTGGAAAGGAAGAATGGAGGTCGATCTCTTGGCGCAAGGTTACGAAGTATGGGACACTATTCAAAATGGATTTACATCAACCGCGGATGAACAAGGTAAGAATAATTTGATAAATGATGCAAAAGCAAAGAATATTATTATCAGTGGACTTATTTAATCTACTTATCATAAGGTGTTGGGTTGTAAAACTGCCAAAAATGTATGGGACAAGCTTAAGAATATATATGCAGGTGACTCAAATGTCAAAGAAGCAAAGCTTCAAATCTATAGAGAAAAATTTGAGCAGCTCAGAATGAAAGAAGATTGCAGCATTGCTACATACTTCCAATACGTTGATGAAATAACCAATACTCTGGAAGGATTGGGAGAGCTAGTTGACGAGAAGACTATTATACGGAAGATTCTTAGAACATTACCAGGGAGATTCAACCCAAAGGTATCGGTCTTAGAATACAGTGCAAATCTGGACAAACTCAACAAGGAAGAATTACATGGAGTTCTCATAGCATATGAAATGAGACTTGATGAAGAAAAGGGTACTTCAAATCTAGAAACTGTGTTTGTTGCATCTAAGCAAACCAATAAGGACAAACAACCTTCAATTGAAATGACATGCACCTGCAAGTGTGAAGAAAAGGGAGATGATGGAGAATGTCTTTCAGATGAAGAATATGCTTACTTTACGAGAAAACTAAAACCTGGTAATGGAAAATTCAAAGGTAAACTTCCATTGATATGTTTCGGTTGTGGTGAGGTCGGGCATTTCGTAGCAAAATGTCCGAACAAAAGTGATGGTAACTCAAAACGAAAGAAAGGCTTTAAGAAATTCAACAAAAAAGGTGAAAAGAAAGGATCCAAAAGGAAATTTCTCTCTAAAGAAGATAGCTCATCATCCGATGAATAAAGTGATAGCAAAGAAGAAGCCAATGAGAAAGTATTTTTTATGGCCAAGCACAATAAACAAGAAGTATCAAACAATGAAGAAGAAGGGTTGACCATAGAAGAACTTTATGAGGAGGAAATAAATCTTATAAAAGAGCTCAATGCTGAGAAGATCTGTTCCAATACTCTTGAAGAACAAGTTCAAGGTCTCAAAATTGAGGTTGAAGAACACAAATTTATTGAAGAGTCACTTCAAAAGAAGTTGGAAGAAAGCAAACAAGAAAGGGAAGCATTTTGGAAACAGAAGTAGTCTGAAAACCAGATAAGGGATTGAAAGAAAGGAAAAACTATCAAAAACTATTCCAATAGCTCCAAAGGGCATTGGAAGAACTCATCAACAATCAACAATCTTACAACGACAGAATTGGCCTTGGTTACAAAGAAGAAGAAGCAGGACGTTCTACAACAAAATACAATGAACCTATGAGATCTGACATACATGAAGACTTCATTGGACAAGATTCACAAGCACATCCTTGGAAGACGATTCCTCGATGAATATTTTCATCCAAGTACCAACATATTTTTCATGGCTATTGTTATTCATGTGGAAAATTTGGCCATAAAGCTGTAGAATGTCGCACGTACCCTAGGAACCGATACAATTCCAAGAGATTCTTCAAATATGAACCTCCCAGGGCTCAAGAAAACATCAATAGATTTGAACATTTAGGAAATAATATGGAATGTTACAAATGTCAGAAGTTTGGACACATAGACAGAGACTGTAGACTTGAAAATCCTCCAGAAGAATCTTTGAAGCCACATAATGAACGAACATGGAAGAAGAAGAAGACTGATAACTGTGATCTCGCTCTCAAGGCTCAAAAAAATAAAGATGTGTGGTATGTTGAGGAGGTAAATCCCCTCTGCCAGACGAGCGTCTCTACTAGCTCGGATCGGTCTAGCAGCAATAAAACGCTCGGTGCAGGTTCCTAGTTGCAAATAAACCGACTTGCGAGGAAGGCTTACCTGGAATCCAACGCTGTCGTTTGTAGAAGAGGTGGTGCTCCCGTTCCTTTGCTCTGGCAGATCACAATCCTCACGATCTCCGTGATCGGACACCTGCACATGCAAGAAACAACACAAACACAAGCATAAAATCCAGTATATACAACTATATGTCAGTCGAAGAGGACATAACTCATGAACATAATCAAGAACAAGAGTGGAACCATAACCAATAGTCGCTTATCATTAATGAGTCAAAAGAAGAATACAACCAGAGCTTCGACGCCGAATTCTCCTTTGGCGGGTCGTCAGCAGAACATGTCTCGATAAAGCCTGTCAAGGATGGGACAAGCCTCTCTCTCCGGATATTTGGCAATAGTCTCCTTGCTTGGATTTGGCCTTAAGGGAATCAAGAAGGCTCTTGCAGCATAAGGATGTGAAAGCTCTTGGGAACTTGGAGATTAGCTTGCCATGGAGAAGAGCAAGCTTTTATAGAAGGAGGAAGGGGAGTTGGGATCCCTATAATTATGGGATTGGCTCTATCATCAAGGAAGCTTCCATGAGAGGTGGCAAACCACTTCCTCTCTATGGAAATCCGTAGCCAAACCTCCCAACTCAAGATAGAAATCAATCCAGGAATTTGTTAGGATGAAACTTCCGCCTTTTATTTTTTAAAAACACCTCTTAATATGGTTGGCGCGGGTGCGGCTCTATGACAGAGCGCCAATTGGCGCACCCTCTTTGGAGGATTTGCCCCCTTGGCGCGAGGGCTGAACTATGGAACCGCGCCAATGGAAAAAGAGCTATTTTTAGGGTTTTTTGCAGGGAGATGTCTTCAGGGCAATTAAAGCTCATCTTCAGAGGGATGCAATGAAAGTAGTTTCAAGTTTTGTCTCTGCTCACAGGTCACGGAATGAGCCCTCCAATGTGCGGGACGGGGATTGCAGGGATGGTGAAAAATTACTGTGTAACAGATGCCCCCTAAAGCATGAGGCCCGAGAGAAAGAGAGAGGGGTGAAATGCTTTACGAGAACATGCCGACTGAAAACACTGCCATCGGAAAACCTGTGGAGCGAAGTACAACTGATGTCTCAGATACATGATATATATGCGTGGTATGGGCGAAGCCATCCATAATAGAGTATACAATAATCTAGATCCAAGGCATGGACGCAGCCATCCAGTGAGGATCGATAAATAGAGTCAGGTATGGTCGCAGCCAGCCAATCAATGAGTCATGTAAATAATAATCCACAATATCGCAGCTTGGATTACAACAGACACAATCCACAATCTTGTGCTCCATCTCGACCCGAACAAAGTACAAGTTCAAGCATGTGAATATGTGAGCTGAAGTCGAACATGCAAGAACATCGTCTGATTACTAGCCAATGATGAAAGTTGTTAACAGACGCGAGAGGAACCACCAATAATGACAATGGCCCTCAAGGTACTACTGGTACAATCTACGGCATGTGAACAGTGAGCTGACGTCGAACACCCGCAGAATCACTCAATCGGAGGCCAATGAAGAAAACCTCACGTCGAATGCGAAGAACCTGCCATTGAGGCATGCAGGCTCCAAGGTACCAAAAGGGAGTCTCTAGATCAACTTCCCGGATAATGAGCTGAAGTCGACAAGAAGTGACCTTGATCGAAGGTGGGCCATAGTGTTTCCCACATCATCGACACGAGACAGAGGAACATGATGTTTTTGTTTGTGAATCAGGATCATATGAGAATCAGAGGGAGGTTGATATTTGCAGAGGTCAACTTCTCTTGAACACATAAACGGCATGACAGTGGACTTGGCAGTATTTGACATCAACGGATCAGAGGTCATGGTGACGAGGCAACGAGCAGATGAGAGGTCAAAAGGGATTACCCAAACCCACGAAGGCAAGTGAAGAACGAGATGAGATGTCCCCAACCCGACATGAATGCAGACAAGTGCCATGTTCAAGAGCGACATACTGCCGACACGACAATGATGCTGGTTCCATTTTTCCCCACCATTTCTGGCGAGTACCCCAATTATTTTTTATAACAATCTTGAAGGGGATAGCATATGCTTGTAATATAAGTCCGCCCTTTGGGCGAATCCATCCTAGTACATTTAACGAGCCCTAGGAAGGAGGAACTCGGAGAACGTCATTTCGACTGAATCCAATGTCATCAGGGTTTAATGAGTCTGACAAAGGGAGAACTCGGCGTCTTTTCATGTTTAGAGAGTTTGAAAAGACAGTAGAAAATTAAACTCTAGCGGTCCCTTTTCGTAGATAGTTCCTCGGATCCGAAAAGTTAGAAAACAATATCCGAGAAAACCTCCAAGTCGTGATAGGCTAGGGTATTCCTTTTTCGTAAATAATCCATCCCAGCCCGAAAAAGGGGTAAATGTATACTGGGTAGATGTCGATTCGTGTCCACTTTAACGAGATCGAAACGACAAGGGCCTCGGAAATATTTTCATGTTTTAGAGAGTCAGAAAAGAGCTAAAAGATGACTCCATAGTGACTTTTTCGTGTATTTACCGAGTCCGAAAAAAGTATAAAATACAACTCGATTCACCGACTAAGTTGCGTAAAAGACCTGTCGCTACACAAAAAGCAAGTGTAAAACCCATTTTTGACACAAATATATTTAAATATTCAGAAAAATAACTATTTTGAGTTCAAAAAGTTATAAATATGTCAAATGGTAAAAATAAAATTACTATTTACTATTTACCTCACCCAAGAGCAGCAGTGGTCCATTTTGTGTGCGAACTTCTGACAACGATTGCGACCGATCCGGGCTACCATTCAAATTCCCGTCCGTTCCAGGTAAGAGGCGCTTCTTTGTACTCCCTTTCAATCCGTTTCTCATATATTTTTATTGTATATTAGACTTCTTATGAGGAATTTTTGAATTTTTAGGGCTCCGCCCATTGGCGCGGGTATCCGACACGGACCCGCGCCAATGGAATTTTATTTCCAAAGGGCCCGCGCAAATTGGCGCGACTGTTAGGAAAACAGTCGTGCCAGCGGCGCAATACAATTTTCCGCTTGAAATTTCCACATAATGAATGAATTGCATGAATTTTCAAGGATAACAGAGGTCTAATTGAAGTTTTTTGACCATGTAAATGCAGGCAACCGATCAAAATGGTCATTGAGTGGAAAGAGAGGGAGCACGGTGAAGAGGATGAACAAGCCATGGAGAATGAAACTTGCATGAATGCCCTCAGAAACTGCGGGCTTAAAAGGTTCTTCCTGACACCTTGTTTACGAGCTCAACTTGAGCTCCTACAGTACCTGATCAGCATATGGGACGAACATGAACAAGTGTTCAAGTTACGGGACCAAGTATTAGAACTGGAGGTCTCTGACGTATACTTTATAACCAGATTATCGCGCAGAGGTCCGGTGCCCATATTGACAGGGAGCAGACCGTCTGGTGAGAAGATGGAGCAAGTGATGGCACGAGTGTGCCGTGGGGCACGACTGGGATCAGGAAGTGGAAAGGTGGACATCCATACTATTCCTGATCTAGCACTCAGGGTAGTGCTTCATACCATCACACGGGTTGCGGGATCGCAGGCACCGCACGAGGCAACAAAGGCCCAACTCTTACTGGCCTCAGAGTGCATGAGTCCCCTATTGTTCGACTGGGCTACAGCCGTGACAATAAATATCAAGAGACAGCTCACGAAGTGCAAGAAGGCCAAACTGAAACAGTTTGGCTACGGTTCCATCCTGGTATCGTTCATTCTGGAACGATTACCAATCTTCCAGGGCCAGGGGGCCATAGTAGCTGAGTCGATTCCACGAGAGCCAAGAATGGCTCGCTGGGCAGCACTGATGCCCAGAGCTGGAGGAGGCCAACATATGTCCTGGAGGCCAGAGTTTTTTGGGTGGTTGCGGCGTCAGTTGATTGTAGTGGAAGACTTGCCATATGCAGGAACCGATTTCACTTGAGACCCAAATCTCCCACTGCCGGAGGGAGATGATTGGGATGAGGAGTTGGGTATGACCTCTTCTCTTTTTTAATTTTTATGTTTTATGATTTTTTTGTTAATACATGTCCATCCTGACACATTTTATATGTATGCAGACGTGGGCCCAGAGAGACCAGCCGGTATGTCTCCTATCGCGCGGAGGACTCTTCCCGCACCTGATCCTCAGGCAGAGGGTGCAGAGGGGGGGGAGTTGATCCAGAATCTCGAGGGTATCGCCCGAGGGATCCCAGACTACGCCCGGCTGGCAGATGTACCGATGGCATACCAGAGACATACGGTGGGAGTGCCTAATCGCCTCCACCGAATTCTGAGACACTTAGTGCGTGCAGTCACTTGTTATCATGAGCACCATGCGGATTAGACTCCTAGGGCTTTTATCATGCATATTTTTTGAGAGACATGTCGTCTCCGGATGTATTAAGACGAACATATATATTTTTTGATTCTATGCGACTCACACTATGTAAACATTTCGATATCTATATATATACATATCTATTTCTGGATGGATCTTTCTTTTTCATGTGATGTTGTTTTACAAATTGCGCAAATGTCTATCTAACACCAAATTAGCTACTGCATCTGTTAACGTATTCATATGCCTGGGTATATGTTGATATGTGATGTAGTAAAAATTTCTTTCCAGTAAACGAACACGCAGATACAGACGTAAAATGGATGGGTTTCTGACTGAATAATGACCATTAAGCTGTAATACTACAATTTGTGAGTCTAGATACACAAGTAATTCACGGATACCAAGGTTTACAGCCTCAGTTAATATTTCTAATACAGCACTATATTCCGCGATTTTATTTGTAGTACGGCCCAGACACACACCTTGCAGGTTGACCAACTCACCAGCAGGATCATAGATTACCCAGGCCGCTGAAGACAGGTTCCTGGTACTGCGGGAGGCACCATCCGCAAAACCAACAAACGGATGAATGGAAATCTGCACAATCAGGAAGACCCGATCAGCAGAAAGATGTTTACATCGCACACCACACCACACATGCACACAAATGAAAAACACACACCTATGTACACACACCACACCAAAAATGACTTTAAGCGTAGTATTTTTTCAGGTACAGCCCATTCCTGGGCTGCGCCAGCGGAACCCCTTCATAATCTATAAGCTCATAAGCCCCATTCTTCAAAATGTGTTTCACTATGTAGGGCCCATGCCACATAGGTTGGAACTTACCAGCCCCAAGCTTGTCATGTGCTTGATCGTACAGGAGGACGAGGTCCCCTTCGACAAAGGAACGAAGAGAAACCGATTGATCGAAGTGAGCTTTGACCCGCTTCTTTTGTGCTTCAATAACTAAAGCAGCTAAGCGACAGTTTTCATCTAACCGTTCCAGATACAAAAGACGCTTTTCCTCAGTAGAAGTGTCGGGTAGAAGTTCCATAGCTAATTTCAACGAAGGAATCTCGCATTCAACCGGAAGAGTTGCTTCCAGACCATACACCAATTGAAATGGTGTGAATCCAGTTGCACTCTTTGCAGATGTCTGGTATGCCCATAGAGCTGAGAACAGTTGGAGGTGCCAATTGGATTTGTGAATACCAACTGTTCGTTGAAGCATAGTGACCAGAACCTTGTTCAGTGCTTCAACCTGACCATTTGCCTAAGGGTAATATGGCGTTGAGCTATCGTGGCATAAGCCCAACCTTGAAGTCAGCTCGGCCATCATATAATCTCGAAAATGAGTACCATGTTCAGTAATGATGGCTTGCGGGACCCCGAAACGTGCAATGATGTGGTTGAATATGAATTGGGCAGTTGTCTTACCATCGACAGCTAGTGTGGGCATCGCTTCGGCCCACTTGGTGAAGTAGTCGACAGCGACGATTATATACGCATGCCCCCCGGCCGAGTGAGGGTTACACATCATAAAATCCACACCCCATTTTGCAAAAGGGCCAACGGTAATAACAGGATGCAAAGGGAGAGGTGGCGCACGCATCTTGCGCTGAAATACCTGGCACGTGTGACATTTACGGACTGCGATGATACAGTCTTTGAATATTGACGGCCAGAAGTAACCTTCTCGCAGAATTTTCTGGGCATTGGCATATCCGGACATATGTCCACCACAGGCGCCACTGTGGCAGTCATTTAGGACCCTTTCAGCCTCCTCCAAGGTTAGGCACCGGCAGAGTACCGAATCTACTCCAACACGGTATAAGGTATCACCTACGATACGGTAGGGTTGAGACTGATGCCGAATCCGACGTCGGGCATCTTTAGTCAACTCAGACCAAAATGTAATGGTCTGAAGATACACAATTATGTAGCCATACCAAGGGTCACGAGTACTGATAAGGAAAAGAGTTTCATCCGGGATATGATCTTCGGAGTGTGAAGGAGTGGAGTCTGTCGGGAGTGAGCATATAAGATCCGCGAAAACAAGTGATTTGGTTGACTTAGCAGTGGTGAACTCTAAGTCAAAATCCTGTAGGATAACAATCCATTTGGAGTATTTTCCCCTCATTAGTTGTCGAGAAATAATATATGTCATAGGGTTGCAATCTGAAACCACTGTTATTGTACGCAATAGGATGTAATGGCGAAAACACTGCACAGCGTGTACTGCTGCTAACGCCAACTTCTCGACATGAGCATAACGTGTTTTTGTATCGAGAAGGTTTCATGATAAATAATAAACAACATGTTCATTACCATCATCATCATCCTGCACCAGAACCATAGCTATGGTGCTAAACGAGGCGGCGAGATACAAAGTGAAATCACGACGATAGTCCGAAGGACAAAGCAAAGGAGCATTAACGAGTAACATCTTCAGCTTCTCAAAGGATTTTTGAGCAATTTCGTCCCAATGGAAGGGAACATTCTGCTTTAATAGGCGCATGAATCCTTTGGCCACCTCGGCATAGTTCGGGATAAAGCGTCGAAGGAAGTTCGCTTTTCCTTGCAGACTCTGCAACTGATATAACGAGGAGGGTGATGGGAGGTTGATGATAGCCTCGACTTTTAAAGGGTCAAGGCATATTCCGTCTTTGGAGACAATGAATCCCAAAAGACGGCCAGAATCCATGCAAAAGACGCATTTATGAAGATTGAGACTAATATTGTAGCGCCTACAACGAAGGAAAATCTGGCGGAGATGTTCAGGGTGGTCCTCTCGCCTAGCTGAATGAGCTGGCAAGTCGTCCAGATAAGGCTGAACGACATGGCGAATGTCATGGAAAGCGTAAGACATCGCACGCTGAAAAGTGGCTCCAGCGTTCTTCAAGCCGAACGGGAGCTTTTTATACGTGAAAGTACCCCACGGACAGATGAATGTAGTCTTGTGTTGATCCTCGGGTGCAATATTGATCTGATTATACCCTGAGAAACCGTCCATCAAGGAATAAATCTCACTTCTGGCACATTCGTCGATCATTTGGTCTATGAACGGAGTGGGATAATTATCTTTCGGACAGGCACGATTGATGTCGCGGTAATCAACACAGACCCTAATAGTACCCTTCTTTTTGTCGACAGGGACAATGTTGGAAACCCATTCTGTGAGGGGGATGGGATAAATAAAGCCCGCGTTCAGAATTTTTTCAACTTCTGCCTTAATTGCAGCGGCTTTTCGAGGATGCATGGGGCGTAAGCGTTGGCGTACGGGCTTCGCACCAGGGTAGGTTGGAATCTCATGCACTACGATACTGGGATCGATCCCCGGCATTTCCTCGTAGGACCAAGCGAACACATCTCGGAATTATTTAAAAAGATCAGTATAGACCTGAATCTCATCAAGAGAACAAGTCACTCCCACGTGAATATTCTCAACGATCCCCGATTTAACGGAGATGTTGATCGGGATGGTTTGAGTGATATTACTCAGGTTTCCCTCCGAAAAAACCTCGTGCATCAAGACGGGCGTTCGGTGAGGAGGAGTAGGAACCTAAGATGCATAACGCTCTAGACAATCTGACATTGCCCCCAAGCTAGGCATGAAAGAGGAGCGATGATGTCCATCGCCCCAAGGAAGCTCCTCAAGAGACATAGTTTCAATGATGGCTTCATCGGAAGGAAAAGTCTCTTTGAGAGGATCAGGTGAATCAGCCTGACCAAGCCAGGGGGATTGAGAGTAGACATCGAGAGCCATGCTCAAAGGAGCATGCTGAGGAGGTGGAGGATCAGATGCAGCAACAATTTCACAGTAGCTAATATCTACTGGAGTCAAAGGCATTGATTCTCCAAACTCAAACACCTGCTCAGGCGTAGGGATGAGCCAGGGGTCATCAGTCCTGGAAATCATGTTAACTTGAGTGGTGTGCGGTGGTGGTGCGGGAAAAATACCCATGAGGACGGGGTCCTTGAAGAGACCGGGTCCTATACTCTCAGGGGGATTCAGAATCTGATCCACGTATGGAACGTTGTTCTCGGAGGTGGAGGTGAAGAAGGACAACTAATCCACCGTAACAATTTTTCCCTCGTGAGGGAACTTAAGAAGTCGAAAGAAAGTGGACGGCACGCATAGCATGGCATGAGTCCAGCTGCGGCCGAGAAGTATATTGTAGTTGAGCATGGCGTCAACCACTTCTACTTCTACGTTGACAGTCTTCCCCTGTAAAGTGATCGCTAAACTCTCGAGAACACCCAGGGGTTTGGATTCCCGACCATCAAATGCCTCTAAGGCATTGGGAGACGACGAAAGGGCCGGAGAGCCAATGGCCTTCCAGCAAGCGGACGATATGACGCAGGTAGAGGCACCTTCATCCGCAATGGCCCTATGGATGTTAAGACCGTTAATCCTGACTTGGATAACAAGAGCAATCTGATGTGGAAGTCGGGGGGTGAAATTCTCTAAATCGAAGGTGAGAAGACTCGAATCGGCAGGATCAATGCCACCGATTGCGGACAGTAAAGCCTTTCGTTGCGAAGGAAAAATTTGAAGAACTTCTAGTGCAGACATAGCAGAAGGCGCCTATGCCAAATCCTCAACAATACTGTAGTGTTGAGCGGCACGAGCATTCGGATTATAAGAAGATCTTCGAAGAACACCTTTAGAAGGCAGCTTCACAACAGGTTCATGAGTAGGCTTCTCGATTTCCAACGAACCGGAGACAGGTGGGGGAGGTGGTCCATCCACAACGGCCTTCCCGGGTGCCTGTCGCGATTCGTTGTAATCCTTCGAACACGTAGCGACAAAGATAGGTGTAGCACCATTCATCATAAAAACTTGGGACCCAAATGGTGCAGATGGTGACGGCTGTTCAACCATCTGGGTCTGCTGAGACGGGAATGGCTCTTTAAGAACTGTTGGAGTCCCTTTAGAGCCTTTGAGAAGTTGACTAACTTCAGATCGTCGTGGAAAATCCTTAGTATAATGGTCTCCTTCACAAATGAGGCAGGGGTACTTCGGTTTACGTTGAGAACCATCCTCAGTACGAGATTTGGATTCTGGCTTTGGGGCATCAGATTTGGATTTACCTTTGCCCTTCTTTTACCCTTTGGATTTTCTCTCCGTAGGATTGGCCTGAACGGCGTTCACCTCCACGGTTTTTCCGGAATCAGACGGGGTGGGATGAGCAAGAGTATTGTTGGAAGAATTATACTTCTGCTTCCCATTCGAAGATTTCTTCAAATTCTGAGACACGGAACCAATGACACCATCCACTGCAGGGGTAGGTGGGGCCTTAGAGGTTCTGGACCGTGGAGCATCAGGCAAGATATCATAAAGCGTGCCGGATTGAGAATATACAAGATCCAGATATTGGGCACGCGCAATGGCTTGTTCCTCCGTCACACACGCTCCCATCGCAATATCTTGGGCGATTTTATTCACGAAGGAGGTGGTGAACCAGTGAGTTATTATCTGATCAGGTATATGAAACTTGATCAGTCTACGACGGCGCCGCCACTCATGAATGTGATCATAAATGTGAGTGGCTTTATCCTGCTTCAGAGAAGTCAGGAGGTGCGTCCCGGCTTCATAGCAAACCGGTAACTGAAAGTGCGTCAGAAAAGCCATGGCTAAGGAATTGAAATCTTGGAAGATGCCACGGGATAACTCGATGTACCACTTAGCAGCAGCTCCAGTCAAAGTGCGCTAGAAGAGGCGCAGATGAATTGAATCATCGACCCAAGAGTTAGACGAACACCAAAGATGATACGTCATCACATGCGCTTGGGGGTCCTCTCCGGCTTTACCCTCAAACTTGGGGCAATCACCTGGTATCTTGGTAGGAACCGGAGGCCAATAAGGATTATGCAAAATCGGATCATTGGTCAATTTTAAAACATCCGGCAGCTCCAAGGTGGCCAGGAATGGCAATGGCGGATTGACCAGCATGCCAGGCCCGGGATGAGGACTGGTACCCGTACTCCATGCTGGTTGGGAATAACCTTGCCCCCATGGGTTCTGTCCCGTAGGATTCTGACTGTAGGGGGTGTAGGTGCTATAAACAGACTGATTTGGCTGCTGGTAACCAGCGTGTGTGGCTTGCTAACCAGAGTACGGACCGTGATTATATTTCGGCCCAGTGTAAGCAGCATTTGGATTTGGCTGCTGAGTATAGGTAGAACCGGGTGGATGAGCATAATACTGAGAGCCTCGGGGCTGGTTATAATTTGGTTGAGATTGACCATGAGGATGATAACCGCCCAGAGGATGAGTCGGCTGCTGATAGGTGGAACCCTGTGAAACCTAATAACTAGGGCGCAGCTGTTGATTTGGTTGCGGCATCGAATAAATCGGCTGCTGGGCAGGGTTAATGGAATGAGCGGGCTGCCCTGAGTGAAAAGGTTGACCCGGATAGATAGGCTGTGCCGGTTGCGCAGGTTGACCTGGCTGTAAAGGAGCCCCAGGTTGTGCCGGATGGGCCGGTTGGCCTGGAAGCGGAACACCAGGTTGTACCGGATGGGCCGGTTGGCCTGGAGGAGGAATAGAGCCAGGTGGTTGCTGGTAACCGGTTTGACCTGGAGCAGGACCATAGGATGGTCCTGGCTGATATGCAACATTGGAAACAACAGGATATTGCGGTTGCATAGGTTGAGAAGGCTGGATTTTCCCCCCAGGACCATAGACCAGTCCCAGTTGGTACCCTGGCTGAGGTTGCACAGGTTTACCAGAAGGGTTGTAATACTGTCCTTGCGGACCGTACGATGGCCCTTGCTGGCCCGCAGGATATCCTTGCACGGGCTATCCCTGTGGGTCATAAGGATAGCCAGGTTGGCCCGAAGGTTGGCCTTGGAAAGGTTGCCCTTGCGGGTTATAAGCCTGGTTATAAGGTAAACCTTGAGCATGGAGGTGAGCCTCAGGAGCGGGTAGACGTAAAATGTCCCCGTGCTCATCATACTGACCTGGAAAAGCATACACGGGTGTACCATCCTGTGCATAGTGTGAAAAATAAGAGCGGTTGGGATCTTGGGAGGATGGTCCAACCTCGGGGTTCGGTTGTTGTAGGGACAACCGATACTCTTCTGGAGAGATGTTATCCGGTATAGCAGTTGCTAAATAAATGTCTTCAGGAGATGGCATAGCCCTCGCGGAGGGCGTCGTGACAGCGGGTGCAGATGCGGCCACACAGACAGTGGGTCGAACGGGTACAAAAGTGATTGGTGTCCGAGGAGACACCCCCGGTGAAGGAGCAGCCGGCCTCGGAGAAGGAGCTAACACTCCCATAGAGGCTGTGGCAGAAATGATCTGACCCAAGGACCTATACCCTGGTGGTAATGAGGGACTGGACGCTGACATGACAGCTGGTTCAGAGTTGTCTCCTAGAAAAAATCTTCGTGGGAAGAGCTGATAGTCTTCACCAGACGTTGGGATTTCCTCACCAGAATCACTCATGTTTGAGCCTGCCGCTAGATCTCGTAATAGACGGCGAGGACTAGGAGGAAAAACAACAGCTATAAAAGGCGAACCCGATGTAAGAGAAAGGAAATCAGCTCCTAATCTCAATTCAGACACAGGGCCAGAAAAGGGCCAATTGAACTCAACTGGTCCCCCAAAGGGTTGCTCAGAAAGAACCGGTCCCCCGTCAGGAAAATTGGAAACAAAGGGCTGCTGTGGTTCAGCAGAGGATTGGGAAACCTCTGATGAATCGTCCGTATAAGGACTACCAGTAGACGAAACCGAGGGTTCCGCCACTGTGGCAAAAACGACAAGAGAAAAAGATCAAACACACACATGGGCTGAAAAAGAGTCAAGACACACGATCAAACGGTCAACAAGAAAAATCTAATAGGGCGTGTAATCGCAAGTGATTAATTTTTACCACATTGAAAAATAAGAAACTTCACTGTTTCATGTTTTAAGAGTCGAGAAACGGTTGAAAAGGTGACTCTATCTCTTTCAGATTTGACACAAGCGTGAAAGGACAAGTGCTTGGTGATCCTTTCAAATTTAGGGAGTCAGATAGGATCAAAATGACTACTCAGGAATACTAGGCAAAAGGGTGTACCAAATAACCGTGAACTGCAATATACACCTTGGTTTCAAAATGAAAGAGAAATCAACCAAGGACTTTCTGTATGTGCAGGCAATCTCCCCGAATGCTGTGTCCGGTGTATCACGGGTATAGGGCGGCAGACTCGGCTTCCTATGGATAAAGGATTGAAACCTAATGGGGTCTCCCTTTATATACGCGACGGTATAGGGAGCACAAGTCCGTACTAGCGCTGTCAAAAGCCAAGAGGCGAACGACAACTACTAGGTTTTAAGACGCCGGAACACGTCTCTAGCCTAGACCTCTAAATATGTTTCGTTAGATTTCAATGTTGCCTTAGTGTAAATTGAGTAGTTTTTAAAGTTGATCTTCAATTACGTTTCATTTTTCAGGCCCTAACGAATGTGATGTCTCAAAAATCTCCTAAATGCAAAACTACATGGCACAGTATATCATTTTGTTCGATGAAAGCTAGCTACATAAGAGTTAAGAGCTTTTTACACCAACAAAAATGATCAGAAGACAATCAGTGATATCTCTAATGCAGCTAATGAAACAAAAAACTTTCCTTTCAAAGTCACTAATTGTTAATAACCCCGAAAAGATTTTAATTTGCACTAATCAATCATAAGCAAAAGATATCTTTTTATATTTTCAATTTTTGATAGCTAAATGCACTAAACAAACCGAAAACAAATGAGAATCAATTCGAGAAATGATAATAAGAGATAAAAAGCAAGCAGATTTCACTCAATAGCACAAACAATCAGATCTCAAATCGACCAAAAGTCTCTCAAAACCAAGAAAAGTCCCAAAGACACTAATGAGCCGTGTAATCTAGGCCCAAAATGAAGCAAAGTGAAATTCGAATGAAAAAAAATCAGTCACTCAAAAAGCACAATAAGATGATAGAAAACTATCAAACGAATGCAAGGAAGCAATCCCAAAGTCGACTGAACGAACGAAAACCAAAAACTCCCAAGGGAGGCTCGACTCACAAAAGCACCTAGATGCCCTAGGGCTCGAATGCAAAATCGAAAGAAATAGGCAAACAACCAAAGGATGGAGGTTACAATCAGTCAAACTAGGCTCCAGTGCACTCAAACAGCCGAAAAAACAAGATCAAAATCACAAGTCAGTCTCAGAAAGCATGAAACACAGCAAACCCTAATAGCTCACAGGATTGGCGCGACTGTGAGCTTGAAATTAGCGCCAGAAAGGCAATGGCGCGGGTGATACACAGGCAACCTGCGCCAATGGGCGCGACTGTCACGCTGAAAAGCGCGCCAGCCGATTTTACTATGGAAAAATAAAAAACAAGCAATCTCAGACACAGACAAGTGATGAATAGGCTAAAACAAAGCCAAAAAAACAGGAAAATCCAACCCACAGAGCTGACCAAGCAAGCAAGACCAAGAAATTGACCGAAAAGAGAAGACAAAACTCCAAGTTGTTCAGTCCGTAAACCAAACCGGAGATTGACTGAAGCAGCGTTGATCTACTCCGCTAATGCAGAGCAAAAGCGTTTCGAAGGCTATCTGGCTGTGCTTCAGGCTCCGTCTATAGCTTACAAATCAAACAACAAGCTGAGTCCCCAGCGGAGTCGCCAAATTGTTGAGGAGGTAAATCCCCTCTGCGGACAGAGGCGATCCCTACTAGCCCAGATCGGGTCTAGCAACAATCAAACACGCTACAGTGCAGGTTCCTAATTGTAAATAAACCGACTTGCGAGGAAGGCTTACCTGGAATCCAACACCGTCGTTTGTAGAAGAGGTGGTGCTCCCGTTCCTTTGCCCTGGCAGATCACAATCCTCACGATCTCCGTGATCGGACACCTACACATGCAAGAAACAACACAAACGCAAGCATAAAATCCATTATATACAACTATATGTCAGTCGAAGAGGACATAACTCATGAACATGATCAAGAACAAGAGTGGAACCATAACCAATAGTCGCTTATCATTAATGAGTCAAAAGAAGAATACAACCATAGCTTCGACGCAGCATTCTCCTTTGGCGGGTCGTCAGCAAAACGTGTCTCAATAAATCTTGTCAAGGATGGGACAAGCCTCTCTCTCCAGATACTTGACAATAGTCTCCTTGCTTGGATTTGGCCTTAAGGGAATCAAGAAGGCTCTTGCAGCATAAGGATGTGAAATCTCTTGGGACTTGGAGATTAGCTTGCAAGGGAGATGAGCAAGCTTTTATAGATGGAGGAAGGGGAGTTGGGATCCCTATAATTATGGGATTGGCCCTATCATCAAGGAAGCTTCCATGAGAGGTGGCAAACCACTTCCTCTCTATGGAAATCCGTAGCCAACCTCCCAACTCAAGATAGATATCAGTGCAAGAATTTGTTAGGACGAAACTTCCGCCATTTATTTTTAAAAAACACCTCTTAATATGGTTGGCGCGGGTGCGGCTCTATGACAGAGTGCCAATTGGCGCGCCCTCTTTGGAGGATTTTCCCCCTTGGCGCGAGGGCTGAACTATTAAACCGCGCCAATGGAAAAAGAGCTATTTTTAGGGTTTTTTGCAGGGAGATGTCTTCAGGAAAATTAAATCTCATCTTCAGAGGGATGAAATGAAAGTATTTTCAAGTTTTGTCTCTGCTCACAGGTCACAGAATGAGCCCTCCAATGTGCGGGACGGGGATTGCAGGGACGGTGACAAATTGTTGTGTAACAGATATGTTGACAGTAGTTTCTCAACGAATATGACTGGAGATAGAAGGAAATTTGTATCTCTAAATGAGAAGAAGGATGGAACCATATCCTTTGGAAATGATGGATCTTCAATTGTTATAGGATCAGGTACCGTCATTCTCGGAAGCAAAGATGTTATAGCCAAGAATTTTCTATTGGTCGAAAACATGAATCACAATCTGCTCAGTGTTGGACAAATGTGTGATCAAGGACACACAATGCTATTCAACTCCACAAAATGTGAAATCAGGAAAGGCAGGTATCGTAAAATTGTGGCTACAGCAAGTCGAGCTCCAAACGACATATATGTTCTGAATGAAGCAACTAAAGCGTGTCTACTAGCTAAAGAAGATGAAAGCTAGTTATGGCATAAACGAATGGGTCACATAAACTTTGAAAATATTGTCAGGATAAGCAAAAAGGAAGCAGTACGAGAAATGCCGAAAATCTCAAAACCTTCCAACACACTATGTGAGGCATGTTGGCATGGCAAGAAAACAAAAGTCCAATTTAAAACAAAAAAACACTTTGCATCACATCCATTGGAATTGATACATAATGATCTATGTGGTCCTGTGAGAACAAAAGGCTTAGACGGAGAATTATATTTCATGTTAATGATAGATGACTATACCAGGATGACAGCCGTCAGTTTCCTAAAGAAAAAATCTGAAGCATTTGAGTGCTTTAAGATCTACAAGGAGTTGGTTGAAAATGAAACTGATTTGAAAATAAAGTGTTTAAGATCAAATAATGGTGGAGAATTCACTTCCAAATTATTTCAACAATACTGTGACGTAAATGGAATAAAAAGGCAATTTTCAACAGCACGAACACCTCAGCAAAATGGAGTTGCTGAAAGAAAGAATAGAACCGTACAAGAAATGGGTAGAACAATGTTGAAGGACTCAAATTTGGTTGAAAAAATTTGGGTTCAAGCAATTGATACGGCAGTCTTCATTATCAACCGAAGTCTTCTCATAAATAATTGCAACAAGACTCCATATGAATTATGGAAAGGAAAACCAACTAATGTAAAATATTTCAGAATCTTCAGAAGCAAATGTTATATCAAAAGAGAAGATCAAAATTTGGGTAAGTTTGAATCACGTGTTGATGAAGGTATCTTTGTTGGTTACTCACGCAAAAGAAAGGCCTATAAATGTTATAATATAAGACGAAAACAGATAGTGGAGAGCATAAATGTTACATTTGACGAAGATGGTGTTCTAGCAAGTAATGATGAGGATCTAGAATCTTTGAAACTTGAGACAGAGGCTGAAAAAAACACAGATAAAATTGTAGAACAAGAAGCAACTATCAATGAGGAAGAAGTAAACAATGATCATTAAGATATACCAGAACAACAACAAGAAGTTCCTCCAAGGAGAATAAAAGAGTGGATTCAAAAGAACCATCCATCAAATCAAATCATTGGTGACATAAATGAAGATCGACAACTTCGTTCATCACAACAAGCTCACGTTGCTTTTCTAGCAACCTTTGAGCCTAGTAGTTTTGAGGAAGCCAGCCAGAATGAACATTGGGTAGCAGCTATGAATTAAGAATTGGATAAAATTGAGAAGAATAACACCTGGGAATTAGTTCCACAACCAAAAGATAAAAATTTCATTGGGACTAAATGGGTGTTCAGGAACAAATTGAATGAAGATGGGCAGGTTACCAGAAACAAAGCAAGATTGGTTTGCAAAGGCTATGCACAAGTGGAAGGAATTGATTTCGACGAAACATTTGCACCATTTTCCAGAATGGAAGCCATCTGAATGTTTCTCGCCTATGCATGTTCAAGAAAAATCAAAGTCTACCAAATGGATGTTAAGTCAACATTTCTAAATGGAGAATTAGAAGAAGAAGTTTACATCGAACAACCTGAAGGTTTTCTACTATCACAAAAAGAAGACTATGTCTGCAAGTTAAAGAAGGCTCTATATGGTCTCATGCAGGCTCCCAGAGCATGGTATGCTCGTCTTGATGGATATCTACATCAACAAGGGTTCAAGAAAGGTACTATTGATAGAAATATTTATGTACAAATAGATAAAGATAATTTAACAATCGTTGAGGTATATGTGGATGATATAATATTTGGTGGCAATGATGATCAGCTAAATAAGAACTTTTCTACAAAGATGCAAAGTGAGTTTGAGATGTCTTTACTTGGTGAGCTGAAATACTTCTTAGGGCTTCAAATATCTCAGCAAGAGAAAGGAATATTTATATGTCAAGCAAAGTACGTCAAGGAAATGCTCAAGAAATTCAAAATGGAAGATTGCAAACTCGTCCTTACTCTGATGGTAACAGGTTGCAAATTAAGCATAGACGACTCATCTAAGGATGTGGATCAGAGGTTGTACAGATCTATTGGTAGTCTTCTATATGTAACAACCTCTCAGCTAGATGTTATGCAAGCAGTTGGACAAGTAGCAAGATTCCAAGCAGCACCAAAAGAATCACATATTATTGTCGTCAAAATAATTCTTCGATATCTAAAGGGCATAGAAGAATATGGCTTGTGGTATCCCAAGGGTAACAATCTCATTATTCAAGCCTTTACAGATGCAGATTGGGCAGGAAGCGTTGATGATCATAAGAGTACTAGTGGAGCAGCATTCTATCTAGGTGGTTGTCTCGTATCATGGTTGAGCAAAAAGCAAACTTCAATCTCGTTATCTACAGCGGAAGCAGAATACATTGCAGCAACATCATGTTGTACTCAAGTCCTTTGGATGAAACAAACTTTGCAAGATCTTCAAGTACAATTCAGTGAGCCTATTCCCATATTCTGTGACAACACTAGTGCCATCAGCATCTCCAAGAATCTTGTCATGCATTCAAAAACAAAACACATTCCGATCAAATATCATTTTGTTAGAGAACAAGTCGCTGAAAATAATATCAAACTTGAGTATGTTTGTACAAAAGAAAAAATTGTTGATATCTTCACTAAACCTTTACCTCGTGAAGCATTTGAATATCTTCGTCAAAATCTTGGGATTCTCCCAAGTTCTCATTAGATTACAGGTTTGCAGGACGATTGTGTGTCAGGGGGAGCGGAAGTGTGTACATGTCCACAGGATGGTTGTGTTTCAGGGGGAGTTACCCTTTTCCATTGACGTCAAAGGGGGAGAGAATGTTGTAGGAAGAGGTGTCATGATCACAGGGGGAGTACTTGTGTTGCCATCAATGCCAAAGGGAGAGATTGTTGATCAGCGGTTCTCATTGATGTCAACCCAAGCAGCACCAGGGGCTAAACCAATATTGCATGGGAATTTTGACCGACAAAATTAATATATTCTCGGTCAATAATTCTTTTCATGGTTTCTACTTGTCGAGACGTTTCTGTTGATATATGGCACGCCATGTAATTCTTCACGGTTTGAGAGATATTCATGTTTGAAGTTTGTACCCCCAGTTAGTGGGCTAAACCCCCATAGGGTTGGGGCATGGGTCATTGAAAAGTCATAATTAATATTTTTTAAGCTCCTAAAATCCCTCCCACGTTCACTTGTTGAAGCCCCTCTCAACTTAAGCATTTATATAAATTGTGATCTTCTTTTCCTCCTTAGGCAAGGGATTTCGCTATCTGAAATAGGTCATCGTGGAATTTGCGCTATAACTTTTTTTCTATGAAGGTTCAGAAGCTGAAATTTTTATGAGGTGAAGCCGAAATCCTGAGGAAGCTGTTGTAAAAATTTCAGATCAAGGTGTGCAAATTTTTTGGAGATATGATCTGTGGAAGTCAGGGTTTTTGCAGGCTCCTGAAATTCATCTCAAAGAAGTGACCTTGGTAAATTCATCATAACTCTCTCTCTGAGTATAGGATTGGAATTCTGTAAAAATTGGCAAATAATTCATAGTCTGTACTTTTCTCTCTATCAATTTTAGAGCCAAATAAAGAAACAGTGACACGTGGCACGACGTACAAGTGCGCTCTGCTGAAATAGTCCATAATTACGGCATTGTGAGAGATTGGGTATAACTCTCTCTTGAAGAATCCAAATTGGGTCAAACCTATGGCATTAGAAAGACGACTCAGAGGACTACTATAGGACCAAAAATCAGATATTGAGGATCTGAAATAACATAGATACACCAGATTCAATATCGAGCTCCTAGAAGGCAAGAAAAAGCTAGATCATGTGTTGTCAAGGGTTGAAAAGGACCAGACTTTCTATGGAAGTAAAGCATAGCAAGGTGCAGCAGAGGGTAGCATGACAAGAGCAGCAACCAAGGTGCATAACAGCAGCAAGAAGTTCATCATATGAAGTCTTCAAGTGGGTAGCATTGCATACAATCATTGTAAAGGTATCATTGTACTTAGTCATTGTAAATACATTATTGTACAAATTGTACTAGTGTCTATCTGCCAAGGGTTGAAGAGGCAGTGTTGGGAGGTCTAGGATCATCATTAGGTGGTTGTGTCAAAGTTGGGGCTATGGTCTAGTATATCTTCTTCTTCTACATCATTCTATATCATTGTAAAGTGGACCATTTTCCCTGGTACGGGAGTCCATTCTTCTTTTATTCTTCTATAGGGTGGTAGGGTGGTGCTAGGGTGAGTTGTAGCTCATCGGGTGTTGGGGCATCCGTTCAGTTGACTACTTAAGAATCTCGAGCATTGGAGCGTCCATCCAGTGGGAGCTGGAGAAGAATTCTTTTCTAGATTCTAGGAAGTTGGAGCTTTAGTTTCAATTGGAGTTGAATATTAAATAATTATTAGAAAAGCATTAGGTGGTTTTTGTCCCGGAGTGGGTTTCCACCTTAAAAATTGTGTGCATTTGTGTTCCTATTGTTTGCTTCTATCATTGTACAAAAACTGATAATAATTGAAGATTAACTAATGCTCTAATTGAAAGGAATATTGATTCACCCCCCCCCTCTCAGTATTTCCAACAGGAGCATCCGCTTTGCACCATGATAGTGCCATCTCCTACTCCTGCAACATCATACAAGAAATGAGAGCAAATCTTCCCTTGCTCTCTGAAGAACAACCCAAGCAACAAAAGTTTATGTTGCTGCCTTATGCTCTCATCATACAAGACATGTGATGAAGACATAGTGAATGATATGAATGTTGCATCATCACTATGCATCCATACTCTTTGCTACTCCATGGCACCAGTATCCTGCCACATCTTCTCGATCCTCATACCCTTGGAAAGAGTGTATGCCAAGTGATGGCCAAACTCCTTCAAGAGTAACCAGCGCAGCCAAGCCTCTTGCTGCCCGGTATCATAAATTTGCAAGTAGCTTACCAGCTTCTTGCTCACCATCCACATCCACTCAGTCAATTGTGGATGTCTCCTTCCACCCTTCATCTTGGTACTCCTCCCATGAGGGCTACCATCATCCCAAATCAGATTTCTGCATTTCATGGGATCCTGAAATGCAATCTTCTCAAGGATCAATTTGACCCTATAAGGACCCAAATAGGTGGTAGGAAAAAACCTCCCATCATGATGTGCATGGCTTAAGAAATGTCCAACACAGTCATGAGAGACGTTATCCATCCGAAGATGTCCTCCATCTTCTATCTACTCCTGTGAGAAGGGAATAACCTCCTCAAACTGTTGAAGAATCTTGCACTCCATGATGTGTGGGAGTGCACCTCCACTGAAGTCTCTCCTTGAGATCTCCTCCTCATGCATGGCCCTCCAAAACCAAAGAGGCCTTAGATCTGCTGCTAGTAGAAGTCTCTCTTTGAGCTGTGGCATGCTCATTGAGAGAGTGTCATCTAGAGAGGAGAAAGAGTTTCTTATCTCCAGATGTATACTCCTTCCTAAGGCTTCCTTCATGGCTTCCTGAATGAAGTTGTCCTTTGGGTGCTCACATGAGGAATGGCTCCTCTTTTCTCCATCACTACTCTTGTGTAGCGCAGTGCTATTCTGCTGCTCTGGGTCAATTGCATGCAATGATGTAGACCCATCCAAAGTGTTTGTTGAAATGACAAGAGATGAATTTTTAATCATACCTTGGTGAAATGTGGAAACTCCTTGCAGGGCTGCAAGAGTTTCCTCCTCATAAACTTTGGCCTCCCAAACTGTTGAAGATGAAGGCTGCTCCTCCATGAGACGCTGGTACATGCCTCATCAACTAGTGGTGAGGGATCCTACCTCCTTTTTCAGAATCTCCTTATCATTCTTTGAGAAAACTTAGCAAGAGTTGAAACCCTTGCATGGCTTAGATGGTTGATTCACCAAATATTTTCTTCACCTTCAAGGTGCAGTGCTGCAACTTCTACAGCTTCTCTGTCTACTACAGGATGTAGCAGGAAGAAAGCCTCTAGCTTCTTCACCCAAACCTCTGCTGCACATGTGAGTGATCCATCAAATGTGGACAATATAAATCTATTGCCTCTCATCATCCCATAGCTGTGGGGTCTTCTTTCTTCTTTCAGTTGAATAAATTGTGGTAAAGCTAGAGTCTCCTTGAAGGCTTTGGGTTTAGCTTGGTATTCAGCAAGGTACTCACTTAGAATTTTGAATTCCAAGTGTTCTTCATGCTTCATGCCTTCTTCTCTGTGAGAATAGGAAGTGCATGGTCCTTCCACTTCTCCTTCTTCCATCTTCTTAACCTCCTTGGAGAGGTTCTCTCTGGATCCGAAAATTTATGAGAGCAAGCTCATCCTCTTCAACATCTTGACCTTCTTTGGCTGAGACTCACAGGCTGAGCCAGAGATCATGCTTTGATACCACTGTAATATTCCAAAATTGGAACAACTACACTATTGGGAATATCTTAAGATATTACCATGTGGAGATCAACAATACATAAACATGCCAATGGAGTAGCAGTGATGCATTAATACCAAGAATGTCGGAAGATCCACATAACCATTACATTAGATTATAGCAGCAACAATGTATACAGGATCTTGAGGAAATGATCTCTCAAGCTAGGAAATGCAGCCTCAATAAAACATATACATGACAAATGGAGAAATACTGCTACATGAAAGAAGCCCTGGCTATGACAGCGCAGTCTGCTATGGATACCTGCTACAAAATAATTTCAATACATGAATATAACAATATAGAGCTAAAACATAGATGGGGGAGCAATATCTCAACCCCTGGAAACAACAATGCACAATCCTTAGAAGGATTGGCTGAAATATACACAAAATGGCAATTCTGCAGAAATGTCGGAGTAGCAGTGTAGCAGCTGCAACTCAGAAACTGGAAATGGATGAAGATAGCCGATGATGTTGCATATGATGGCTGAATCTCATCCAAAGGATCTCTCAGGTGAAAGGCTGATACAATCTCTGAAGATATCACCCTCCAAAATAGTGGAGCAAGTCCCCACTGCAATTGCACTCAGAAAAAATGCAATCTAGAAAAGGGACTGCATTTATTGGTGAAGGGAAGTGCTTGGCCTAATGCCAATGATCTGCAATAAGCTCAGGAATCTCCCTCACTAACCTCTCAGAGGAATATAAGCTCCCTCCTCTGAAATATGAGCCAAGGAAATGGTGTTGTGGAGTCCCCCACTACAACACCCTGCAACACAAAGTTACCCTGCTTCAGGAATAACGTTGTGACTGAAGGAGGTGGCTTTGACCTTGAGCCAAGGAATGTGGAGAATTAAGAACAATCCCTCAAGAGGCCTCTCAAGAAGGAGAAGGAATCCTAAACAGGAATTCCTAGGAACTCTGCTAAACAGCAGGAGAATGCACAATGTCTGAATAGACAATGAAATCAATAATCCCATCCATGAATGACAATGGCTGCCTTGCCCTCCTTTTAAACAAGTGAAATCTCTATCTCCATGGGTCCCACTCATTATGGTTTCCTCACCAAATATCCTCTTCCTCATTCACATACGTTGTCTTCTAAAGTGATCCACTCCTCCTATGGCAGCGCTATTGACTTGGTCAAACCCTGACCTTGTCTTCATGCAATTGTCCCCTTTCACACATAAGGGTGTGAAATCCAGTTCTTATGTCTATCCCTTTTCACATGTGAGGGATTTTATTCAGGTTTTCAATAAGCATGGGCCTCCTTACCCATTTATTTAGCTGCTAGGTGATAAACGGAAAATTTTAATATTCTATTTAGCTATGTGCTAAAATGGGAATATTACATCCAAATTAGTTGGCCTCTGCCTCACCTCAACTTTCTTCAGTTTTCAAGGTGAGTTCTATGAGAAAACTTGCGGTGTTGCTATGGGGTCCCCTCTCTCCCCTATAGTCACTAACTTATTTATGAAGAATTTTGAAACGAAGGCCTTAGCCTGTACTCAATTTCACCTTAGGAAGTGGAATATTTTCATGGATGACACTTGTGCCATTTGGCCCCATGGCCAAGAGAAGATAGATCTATTTCTAGGACACATGAATTCCCAGTCGGACTCAATAAAATTCATGATGGAAGTGGATGTGGATGGTTGTTTACCCTTCTTAGATGTCCTTCTCTCCATAATTGATGATGGTTCCATTTATCACCAAGATTTTCACAAAAAAACTCACACAAAACAGTATCTTCATGTTGGTTCGCATCATTATCCTACTAAAAAATTTGGTGTTCTTTGTACCCTTGCTACCCATGCCCTAAGAATCTCTGATGAAAACCACTTGGAGTCAGAGAAGTCTCATCTTCTTCACGTTTTTTAAAATAATGGGTATAGAAGATCGTAAGGCCTTAAGGCCTTTCAAAAAGCCTATAAAGGTTTAAAAGGCAGATCTTTGTGTGCTGATCCTGCTTCCAAGGTTCATCTCCCCTTGATCCAAGGGAAAACGGACATAATTTCCTATGTCCTTAGAAGGAATAATGTTTTCTCTTCTTTCAAGCCTCTATATACTATTAGAAATTCTCTCGGATCTGTCAAGAACCCTATCGACCCAAAGGACATAAAAGGTGTTTACATGGTTCCTTGTTCATGTGGCACGCCCTATATTTGTGAAACATGTCGACCCATTAGACAGAGAATCCAAGAGATTGCAGCAGACATTAGGCATAATCGATCACACACATCAACTCTTGCTGAACATGTGGAAAAATCTTGTCACCATGTTTGCATTGAGGACTCCCAAGTCATTGCTAGGGTGGATCACTTCCATCATAGGAAGCTTAGGGAGGCCATTGAGATTGAGAGGCATGCTAGGAATCTCAATAGGGATTATGGCTGGAAGTTGAGCAAGAGTTGGACTCCAGCTCTGTCTAGATTATTTTTCTCCCCTTCGCTAGGTCTTTTTTTTTTCCCTACCTCTGATATTTTTCGTTTAACCCCCCCACCCCTTTTTTGTCTTGACCCTTGTTGTTTTCTTATTATTTTTCCTCTGTATTATCTTATAGTATATTATATAATTTCCTTTATATTTTCTTATATTATAGGTTTGTTTGAATCATGTTTTTGATGGTGGAAATGGATCAGCACCATCAAAAACATCTGGGGCACCCAAAATCTTGAAGTTTGACAGCTGAAACCTGGATATACAAAATTCATGCTAGAATTTATTAAAATCTTGTCAGAATTTCCATAATTTTTAGGGAAAAAAGCAAGCTGGTTAGGCTACCAGCAAATGATCCCGACAATACAGAATCTTTGTCCATGGAGAATAATTTTCTATTGCAATCAACAAGGAGAAAATAAAAAATCAAATGTAATGGATGACATTTGTCATTTGTATGCACTATGTTAAACTTAAGAGCTTCCAAAGAGTATCGGAAGAATATATGAAATAGAAATAATTAGAAGAAGATAAAAAGAAGAAATGATTCTTGAAAACTTGAATAATCGTCCTTTGACATTTGAAAAGAAACTACGAAACATGTTTAAGAGAAAACCTTTGAAATGTTTTTTGTTTTTTAAATGAATGTATATGGTTTAAGAACATTTTATTATTTCCTTACCTAAAACACCATGAGGCTTAATTTATTATGAAAAGAAAACTTCTTAGAGTTATTTTGAAAGCTTTTGACATAAAATTGTTAATCTTTGAGTTTAAATTAAATCATCTCATTTTAAGTATTATTTAGAATTTATTGTAAAAGAAAAATGTTTTCACAAGATTTTGAAGAATCAAACTTAGATTCTCCTTCTCTCTTACAGTCTCATAGATCACATTGATCACATTGGTCTTAACAGATCGTGGTCGTAGTCTAATAAAATAATAAATTTATGTAAAAATATTTACCAATTTAAATTTAAATTATTTAATTTAAATGAAATCAATTTACATTATTAAAAAAATAAATAAATTTATAATAAGAATAAAAATAAAAATCAAACTAATTTAATCTATTTTTAATCATTTATAAAATTATATATATGGTAAAATATTTTTAATATTTTTTATTTATAATATACATTTTTATTATAATATATATATATATATATATATATATATATATATATATATATATATATATATATATATATATATATATTTTCAATTATGTAATTTTTTATATATATAAATATTTTATAAATTTAAATACTAATTAAACTAAAATAAATTAGTGAATAACAACATTAAATTATATAGGAAAATATTAAAATATCTTTAAAATTATCATTTATATTTGAAATTTTATAAATTATCATAATTTTGTTTGGAGAGAAAGTTATAGAAAATATTTATGAAGAGTTTTTTTTCCTTGATTTTTTCCTAATAAATTGATTAGCAAATTGATCATAATTTAAGTAAATATAGGTTTACTTTTAATTGAAGAGTTTTTCTTCCTTGATTTTGTGTTAATAAATTGAAGAAAATTTATTATAATCTACTTAAATATAGGTTTAGTTTTAGTTTTATTTTAATTACAAAATAACCCCTTAAAAATGGGTGAATTGTGAAGGTAACCAAATTTCATGGGTAACACATGTCAAAAAAAGGGCAAACTTCACTTTTAAGACAATCAAATAGTAACAAATTATTATTTTTAATTAAAATAAAAAATAATTTAATGATTTACAAAGTTAAACATTAGAAGTTGTCATATTTAAAACTAAATTATTAGTGATCAACATTGAGATAAATAATAGTTAAAAACATAATATCATTCAAATTATATCTCTTAATTTCAAAAAGACCAAACTTTACTTTCATTTCTAAATATTTATTAAAATGTGTTTATTTCACTTGGAAAATGTAATTCTTAGTTATGATTTTCTGTGTAAATGAGTTTGTTCCTATTCCTTAAGAGTGATCTAGACATGGGTTAAATTTGAGGGGTCCCTCTACCCATCATAGAATTTTTTTTATGACAATCTCATTTTTAAACGACCCTTCATATCACTTTTAATATTTCACTTTGAAGATAAATTTCCAAAGTTTCATTTTTAAACAGATTTATTTTTTAGACAGTATAAAATTTTAGTTTAAATTTCAATAAGGTTTTTCTAAAATGATGTTTAACCTTTCAATAAAGGTATTCAAATGAAAGTAAAGGTGAGTTGAAGAATCCTTTCCTAGAGAAGAGTCTGCTACTCATGAGGCTCACTTAGAGGAGGAGCCTGGTCTTGCAGGAATTCCATGGAAGAGAGAAAATATTCCATGAAATCAAACATTTTGAGCAAATTACAAGAAACTTTTGTTAAAAAAATGTCTACCCTCTCAAACAATAGTCCAAGTGATTTTTAATTTGAAGCATTGATCAAATATTTAACCAAATAGTGATAATAGAAAAATACTAATCAAGACTTTATTAAATTAGGGGGATGAATGTTCACTCACCAAATACATATTGATAGACTCGATGAAGAAATTGGAATATAAAGACTCTCACTAAGCTATAACTCACTCACATAAAGAAAACAACTATTTATATAAATATCATCTTAAAACTCACACAATCTATAATGTCAATTTCCCTATTATCTTTAAATCTCTAGTTAATGAAGAAATGAATTATTTACCACTCCTAACAATATTTTAAAATAAAATGTATAAAATAAAAGACATACCCATTTCTAGAACTTTATCTAGGAATGTATAACATAAAAAACATACCCACTTTTGAAGCATCATTTAGGGTTACAAAATGTAAACAACGTAAATCCATTTTAACTTTGGATCGACTATGCCTCAAAAGGGTTCAAATTTCTTTTCACTCAGTGAAAAGAGGTTTGGGTCACAACAAAATGTGACCAAGGTAAATCCATTTTAACTTTGGATTGACTAAGCCTCAAAAGGGTTCAAATTTCTTTCCTTGAGTGAAAAAAGGTTTGCCTCACAAGCTATTTGATCCCGAGAACAACCTATTTGATCGCGAGTTAAGATGGATCTACATGAATATCATGGGTAAATACCATGGGTTCTCATACCATGTGTCAATTCCATGAAATTATTTTTATTATAATGTTATTTTTTATTATTTTTATTTTATTTTGATTAAGTAAAATTGTTTTCAAATAGTGTGATTTTTATTTTTAGGGACAAACAACACATTACCTTACATTACAACCAACCTAGATCCATCTTAAATCCAAAGCTATCAATGCCCAGAGGGATGAATCTCTTAAGATGCAAACCTCTTTAGAGTGAAAGGTAGATTCAAAGTTAAGATGGATATACGTTGTTTTAATCCCCCTTTAAATATACTATATTCCACATGAATACCACGGGTTGTCATACCATGGTCATTTTATTTTCACTCAGTTCAAAAATAAATAATTTTACTAAAAAAATAAAAATTATTATATTAAATAATATTGTATTACTTTTAAAATACAAATATTAAATTTTTAAAATATTATATTCAAAATGTAAAATACAAAAAATATCTATGGTAAATTGACTATTTTACTTTAATCTTATTTTAGATTATAATTTTATTTTATTTCGTTTTAATCTTAATTTTAATTTTATTTTTATGTAATTTGACTAAGTCACTCTATTAAGTCACAAGTTATCTAGAATATACTAAAATACACTGCTACATATCCAAGGGAGTTGTTCTACCACCCAACATAATAACCCGGATGAGTTTTTTGACAAAATATGGTAAAAAGAAATAAAAAAATCATGTAGTTAGAGTGTTTGAATTGCATTTTTAATAGTGGAAACGGATTCATATCCCAGGAAAAAACATGGATGTCAAATTTAACCCATGGATCTAGATGTTTCCTAGTTTGGTGTGTGTTAAGATATTCTTTTAACAACTAATTGTGTGTCCAAGATAATTTCAGAGTGATACACTACCAAAATTTAAATATTTCAAAGTGATGCAAAAAATCAAAATGTTTCGTTATTTCTTAAAATATATTTATTTCAAAATGACATTCTAATGGTTAGATGTTTTAAAAAACATTTAATAATATTTTTGATCAATTGGATTTGGTAATCCTCTGTTCGTTTAAAAACCGATGCATTTAAAGAAAAGCAAGCTGCTGGTTTCAACCGACGAGCCAGCTCAGTGGCAGTTGGCATTCCTGGCAAGTCTCGACCGTGGACAGTAATGGTAGTTGATGGACAATTCGAATATATATCGATTTGCTCTTCTCGCCAACGCATTATGTTGCAAGTCCACTGTCAGAAGTCAGAAAACGTGTAGTCTTAATGAGATATCATGAGTATCCATTACTCAATACTCCAACAGCGTTGCCGATTCTAGATTATGTAAAACAGCGTCGGGTAATTAGTGGGTACCATCACGTTTCGTACTACTTCTAACTAATCGTCACAATCTGTACATATCGAAACCGATGCATTAAAAGAAAAGCATACTGCTCGTTTCAACTGACGGTCCACCTTAGTAGCAGCTGGCATTCCTACCAAGTCTCGAACCTGGACAGCGAGGGTGGTTGATACAAAGATCAAATATCATTAGCTGTATAGAAGTCTCGCCCAGATATGTCACTCAACTTTCAAGTCCATGTCAGAAATTAGAAAACACAAAAATAAATAAAAAGGGTAGCAGTTTGCTTGGCAACCTAGAGCACGACTTTGCACTATCTAGAGAATTGATATAAGGAGTTGTCTACCGCAATAGAATAGCCAGGACAACAGTTTTTTTGCTGGAATTTCTTTAAAAAAATCAAAAAATCAGGTAATTGGAGTGTTTGAATTGCATTTTTGATAATGGAAATAAATTCAGTGCCATAAAAAAAATCTTTAAAACATCCAAAATACTGAAATTTCACTGTAATAATTGAAAACGTAATATAAAAATAAATTTACACAATTATCAAAATTCTAAATTCATTAATCGTCGTATATTCGTTTACAATATAACTCTCTCTAACCATCTTCTAGCATAACTATATATATTCCTACCTAGGAAACCATTTTTACCTCATATAAGAATAATAGATATACAAAATAGAATTTCTATACATCATACTATGCTTAGACTTATGCATTGTTAATTTCGTTTGGCATCTTGGTGGATATTTCTGCCAGTGTACATTTGTAATGCTTCTCGTTTACCGTGGAATACTTAACTCTACTCACCAATGTGGCATCGTTAGCTGGGTAGCAGTAATGGAAATTGTACTAGTTAGTAATGGAAATCGTACTGGTTATTAACTATATTGCCAGCTGCGAAATCTTCTCGCCAGATCGCCAGATCTGACAGGATTTTCCCAAGTGTTCTTTTACATCTCCGTCGTAGATTTTCTTTGGATTGACGGTTGGAAAATTGGGCGGGAGGTACATAGTAATGCCTACCAACACTAACCTTCTGGCATTATTAATCGACTCTGTCAATTCCAAACTTATTTTCACACTCTGGGGTTAGCTTAGCACGTCTGGTAGGTGATGGCACTACCTTCGTTGTTGTTGCCCCTCGATTGTCTGCCTTGTCTTGTTTCTTCTTTACTCTGTAAATGAAATGGCTAGTGATACCGGCATTGCCCCAAGAGAGGGGTTTCTCTTTTCGACCAAGATTTACTCAGCCATAGATGTTTCCAGCTCGTTACCGACTCTTTGGTTGTACAGGTATAATTTCTCCTCTACTGCAACGAATTTCTCTTTTCTCTTGGACAGGAAATCCATTTTTTTGATATTACTTACAATTTATTTAAAATTTATGATTTAACTGTCATTCGGATTTCTCTGGCCCCTAATGATAGGGTTTCAATGTGGCGGATGGAGTTCTTGGAACCGGTTCTTCAAATCAGGCATTACCCCTACTGAAACTTGCGTTTACGAGCCTAGCAATTTTTCGTTTTATCATAAGGAGAGCATTCCTTAGAATTGTGCCTCCTAAATACTTCCTGACAGAGTCACCTCTCTATCTTTTATGCAGGAAGCAGATACTTAAGTTGGCAGTTCTAAACCTTCATCCCGTTTTCTAGAATGGCATTCAAGGTTCTACTCTAGCGATTATTTCGTTCAAGGATTTAAGTTACAAACTCTCCTCCAGATACTTATGAAGTTATGGCTTTTCAAATCTCCGACAGCTTATTATCCCTTCTCACGGTGAAGTTCTTCTTTTAAGCCTACTCTGGCCTGCATGAAGAGATAAAATATGCACACAGAATTGAAAGAAGGAGTTGTAGCTCTCAGGTGTGACCTGCACCTGGAGACTACACTCAGAACAGAGAGAGAACTCTCGTACACTCTACATTCATGAAATGAAAGATTACATCATTAAGTACAATACTAGAAGTTAGGAAGTTGCAACCAAACCCCTAATCTCTAAAAACTAATCCTAAACTAAGGAGATACGTTACAACTTATGTAACCTTTTCTCCATTAATATAAAATAATATAATTATTTTCAACTCCCCCCCTTAATGGAGAAAGGATTGTCTTGAACTCCTAGCATCCTTCTAAACAATTCAAACTTCACATGTGCAAGAGGCTTTGTAAAAATATCAGCCACATTGTCACAAGTTTTACAATATTCAACAATAATCTCTTTTGACTGTAGTTTCTCTCTGACAAAATGGAACTGAGTGTCTATATGTTTGGTGTTTTTATGGAACACTGGATTGTATGCTAATTTAATGGTGCTCTGGTTGTCACTTTTGATGGAAGTGGAATTCTTCTGTTCTTCTCCTGCATCATTGAGAAGCCTTCTCAACCAGATTGCTTCACACGTCGCTGCACACAATGCTTGATACTCAGCTTCACATGAAGATAGTGCTACAGTACTCTGCTTCTTACTGCTCCATGTTATGACCCCGGATCCTATGCTGAATGCGTAACCTGTGATGGACCTTCGATCATCCAAGTTACCTGTCCAGTCTGAATCTGAAAAACCTGCTAGAATAACATCAGATGTGTCAGTGTATAAAATGCCATAATTAACAGTACCACAAAGATACCTCAACACGCTTTTTGCTGCTACCCAGTGACTTTCAAGCGGTTTTGACATAAATTGGCTCAATACACTAACAGAGTATGCCAAGTCACGTCTGGTTGTTGTAAGATATATCAAGCTGCCAACCAGCTGTCTGTACATCGTGGCATCAACCTCCTTAGTGCCATCGTCACTCCACAACTTCAAGTTCTGCTGCAAAGGTGTTGCTGCTGATCTACACTGATCCATACCAAACTTTTCCAACAGATTTCTGGCATACTTCCCTTGGGTAAGAAAAGTTTGCCCAGTATCTCTCCATACTTCTAATCCTAGACAGTAATGGAGGCTTCCAAGATCCTTCATTTCAAAAACTTGTGCCATAAGCCTTTTGATTCCTCTGATTAAATCATCTGCATCTCCTGTTATAATCATGTCATCTACATATAAAGAGATCAGAATAATCTGCCCCTGCTTATTATACTTGGTATACAAATTTGGGTCATTTAAACTTCTATGAAAGCCATGCTCTAAAAAGAAAGAATCAACCTTTTCATACCAAGACCTGGGAGCTTGCTTTAAGCCATATAAAGCCTTTTTCAATCTGCAAACAAGATGTTCCTGCCCCTGCTTCACAAACCCTTCTGGCTGTACTAAATAAATTTCCTCTTTTAAGTCACCATTCAAAAATGCAGATTTGACATCAAGCTGGTGTAGCTTCCAATTATATTTAGTAGCTAAAGAAATAAGCATTCTGATTATATTTAGCTTTGCTACAGGTGCAAAGGTATCATCAAAGTCTATACCTTCCTGCTGTGAGTACCCTTTTGCAACCAGCCTAGCTTTCAATTTTTCAATAGTTCCGTCTGCATTCATTTTTGGTTTAAACAGCCATTTACATCCTATGGGAGTTTTATTCTTAGGCAGTTCAACTAAATCCCAAGTGTTATTTCTAAGAATAGATTCTATCTCTTCATTCATTGCAGCCCTCCACTCCTTAAATTGACTAGCTTCTTTGTAATTAGTGGGCTCTACAATGTTCAAAACATTTGACATCAAAGCATAGTCTTTCAATTTTAATGGTATTTGAGTCGTCCTACCTGATCTCCTTGGTAGGGGACTTACCTCAAATTTATTTTCTTGAACTCTAATTGGGCTTGCATTATCACCTTCATGTTGTTCTTCTTCTTGTTTCTGCTCCAGCTCTCTTTCATCCTCACTGCTTTCATCTATCACCAATGGAATGTGCCAATTATCACCAATGTCATCTTTCCCTTCCTGTACCTGTTCATGAAATACTACATCCCTGCTTGCAAATATCTTACGAGACTCAGGATTGAACAATTTATAAGCTTTAAATTTTGTGCCATAACCAACAAAGATGCATTTAACAGCTTTAGGGTCTAATTTCTTCCTATCATCTTTGGGTATATGGGCAAATGCTTTTGACCCAAATACTCTTAGATGATTTACTGCTGGTTTAAATCCATATAGAGCTTCAAAAGGAGTTTTGAAGCCAAGATACCTGGTTGGACTTCTGTTCTTCAAATATACAGCAGTATTAATAGCCTCTGCCCAAAAACTATTAGAAAGACCCTTACCTTGTAACATGCTCCTTGTGCACTCCACTAAGGTTCTGTTTTTGCGTTCTGCAACTCCATTCTGCTGTGGTGTGTGTGGCACTGTAAATTGTTGAACAATCCCGTGCAATTTGCAGAATTTCATGAATTCCCCTAACTTGTATTCTCCTGCTTGATCAGATCGGAGAATTTTTATACTCTTACCAAACTGTTTTTCCACCAAGGTTTTAAATTCTATAAAGCACTGGAAAGTCTGACTTTTCTTACTTAAAAAATAAACCCATGAATATCTAGTGCAGTCATCAGTAAATAACAGAAAATAATACGCTCCACCTAGCGACCTTGTCTGCATAGGTCCGCATATATCAGTGTGCACTAGTTCCAAAATATATGTTTCCTTCCTCCTATCGTGCACAGGAAACTGTTCTCTATGCATCTTACCTAAGGCACAACCATCACAATTTAACTGAATATTACGAAAGATAGGGAGCCCCTCAACCATACCTTTTCTCTGCAATAACATGAGATCCTGTAAATTCAAATGTCTGAACCTCTGATGCCAGAGTTGTTCGGCTGTCGATCCACCTGCAACCATGGCTCGCTTTGGTATACTTTTCACATCCAACCTGTATAGGCTTCCAACGCGCATACCAGTTGCAACAATTTCTCTCCTGCAATCCTTTACCACACAATGAGTCTTGAAGAACTCGACTTGCATATCTTGATCAGTTATCATGGATACAGATATGAGATTTTTCTTAATTCCAGGTACATATAAGACATTTTTAAGATGACAGATTTTTCCATTTGGTAACTTAACTGGAATAACCCCATAACCTTTAATCTCGTATCCACTATCATCTCCTAAATAGATTTTCGATCCATATGTACTTTCTTCAAGACTTTCAAAAAATTCCTTTTTACCTGTCATGTGGGAGGATGCTCCGGAATCGACATACCAGATATCGTCCTCACTAGATGCTGAAAGGGCACAGTCGACTGTGAACAGTCGAAATTCATGGCTGAAATCTTCATCTTCTTCAACATCTTCTTCTTCGACAAAGTATCCTCTGTGCTTTGCAGTTGCCAATTTTCTCTTTGCATCATCTGCTTGCTTCTTAAGACATCTATCCTGCATATGACCCTTCTTTCCACAGTAATAACATCTTCTTATAGGATTATTTACAAGCATACCTTTATATGGACTCTTCTGCGATGTACCTCCTCTCTGCTGCAGTTGCAACTGTGATTGCTGTTGTGGCTGCTTCCCTCTGAAAGGTCGCCATTTCGCCATCAGCGCAAGATCATCATTCTGGGGGTTCAAGTTCTGTCGCCGCTCCTCCTCTTGCAGCAAGATGCCTGTCAGATCTTCAAATGTGGGCGCTTTTTCCCTTGCCGCCAATCCAGTGATGAACATTTGAAATTCATCTCGCATCCCGTTCAGTGTGATTGTGACGAGATCAGAGTCAGACACCTTCTCTCTGATACCAAGATACCAAGATAAAATATGCACACAGAATTGAAAGAAGGAGTTGTAGCTCTCAGGTGTGGCCTGCACCTGGAGACTACACTCAGAACAGAGAGAGAACTCTCGTACACTCTCCGATGGCCCCTAATCCGTCTTTCACATCTTTGATTCGCGCAATAAATGCAGCAGCAGTCTCACTTTCGTCCATCCTCATTGAAAATAACTTGCTTTTAAGTGCCATAATTCGACTTGTATTCTGGATCTGATACAGGTTTTTGATGGTCGTCCAGATCTCTGCGGATGTTTTACATTCTCTGATATGTGGGATAATGTTGTCCTTGACGGACATCTTCAGCAATACTTTCGCCTTGTTTTCTCGTTTATCCCATTCTTGCTCTTGTGTCCCTGTGTTCGAATTCGGCCTCTGCTCATCACCTGTAACTATGGACCAAGCATTCGCACCCTCAAGCAAGGTCTGGATCTTGAAATTCCAGTTCGTGAAGTTAGATCCATCGAGTTTGCCAGACTCGTGGATATAAGATTCCATCGTATTGCTCATTTTGATCAGATCTACAAAATGAATCTACTCAACAGTAAAAAAAAATCGATACCTGTCAAATCTTGTCACCCGATCTGCCACTTTTCTGCCACTTCTCTGCCAGATCTTCTGATCCACCCACTGACAGATCTACAAAATCAATCCCGCTCCGATGAGCAAATCCGTTGTTTTCCAATACAGCCAAAAAATCAATCTGATCGAAACTGATCCGATCTGCCTCTCCCAGATAGATCCGCAACTTGTTCGATCTGCTCCTCCGCAAATTGTCAAACGAAGATGAGGCTTCCCACGGATCCCCTTGAAGGTGAGTTGGCGCCCTCCCGAATGAAAAACCCGCGCCTGGATGAAATCGGTGTAAGGAAAAGACACTTGGCGCGATTTTCCCGTGCGACTCCGCGCCAATGGCGCGGTGGCGCGATTAACAGCTGAACAGACGCGCCAGTTGCGCTTCCTGGCGCTACTGTCAGCGCGAAAAACGCGCCAACCCCCTTCTACTCAGAAAATTAAAAAAAATCTGAGTCCGAGCCAGGTGTTCTGCAGTCCACCTGCTCAATCAAGCACAAAGCTCTCGTGTACACGCGGCCACAAAGGCACTTTTATCCACGAAGGCGATTCTGCCACAAAGGCGATAAAAAATCAGGCTCACCCAATCTGAGCTCTGATACCAAGATAAAATATGCACACAGAATTGAAATAAGGAGTTGTAGCTCTCAGGTGTGGCCTGCACCTGGAGACTACACTCAGAACAGAGAGAGAACTCTCGTACACTCTACATTCATGAAATGAAAGATTACATCATTAAGTACAATACTAAAAGTTAGGAAGTTGCAACCAAACCCCTAATCTCTAGGAACTAATCCTAAACTAAGGAGATACGTTACAACTTATGTAACCTTTTCTCCATTAATATAAAATAATATAATTATTTTCAACTTGAAGTCGTAATATATATTGATTGAAATGTAATATTTATAGGGTGTTTAGTCCCTTACCTGATTAAATCTCTAGAACTAGCAGTTGCTTTACTTTGTAATAGAGAATATTTATTTTAAGAGATTGGGTTATCATGAGTAACCCAAGCGGATAGTAACTTCATTGTAATTAATTTTTTTGTTATATATATATATACCAGTGCTTTTACTCCTTGCGAGTTCTTGAAATGTTTCATATATATATATATATATATATATATATATACACACAGCACTGTTTTGGGTTCAGTTGTTCACCAATTATCTCTTTCGTCTATTATTTTGGTTAACGCAATAATTTCATAAACATACTCTGGTTATGCTTTCATTATTATACACATTTAAATGCGCAGTTTCTTTCTGCATATTTGTAGCTATAGCTTATTCTATTCGGTTTTCTTATACGAAGGTTCTTTTTCCTTGAGCGGTCACCGGACCACCCTATTATGTCCGTGTATAGTTTTTAAGAGAATACCTGAGAGACAACTAGTCCTGGGGTTGGGTTTCTACCTGAGCCCTCAACTGCCAGTATGCTTGGTCCCTACTCTTGTTTTGGTCTTTATTTCGGAATTCTATTATTTGATAAAGAAAGAAAACTATAAAAACAAAATGCATATTCCAGTTTTCTCTTTGATAGTTCCATTCCCATATCGTTGTATATAGTTAGAACAGTGATTAGAAAATGTAAGATTATTAATCTTTGCAGTCCTCTTTTCTAACTCACAATCCCAAAGGATTAAGCTTCAAGTTAGCCATTATTTTCATATCTAAGACTCTAAAATTTAATTATAGAAGTGAGATACACTCATATACATATAGATGGAACCCATTTGGTGCTTTTAGCAAGAAATCATATGCAATTTTCTCATATAATTACCAGCAGAACGAAAATACAAATCTATCTTAGACTTCACACTGGTTATAACCTACAAAAGATTTTCCATACTGTAATTGTAACTGTAAATAAATGTTGTGAATGCATAAGTACTTATCTATATTTGAGTTTAATTTAGTTGTGGTCCTCCCAACCATCAAGTGAGGCAATTACGTCCTCCTTGCTCCCGTGCTCCAAACTGAACGGTATGGGTTAATAGTGGATTTTCTTTTTGCTGTGACCTCGGGACATCCAGTCCAGTCAGTACCAGAAACTTCAGGAAATTTATGAGTGTTCTTCTACTGGTTTATTACCAGCTCAGGAATTCTTCACTCTTTCATTCATCCATCAACAGAACTCTTGCTCCTCACTGGGATCATTCACTTATCTTCACTTATCCTCAGAGAAAGGTAACTGTTTCCAACTGCCCCCAACCTTCTTTCAGTTCTTGGAAACATTTACCATGAACGTTTTACTTTTCTTATCCAGTTATTTTCCATAAAACCTTTATTATTAAAATTAACTACATTAGTTGTCTCAGTTTTTTTTTTCATTAATAATAACAAAAATTACTTAACTAGTTAACCAACTAGTTAGCAATTAACAATAATAAAAATTACTTAACTAGCTAACCAACTAGTTAGTAGTAAATGTAGCTGTCACTTTAACTATTGTAACTCGATTTTCAAAAATCTTTGTCTAATTTTTCATAATCTTATCGGAATTTCTAAATTATTATGTAAATTTTACTTAAAAGTATATTTAATGGTCTAGTTTACTTCAAAATAGAATGGTCTCGTCTCCTCCTCCAATACCAAATTTAAAATAATAATAAAATTTTAATTAATCAATGAAAATACCTTATACACATTATAATAATGTTTTTTTAATTAATAAAACACAAAAATACATTATAATAATTGCTTTTATAAATTACTAAAACATAAAACTGAATTGTAATTATAGTTACAACTCCTTTTAATGAAAATGGAAATTAGCTAATTTGTTTGAGTTGTTACAACTTATATAAGTACAAAGAAGTGCTCTGATCCCAAGAATGAATCCTAGACTCCATTTAATTGCTTCTTACAATTCAATAACATGTCTCTTTTCAAATAAAACTAGTTTGAGTTATAAGTAACTTGTAAATTTTTAAACTCAATGTTGACCATAATGATTAATTTCATGGGCCACTTCACATCTATGCTATACTTAATGTTTTATGTCAAGAAATGGGCAACAAACTCTGTCTTAATGCTCTTCTAGATTTAAATTTGGATGGATTGAAGAGAGTCTATATAAGCAAATAAAAATAAGCATTATCTAAGAAATGATTTAGTTTATTTTTAAAGTGTTTTAAATAAAGATAATATGTTATGGATTTTGCTCAAAATTTTATATGTAAATTTATCGTTTACCAAGTTTTTTTTTGACACTATAAGGTCATGTGGCACTACCTTTGCCTCTTCCCATAATGTTTAGAACCAAGTTCTATCAACACTAGTCAAGTCCAATTGTGGCCTTAAAACAACCTTATGATACTTTATATTTAATCAATTATTAACACATAACCAATGAGCATCACAAGGACAATCACATCCATCACATAAAGAATCAACAACAAAGATTTATGGGTGAAAACCAAGGAAGGTTCCTTAACCTTATGAGAGTAAATAATGTTGCAACATAAATAATAAGGGAGTTCAAGCACTAGCCAACAAATCTATTACATACGTACAATAAATTTAAGGCAATGTGCTCTACCTACTACCCAACATTCTTTCATAATCCAACCCCTAAAGCGTTCGTGAATCTGCCTCTTGTAGCTTCCTTTTCCTACTCACTATAGTCTTAGACTAGCTTTTCCATACCTTTGACAATTTTTCAAGTCGTCTAGGTTCCATTTACATATTTCCTCAAACTATGCTACCATCCAAGTTGCTTAAATAGTTCCAAAATGTATACTTTTCCCCTTAGAAATCCTTGTCCAGCGTTCTGTGAATGATCAAGATTGAATTTCCTTGAATGAATGAAAAAAATAGCACAATTATCACCTCCTTTAATAGTATTCTTGCTTTGCATTTCACTTCTTAGGAATTTTGCAAGCCCCTCTAAGCCAGAAGTGCATTCAAGTTCCGTCTATCGAAGTTCCACTATCTTGGTTACTCATTCACCAATGTGCATCTAATGTTCAATATGTAACACCCTCTTCCCACATCTACCCACGTAATTGGCCAACCGGGGTAAACATGCGACGAGAGGTTACTAATATGAGATTTAACCTCCTATATTACCTTAAGGAAGTGGAACCGACAGAAGTAAGACAAAAACGACTTACACAGCATCAAAAAAATCCTCGGGAGGTAACCTAACCTTCGAGGCCGTTGAACCCTAAGGAAGACTTAATTTTTGACTAATTTGAGCCTTGGTTGTGGGCATGCCAAGGCAAGGTAGTGGCTAAAATCCTATACCCATGGGCATGCCAAGGCAAGGTAGCAGCCAAGACTCAGTTTGGTCAGTTTTGTGCCTCCGACTCCAAGATTTGTGCCACCTTTTTAGCCCCAAAGCCCAGGTCACTTCCCAGAACTTCATGAAACTATAGGGAATGATGAATAACATTAAAAAAAGATACAAAATCAATCAAATCATCAGGAACTCATTTGGACCCCTCCTAGCCATGAGATACATTTCATCAAACATGTCACAAACATTGCTTCTACAGGTGTAAACATCATATTTAAACATAGGGTTCTCATATTGATCTGAGAATTGCTACCAAGCATTGCTCCCTTACATCATAAGCTACAATACAATATATTTGACCATAGATACATGGTGTATTCATTTACAGGTAAAAACATGGAGAGAGCCATACATCATCACTGATAAATTACATGCTAATAACCAACATAATCACTACATAAATACAATAGATACAAAAACAATATAATCCACATAATAATATATACAATTATACATCAATTACCAAATGAATGAATTTCTCATTAATAAATGAGAGAACCAACCGGGGATGGAACTACCATGTTCCACCCGACCATAGATTGGCTAAGCCAAATCTCTCTTGAGCCAATCACCCTCGTGCCATATTCCAAGCATGAATGTGGGACTCATAACCAACCAAAAAGAACCGAACAAGCATGAATGCTACCAGAGTTCTATGCCTACACAGTGAGGAATTTGAGTGCCTCCTGGTCTCTTAGGCTTTATCGTAACCCACAGTTTGATCTAGGGGTCAGTAGGCCCTACACAAAGACCATCTCTCCAGGTTTTACTGTACATCACATCCTAGGAATACTAGGCCCAATGGAGAGGAATCCACCTTTTGACTTTACATTATATCATGTCATTCACTGAAAAGGATTCCTAGGCCCACCAAGGCACACAATATGGCTTTACCACAACCCATAGTCTGGATCAGGGGTTACTAAGCCATTCGGTTTACCGTGATCCCGAGTCCAGTTCATGGACCACTAGGCCATGTGTTTGTCATTTCAGAGACACACCCCACTCAGCTTTGAATCCAATCCGACCATCCACCTCAACCGAAGTATGAGAAACCCATCTCATCAAAGTTATACAGTATTGGAAAGGCTAGGCTGAAAACGCTATCACACCTACAAAAAACCTTTGCCAAGACAATAAGAAACCACATGCAATACCATGCATGCCAGATCTAACAAGGAAATCACATGCGTAAATCAATCCCTGCAAAGAATCATGTTGCTGCTTGATCCCGCTCTTCCTTGATTTCTTTTCCTTTCTTGCTCCAATAAAACTCTAAGTGTCTAAGATTGAGAGACAGAGAGAGAGAATAATGAGAAAGCTCCAAAAATGCACTGACCAAAATTTTGAGCCAGAAATCTTACCAACTGATCCTCATAAGCTTTTTTATCAATGAAGCCTCTATTTAATTCATTTTCTATTATTTTTCTTAAATTTCCTCACATAAAACCTGTGACCTTTCACCTTCCTTTTCTCCTATTTTCCATTATTTTCATAAATAAATGCCAATAAATTCTACTTTTCCTTTCTAAAGCCTTTGCCCTTGCCTAGATGTTAAGTCATGGGTTCAATTCCCCATCCTATTCGGGTGTTATTCTGGGACATAACCATGATGTAGCCTCACAAATGCCGAACTTAAAATAATAATAACTTTTTTATTAATCAATGAAAATATCTTAAACACATTATAATAATGCATTTGTTAATTAATAAAATATAAAATACATTATAATAATTTTTTTTATTAATTACTAAAACAAAAAATCATAAAATTGAATTGTAACTATAGTTACAACTCTTTTAATGAAAAAGGAAATTAGCTAATATGTTTGAGTTGTTGCAACTTATATAAGTACAAGGAAGTCCTTGGATCCCAAGAATGAATCCTAGACTCCATTTAATTGCTTCGTACAATTCAATAACATGTCTCTTCTTAGATAAAACTAGTATGAGTTGTAGTTAACTTGTAAATTTTTAAACTCAACATTGACCATAGTGATTAATTTCATGGGCCACTTCATATCCGTGCTAGACTCTATGCTTTATGTCAAGAAATGGGCAACAAACTCCCTCTTAATGCTTCTAGATTTATATCTGGATGGATTGAGCATAGTCCATAGTATAAGTAAATAAATATAACCATTATCTAAGGAATTATTTTAGTTCATTTTTTAAGTGTTTTAAATATAGATAATATGTTATCGATTTCTAGTTTCCTCAAAATTTTATTTGCACATTTATGGTTTACCCAAGTGTTTTTTTTACACTTAAGGTCATTTGGGACTACCTTTTCCTCTTCCCATAATGTTTGGAACCAAGTTCTACCAACATTGGTACATTTCCAATTGTGGCCTTAAGACAACCCTATGATACTTTTATCTTCAACCAATTATTAACACATAACCAACAAGCATTACAAGGACAATCACATCCATCACTTAAAAAATTAACAACAAAAATTTATGGGTGACAACCTAGGAAGGTGCCTTAACTTTATGAGAGTAAATAATGTTGCAACATAAAGAATAATGGAGTTCAAACACTAGCCAACAACTCTATTACATGCTTACAATAAATTTAAGGCAATATTCTCTACCTACTACCAAACATGCTTGCACAATCCAACCCCTAAAGCGTTCGTGAATCTGCCTCTTGTAGCTTCCTTTTCCTACTCACTATAGTCTCAATATCATTTTTCCATACCTTAGACAATTGTTCACGTCATATGGGTTCCATTTACATATTTCCTCAAACTAAGTTACCATCCAAGTTGCTTAAATAGTTCCAAAACATATACTTTTCCACTTAGAACTCCTTGTCCACCCTTGTGTGAATGACCAAGATTGAATTTCCTTAACTGAATGAAAAACATAGCACAATTATCTCCTCCTTTAATAGTAGGCTTTCCTTGCATTTCACTTATTCTTAGGCATTGTGCAATCCTATCTAAGTCAAAAGTGCATTCAAGTGCCATCTATCCAAGTTGCACTACCTTGGTTACTCATTCACCAATGTGCATCTAATGTCCAATGGTACCTGCAACATCGAACAATACATACCCAAGTGTATCTATTGGACGTCCAAATAGTGTATTCCCAAGTGCACCTTCTTGGTGAGCCTAATAAAGTGCACCTAGTGATCGTGCACCTAACCAATATAAGTCCAACAAGGTGGCACCTAGCCAACATACATCTGACAAGTTGTACTAGCCTTATATAAATCTATTAAATTTCTTCTGTTGGGCCAGAATTGTGAATTACGGATAAATCACGCTTCCCTAGACAAGTGCTAGTCTAGAACAACGGGTGAAATACTATACGACTATTTTTCCTAACTTATAATAGATACACAGAGAGGATTGAAGGCTTAATTGTTTAGTCGCTTTCAAATGGCTCCTTCTATTGCTTCTGTTGCAGCTTTAAATTCAAGCGGTTTTTTAGGCTAAATGCTTCCTGCAAGAAATAACACTGAAACAGCAGAAGATGCAATAATATAGATATCTATTCAAGCTATTTTGCTAAAATAGTAAAGCATAAACCATACACATCAACTAAGATCTTGCAATATGGAAAATCAAAGCCAATACAGATGCATATAGGGAAAAATAAGTAGTACTCTTTATTGATGATAGAAGGAGATACTCTTTATTGATGATAGAAGGAGAGGTTACAACCTAGTGACTGATTTGAAGTGACCTTCCAGCAACATTCCCAAGCCTCATCACAGTATAAATCTCTCCAGCAACAGCTACACAAATCTAGCTCTCAATTGAAAATTCTCCAGCATTTCTCTACTAAAATTCTTCCTCTTCAAGCACTTAGATCTATGCTCAATTTATAGATGAACTGTAGGTTGTTTTGCAATCAGTGACTTTCCAATAATAGGCAAGACATGTTTCCAGTCATGTAGATGTCAAATGGACACTTGGATCCGAAGCTTGACACATGTGAACTCTTCTAGAAGGCACTGGCCAAGTGGAGATTCCAGAACAATGAGACTTTCGCTCCCAATGTGACCAACGCACATGTGAATGTCGAGAAGTGCTTTGCAGAGCAGCCTTGCATGGGGATACGTGCATATGCAACACACTTAGGCCCCTTAGAGCCTGCGTTTTTGAGCTCTCATATGCTATATAATAAGCTTCAAACCATGGAAACCTTTGCTTGATGAAATTCTTGCTTGATTTGTCTTGTTTCTTGTCTTAGGGTATGTAGCAACTGAAATGATAGGGAATGATAGAACCTTGATCATTGGTCCTACAGATAATGTCCAGTTAACTAGGTCATTGGGAATGGTGCCCAAATTTACTTATAACAATTGCCCCCTAAAGCGTGAGATCCAAATAATAACATTTGATTGAGATGCTTTACACTGTGATGAGCCTGGAAACGAAGCAGAGTGGTCACCTGCATCAATCTTACAATATATTACATCATGATATATCCTCTTTGATCATAATTGCTAAGGGTAGGCATTCCCACATTCAACACATAAAACAATATAATAACATGTACATAATTCAAAAATTCCTCTTCATTGGAATTTTGCCCAGATGTAGACATGCCTACAGATATAGGCCCATGTTTGTATGATAATCTATATGTAAGGTCACTATACAGATGATATGTACAACAATCCTGAAATCACAACCCGAATGGCTGAAACTAGATCCGAGGTCTTCTTATCTCGTTCACTCGATCATTCGGGTACAAGTCTAGCCATGCGAATATATGATTTTTAGTCAAGCATGGAAATACATCGTTTGATTACCAGCCAATGATGTGCCCTGTTAACAAACGCGAGAGAACCACCATTAATGTCAATGGCCCTCAAAGTACTGCAATACATTTTGTAAGGCATGAATAGATGATTTGATGTCGAACGCCAAACAAAATATTTCAGTCAAAGGTCCAGAAACGAGGATCTTGTCGATGCTGTAACAAGCCTCATGGTTCTGGAATCTGATGTTTCTGAGTGAACTTCCTGGATATTGATTTGTCGCCGACAGGAAGTCACCTTATTGCAAAACTAGAGTTACTGATTTCGAAGACAAGGGTATGACTTGATATAGCAATTTTCAGGGATGACGGTCATGAAAATGAAGGTTTATGAGTATTGTAGAAGGATGAGTTTTTAATCACTGGATGACTTCTCTTGAACATATCGGTGACACTATGATGAGTTGGCAGCATTGACCCAAAACCGAAGTGAAGGTATGATGAACCATAGGTGTGAATGAATTGTCAAGATGATTACCCAACCTAAACAGTCATGGACATGGAGTGAAAGAAGTGTCATGTTGAAGAGCGACTTGCTACCAAAAAGAAACTTTGCTCACTTTTCCCAAATTTTCCCCGGTCATTTGTCGACCAGTATCTCTTTATTTTTTAACAAGCTTGAGGATAACATTTTCTTGACCTATAATTCAACCCTTTGGGCAAATAAAGTATCGCTATTTAATAATTTAATGAGTCTAGTGATGAATGAAACTCGATTCTTGCTATGATCGACAAGCCCGTTGCTATTTTATGTTTTAACGAGCTTAACGACAGTGATAGCCTGGTCCTTTTTCATATTTAGAGAGTTTGAAAAAGAGGACGAAAGAGAACTCCAAAAGTACTTTTTCGTAAATTTGTCACTCAGATTCGAAAAAGTGTAAAATAATATATGAGAGAACCTCTTTGGTCGTGTTTAACCAAGGTATTCCTTTTTCATAAATAATCCATCTCATTCCGAAAAAGGGTTAAACTTATACTGAGTAGATATCAATTCATTTACTTTAACGAGCTCGAAAAGACAAGTGCTTGGCAATTTTTTCACAATATCGGAGTCTGAAAAGAGCTGAAAGAAGACTCTAGCGGTTCTTTTTTCATTGTTATAGAAGCTCGAAAAATAAGGAGAAAAATTATGTTTTGTGCTCAAGTCATTCTTTGAAATAAATCTGCACGACTAATCTGTTCATTAGTTGTATTTCCTGTTCAGAGCAACATCAAATGGATTAAAAATACCTGTTTCATGATAAAAACATAATAAAACTATAGTCATAGCGATAAATTTAACTTGCAAGTAATTAAATGACTATTTAAAAGTAGTTTCACTATTCATTTTTACCATTCCATAGTTACCATTTGTATTTTGGAGCTCTGAACTTGATTTTTCCCCCGAACTTTAGTCGTTGATTGCAGTCGTTTCCATGGACAGATTTCATCGCCGTTTGATCCAGGTTAGTACCATGAACCTCCTCTTCCCTTTGGTATTCATTTCATTTCTATTCTCTGCAAATTTTTAGGGTTTTAAGGCCCCTAGGGTAAATTATACCCAAAATGAGGGCAATGCACCCCTGAATGTCGAAACCTGCATTGCATAGCAGGTAAAGTGAAGGCTACTTGCATGTGCAACGCATTGTCTTAGTCCAGGGAGTGCATTGGGCGCAGTTCAAGTTTTTGGTTTTCATGTCGTGCCCAAAATTTGCCTAGTTTTTTGCAATGAATGGAATCTAATGGATATTATGGTTGTATTTCAGGTTTCCATCGAACTGTAATGACAATTACATGGAGGGAAAGAGAACATAAATAACAAGATATGATTTCCTTGAACGATCTGGGTACTGTAAGAGCCCTAAGAGATTGTGGACTACTTAATGACTGCAAATTGTCGGGAATGAGGCAACAAATAGAACTCTTGGAGTTCTTAGTTCGAGCATGGGATACGACGATAGAGGCATTTCACATTAAGAACAAAGTGGCTCCCATAACAATTGAGGACGTGTATTTTCTCACAGGTTTGTCGAGGAGAGGTTTTCCCATTTCTCTCACAGGGTCTACCGTTGGAGGAGGGACAGTGAGGGATTATGTTATGCAGTATTGCTATCCAGGGGCAGAACCTAGCAAAGATGGAAAAATAAGCATTCGGGATGTCAGGGATTTTCCTTTGAGAAACATCCTTTTCACGATTGCGAAACTTGTTAGCACCGTTACACTACATGTAGCGAACAGATCATATATGCAGTATGCGCTAGGGTGTTTAAAGCCAATAGTATTCAACTAGTTTGAAGTTGTTCTATCTTAGATAAAGGAACAACTGAACAAAGCAAAGGGAGGAAGGAAGAAAAATTTCAGTTATGGTTCAATCCTTATTTCCTTCGCTTTGGAACGAATTCCACTGGTGCAGCCACAGCATGTAACACTGGATATATCTAGTCCTAGAGATCCTCGAATGCAGAGATGGGTAGAACTCATGGGTCGACATGCAGGCCAATCGACCGTTGTGTTCTCTACTGCATTCTTTGCCTGGTTCTAGCGACAGATTGTTGCCATAGATGAGTATGCATACGCAGGTGTCGACTTCCGAGGAGATCCAGATCTAGTATTACCAGAAGGCGCTCAGTGGGGTGCAATAGGTAAGAATGATTTGACCATGTTTTTTTATTTTTCTAAGGTTTATACAATGTTTTTGTGTTTTGATTTATTTCCAAGACTAAAATAAATGTTTGATGTAATGAAAATATCAGTCGTGTTCAACCAGTAGAGGAACCAGAGCACAAAGCAGATGCACCAACAGAGAGGGTTGTCGGGAGAGCAGTCCTTCGGGACCTTGATATGGCTAAGAATCTAGCTGAGCTTTAACAGCACATAGAGGGGTTGACCTTCGGGATTCCGAATTTCTGGATCGAAGAGCTTCCCATGCGACTGCAACGACACACTATTGGGGTTCCTAATCGCTGGATGTGGTTGCTCCGTAGGATTGCTAGATCTATAGCATGTTACTACGAGCACCACTAGTTTACTTATGACATTTTACATACATTTTGAGGTCAGATGACCAATGTGTCTTGCGCACAAATTTTGTAAGAACCTATAACTATCTATCTATATGATTTCAGAGTTTTTCCTACGTTTAATGCGCAATCCTATTCAATGATGTGAATGTTTTCTTTACCTATGTCGCAAATGTCTATCGAAAACATGATTAGCTAACGAATTAGTCAATGCGTTCAAATTTCTAGAAATGTGTTGATATTGAACAAAATCAAAATGTCTTTCCAAAAGTCGAACTCTTAGGAACAATCTAATAAGTGCTGGATTTCTAACAGTATAAACACTAGTAAGTTGTAATACCACAAGTTGTGAGTCTAACCTTACGATAATGCGGTTAATACCAAATGAAATGGCATCAGAGAGAAGTTCAATCAACGCGCTATACTCAATGATATTATTCGTCGATCTACCAATACAAATCCCTTGAAAACTCACTAACTCGTCATTTGGAGCGAAAATGGCCCACGCTACAGAGGATAGATTCTGCGTACTATGACTAGCACCATTAGCATATCCAAAAAATGGTTCTGAAGATTCAGACATCTGAGATAAAATGTAAAGCAGATTACTAACATCAAGAAAAATCTAAAAATAAATTAAGATAGTGAATGAAAATCAACAACATATATACAATATAATACAAAAAATTACTACGCTCATAATTAAGCATAGTAATGTTAAGATACAACCCATTTCTAGGTTGTGCTAATGGAATCCCATCGTAATCAACTAACTCGTAGGCACCCTTAGCAAGAACTATTTTGACAGTATAGGGGCCATGCCAAAATGGCTCGAATTTCCTTGTACCTATTACATCAGCTTCTTGATCGTAAAGAAGGACCAAGTCACCCTCTGAGTAGATGTGAGGCTGGACATTTTTGTCATATTGCGCCTTTATACCTCTCTTATGTGCTTCGTTGGCCAATTGGGCTTCACGACACATTTCATCTAGATGGATAAGGTTAAGGAGACGCACTTCTTCTTCTGAGGTGTCAGGTAACAAGTCTATCGCAAGTTTTAATGATGATATTTCACATTGGATTGGTAAGATAGCTTCCAGACCATACACCAATTGAAAAGGAGTAAATCTGGTTGCATTTCTCACCGAGGTTCGATACGCCCACAAAGCGGAGTACAGGATCAAATGTCAGTTCCTTTTACGGACTCCTATCATTCGTTGAAGCATTCGTTTAAGAATTTTTTTAATAGCCTCAACTTGTCCATTTGATTATGGATAATAAGGAGTAGAATTATCATGCGACAATCCTAACTTGGTAGTCAATTTAGACATCATATGGTTGCGAAAATTCTTCCCATGATCCGTAACTATAGCCTGTAGGACCCCAAATCATGCAATAATGTGGTTGAAGAAAAACAATGCAGTTGTTTGTCTTGTGTTATTGAATGTAGGCATCGCTTCAGCCCATTTGGTAAAATAGTCAATTGCGACAATAATATAACCATGCCCCCCAAACGAAGGAGGGTTACAGGTCATGAAGTCAATACCCCATTTCATAAATGGTCCAGCAGAGACAACAGGATGCATTGGCGCTGGCGTTTTAAGGATTTTATGATAAAAAATATGGCATGCATGACAACTTCTAATTGCAAGGATGTAGTCTCGAAAAATAGTAGGCCAAAAGTAACCAGCACAGAGTATCTTCTGCGTGGTAGCATATCTAGATAAGTGTCCACCACAAGCCCCAACATGACAATCATTTAACACTTTTTCGGCCTCCTCATGAGTGAGGCACCTCCTTAAAATGGTATCGACACCACGATGATAAGTGTATCGCCAACGATTAGATAATGTTTGGCTTGGTATCGAATATGTTGTTGTTCAGAGCGAGAGGTATTAGGTCAAAAATTTTGTGTTTGGAGATAAATGATGAAATCCCCATACCAAGGATCATATGATCCGATCAAAAACAGAGACTCGTCTGGAATAGATGGTTCCAAAGTAGTAGCAGTACTATCAGAGGGAAGGTCACAGAGAAGCTCAACCAAAACTAAATACTTCTTTGACTTGGATTTGATGAATTCCAAATCAAATTCCTGCAAAATGACAATCCATTTTTAATATTTCTCCCCCAGAAATTGACGTGATAAGATATAAGTCATGGGGTTGCAATATGAAACTATTGTTGTTTTTCGGAGCAGGATATAATGGTGAAATATTTGGACAACTTGAACAGCTGCCAAGGCAATATTTTCCACATACAAGTACTTAACTTCCGTATCATTGAGATTACCACTCAATAATAGATCGGATGTTTAATTCCATATTCTACTTGGACCAAAACCATAGCGATAGTCATTTCAACCACAACGATATATAGGAGATAATCATTTTGATAATTAGGAGGATACATTAATGACGCTTGGACAAGAGTGTCCTTGACAGCATCAAAAGAAGCTTGCGCAACTTAGTCCCAATGGAAGGGAACCCCATTTTTCAATAATCGAGTAAATCCTTTAGCCATTTCAGCATAGTTTGGAATGAATCTTCTCAGGAAGTTAGCCTTTCCTTGAATTTTCTATATCTAAAGTAAGTTTGATGGTGCAAGAAAATAAAGAATGGCCTGTAACTTCAGTGGATCGATTCGAATTCCTTCTTTTGAGACTATGAATCCGAGCAATCGACCAAAACCAACATAAAACACACATTTATGTGGATTGAGATGTATTTTGTAGTGTCGGCAGCATAAGAAAATGGCTCTCAAATGGATCGGGTGATTAGTGAGATTTCCTGAATGCGCTGGTAAATCATCTATATATGGTTGAACAATGTGCTTGATGTCGTCGAAAGCATAATCCATTGCTCTTTGAAAAGTTTCCCCAGCATTCTTTAAACAAAATGAAAGTTTCCAATATGCGAATGTGCCCCAGGGACAGATGAATGTTGTCTTATGTTGGTCATCTGGGCGGATATTGATTTGATTGTAGCCAGAAAATCCATCCATGAACGAAAAAATTTCACATCCAGCACAATCGTCAATAATCTGGTCGATAAAGGGAGTTGGATAGTTGTCTTTTGGACAAGCATGATTAACATCCCAATAATAGACACACACTCTAATGGTTCCTTGTTTTTTCATAATAGGAACGATATTGGAAACCCACTCAGTTAGCGGAACAGGGTAAATGAAACCAGCACACAAAAGTTTTTCAACTTCTGCTTTGATGGAAGCAGCTTTCTTCGGATGAACAGGATGAAGCCGTTGGCGCACCGATTTGACATCAGGATACATATTAATAGTGTGTTCAACTATACTAGTAGCTATGCCTGGCATTTCCTCGTAAGACCAAGCGAATACGTCACAAAATTCACGAAATAAAGAGAGATATGAATAAATTTCTGATGGAGAACAAGATACACCGACATGAATATTTTCTACAATGCCAGGTTTGGTCGAAATATCGATAGAAATGGTTTCTTCAATATTTGATAAGTTTCGCTCGGAATCGATTGCATTAATCGGTAAGAATACGAAAAGAAAGTTTTGATGGATGGGTTATATAGTTCACTGAGATTGTTTTCTTCATAATCAGGAAGATGGGAACGATGATGATAATCTTCCCATGGTAACTCTCCTTCTGACATCATAGCTTCCAAAATATTTTCATCTATCAAAAACTTTGAGGAAAATAGATCAAATGGAGTACCAAAATCTAAGGAACGATCAACCCAAACACTCGGCGATGCTGATTTCGGATTTTCCGCCCAAGCCAAATAGATTGATTTTTATGCTAGCTCAATAGGGTTGGGCAGTAGAAATTCTTCCAACGTAGAAAAATTAGAATCACCCATACTCTCCCTTAAGCCAGATAGAGTGGAAGAGATCATGCAGCAGGTCTCTATACTTGAAATTTTTGTCGACGTCGCGGGCGGCAGTAATGCAAAGGCTCCCATAAGAGTGGAATCCTTTAAGATCCATAAACCAATCTTCTGAATTTCTAGTTGGGGTAAGAGAAAAAACAGAACGCTTCCAGTTACCTGCGAAGCGGAGGCAAAAAAGGATAATTGATTAATGATTGTGATTTTACCTTTATGTGGAAAGGCAACCATTCTAAAGTATGTAGAAACAATGGCAGTCATCGCATATACCCATGGTCTTCCAAATAAAATATTATAGTCAAGGGTTCCGTCAACAACCTCGACATCAATATTCATTGTTTTTCCCCCTAGTTCAACATGCAGGTTATTAACAATACCACAAAGTTTATATGTTCTTCCATCAAAAGCTTTCAACGTCGTTGATGATTGTGATAATCGCGGTGAGCCAAGTGACTTCCAACAGTTTAGATACATAATGCACATAGATGCTCCCTCATCAATAATAGTGCAATGAAAAAGGTGATTGAGAACATTTACTTGTATGGAGAATGCCAATTCTACTGGTAGTTGTGGTATGTAGCCCGTATGATTAAAGACGACAAGATTAGAATCAGTTGGATCAATTCCACCGATGGAAAACAATAAAGCCCGCTTCTAGGATGGAAAATTTTGTAATACCTCAAGAGCAGACATAGCTGAAGGGGATTGAGCCAAATCTTCAACTATATTATAATTTTGTGCAGCTCTTGCTCGAGGATTATATGTTGATTTATGAATTACTCCCTTCGGTGGCTTAATTGTCAATTCAGGAATAAAAATAGGTGGTACTAATTCATTAGATGGATTCGTTGTCAAGGTAGCAGGTTGATTAGTGGCCGAACTACCATAGTCTTTATTCCGCATCGACACCAAAATATCTTGTGAAGGTTTTGTGGTGGATAACATTAACACTTGGGAACTAGGAGCTAGATCCGTAGCAACCATATTGGTGTCCGAATTTGGAAATGGGTCCGTCAACACATCTGATGCATGGGAAGTGTTCAGCCCTAAAGATGTCCTTTCCTTTCACCAAATTTCACTTCATTCCATTTGTCCTTTATCAGTTATAGGCTTAAAAGATCAATATGAATGATTAAAATCACTTTAAGAATGCATGCAATGACTGACTTATTATACTTTTGTGGTTTTGTTGTCATAGTGGTCTTTGATCAGACTTAGCTACAGAATGCAGCCATTATGTAGCTAGTCGCATATTCTGCAACCATCTTTATGTTCACACAGGTTACAGGTGTCATTTGAGGGAAAGACGCATATGGTTAAATTCCAGAACTCTCCTACATCATTCCTTGTCCTCTACGAAGGCTGAGAAAAAATCTGAAAGTGGTTATGCACGTGGATAAAGCCAAAACTAAGAAGCAGACTTCTACGAGGATAAGGACTCTGCAGGTGTCTTCAGCAAAATACGAGTCCTCAATAGGAGTTCTAGTTCAATTTTGATTATAAAATACACCTATGCCTATTTCTACTCAATGACAGTTATGTATTTGCTTATAAGAATAACTCAATGAACCAAGAAACAGTTAGTTGATGTTTTGTTGTTAGTTCTTAAAAGACTGTGATACTCTGTTTCTGAGTGTTTTTCCTTTAATGAAAGAAGTACAACTTTGATGCATGAGCTGAAGCAATTTTAAGGAGTTAAGGATTTGTGTGCCAATCTGATGGTAGAGGGCCCCTACTGTCCAAAAGGCTTTGTGCATATTTTCTAGATAAGTGACCTTTAACTCTGTTTTGTTCTTAACTTAGGCAGTTTTCTGAGTTTATCCTCTTGCATCATGCTTATGTCATTTACTCATATCGAATATTACAGTCAATATTGTTCTCATGAGCTGTTCCAATATATCACTAATGCGTGAATGAGATATAGTTGTAGTACTCTTGAGTTAATTGCACTTTAGTTCAGTTCTGTTCATTGTATTTCAGTTTTATTAGTTAGTTGCATTCTAGTCCTGTTAATTAGACTTAAAAGACCCTCATTATTTTATAAGTTGTTCTTTTTCTTAACTTTTTCTAACACATCATTATCATATGAACAAGAATTAGTTATATCATTTTGAGTTCTTGATTGTTCTGTAATTTCTCATAATTTTACAAACAACCTCTTTCCAAAGTTATTCCAAGAGATCTCTAATCCTTGAATGAGGCCTAATAGTAACATTTTGAGTTGCAGAATGAGTTAATTCTAGTGTCATAAGTTATTTTAGCATAGGATTCCTTACTATGTTGCAGATAATCTTTTCTCAAAATGTTCCAACAAATTTCTAACAATGGATGAGATTTTCTCTGTGATATTTTAAGTTGTTGTTTACTAAAGAGAACCTCATTACATCAAACTTATCCTTTTCTCAAGTTGTTCCAACATACCTCTAATGAAATGAATTGGACTGAGTTTAATGTTATGAGTTACTTTTCTTATCAGCGTTACAATATGTGGATTAGCATTTTCTGTTCTTAGGTTCCATACATAGTTTAGAGTAGATTTTGTTCTGTTTTAGTGTGATCAGTAACTTCTATTTGCCAACAATTTAGTTCTTTTCCTCTTAACATAAAAACACAAAACCAAAAACACTAGAAAGACACTAATCACAACGAAGTAGTAAGAAGATACCTAGGCACATATAGTGCATTTCACTTCAACAATTTACTAGCCCTGGTTGACAATTTATGACATCAATTTAGGAACACTAAGTTGAGTAGACAGGAAGTATTGATGATTTTTGAGACTTCAGCACGGTGAGGAAAATCCCTAACAAAATGTTCCTCGTTACAGATTATGCATGGATAACGAGGTTTCCGTGGTCCAAACGGTTGATCAGATGAACATTCCTGCGGGTTAGAAGTTTGATTTTTCTTTGATTTCCCCTTTTTCTGACTTCCTGGTTGCTTTTCACTTTTTCCTTTGTCAAATGACATGGCATTAATTTCGGAAGTAGGAGCAGGATCAGATGCAGTAGCGTGGTGTGTGTTTGTAGTGCCTATCAAGTCGTCTCTGGCATGAGAGTCCTTTATTTGAGGAGGAACATTGAAATTAAATCATGACGCATTAGGGATTTTTTCATAGAGCGTGCGAGACTGGGTGTAAATCAAGTCTAAATATTGGGCACGAGCGATAAATTTCTCTTCTGTGACGACGCCACCCTTAGCCACATCCTCAGTTATAGATGGTAATAGGGACTTAATGAACCATTCAACAAGGAGCTGATCCGGAACAAATGTCTTAACCATTCGTCGACGGTGACACCACTCATGAATATGATCAGAAATGTGAGTAGCATTAGCCTGTTCAAAGTTGGTCAAGAGTTCCATTCCAATTTCATATCTGATCGGTAACTAAAAATGGGTCAAAAAGACAGTAGCTAGGGCAGTGAAATTGTCAAAAGAAGCTCTAGGTAACTCAATGTACCATTTAGCAGCCGAACTTGTAAGCATATGCTGGAAAAGACGTAATCGAATAGAATCATCATTCAGGGAATTTGATGAACACCATAAATGATAATTCATGACATGAGTCGACGGATCTTCTCCAGGGTTTCCATTGAATTTAGGAATATCAGAGAGTAATTTATGAGGTATCACCGGCCACCAAGGAGAATAATTTATAGGATCATTGGTTAACCGGTTTAAATATGGTAATTCCAGGGTTGAAACAAAGGCAACTGTCGATTAAGGTCAGGTTGAGCATAGCCAGGGTAAGATGGAATTGCTTGGGCAACAGGCCTTTGAGCACCAGCATATGGAATCAGCTACTGGTAACCCAGATAGGGGTTGTTTTGCATAGCAAACGCTTGAGGATTCTGTTGACCAAAACCTGGATATGTTACTTGTTGAAATGAAGTTTGAGGTATTTGCGCTTGTGGTTGCCAAGGGGTCTGTCCACCAATGTTATAACTCAAATTAGAATAACTTGGATTCGATTGATATGTATAACCAGGTTTCGTTTCTGACATCCCATAAAATGGTACACCAACTTCTGAATAAATGAGTCCTGATACAGGTTGTTGTAAATTAACCAAAGTATTTTGAGTCTGTGGACCCAACATTTGATGATATTAAGTTGAAGGACCCGCCTGATAAGGTTGATGTACAATATTTTGGTTATGTAACAAGTGTATAGATGTATTAACAAGTGGTAATGAAGTGGGTGTAACAGGTTGAACTAGTTGATATGAGTGTACAATCGTTTGTGGTTGAATAGGTAGAGTGGGTTGCCATTGACAAACATTCATGTCAACATTATTTTGACCAAAAAGTGACGGAGTACTGTCATATTAGGTGACCAAAGGTTGCCCCCCTGCATGAGGAGGATAATAAGATGGAAAATAATTCTCTCCAAATGTTGGGAGTCCAGTTGATATGGTACTTAAAGGAATGGACCCAAAAGGACCGACTTGATATTGCCCTAATTATGTATGTAATGAATCAAGTCGTTTAGTACTAACGATAGGACTACCAGTTAAAACACCATATGATGACACTGGAAAATATCATGATCGTGAAGATGCACCAGAGAAAGTGCCAGATAATGATTTATAACCTGTTGGGACCGAAGGGCCACTATGAAAAGATGACTCTGGTGAGGTTGTGAACATCAACGGATTAGCGAGGGTAGGAGATGACGTAATTGGAACAACAGACCCAACCGAAGATGTTGGTTCAGACATGGTTGTTTGACCAAATGTATACCCTTGAAAATCGATGGGTGATTGAATAGGAACAAGATCAACAAAAGAAGATGGAAACGATCGAGGAAAAGACTTGTATAGGTAAAGGTCCCCCCCAAAATGGGTAGGAGTTAAAGGTGTATCATCTTGTGGGATTTATTCAATCGCAATTAAACCAGGAGGAAGAACTTCACCGTCGGGCCAAAATATATTTCAGACGGTTGACTATGTGATATGGGAGTTTCAATAGCTACAAAACTTTGTGGGATGACTAAGGTAGGAAAAACTTCCGGTTGTTCGATGTCAGGATTCATATTTTCTGGAAAAGAAGAGACAGAATCTGGATCAATTTGTGATTGGACAACGTCGGGTCCAGGAGATATGGTCTCACTGATTGAATGGATCGTGAACACGGGTAGCTGTGAAGACTTCGTTTCGACAACAGTAGATGAACCGGGATGTGTGGAAACAATTTGAGCTAACTCTGGTTTAAAAGATGATGTTTCTCCAAAGGTACGAATTGTACTTGATTCGACAGATCATGATCGCCTTCGCCTACCAGAAGTAACTTCTGTCGGTAAAGATGGTTTTAAAGCTAATCTATGTGAATGACAGGGGATAGGATTTTGTTCTTCCAGGATTACTAATTTATTTTAACCAAAAAATAAATAAACAAAAAGAGGGTAATGTTAGGCAAAAGGGTTTACCAAGAAACTATGAACTGCATAATACCTCCTGGCGAACCAAGAAGTACGGGCAGGTAATCTCCCCGAATGTTGTGTTCAGTGTATCGCAATTTCAAGGCAGCCGACTCGATTCACTATGGATGGATAGCACCTAAAATTTTTCCTCCCAAATATACCCGAAGGTACGTGGAGGCCCAAGTCCGTATTAGCACTGTCTGATGCGAAACCACATAGTGAGAGCACCCCTTTACACTTATCATGCTGTAACACTGCCCGATATACCTAAAAGTACGTGGACGAGCTACGATATACTTACGTACGTGGAGTGAGGTATCACACTCGGAATGTATCGCAGACAAGTTAACGACAGCTACTATGTTTTACGACGTCGGAACACGTCTCTAGCCTAGACCGTCTAAATGTTATCGTTATGGTTCCAATGTGTTGTTAAGTAAATTGAGATTAATTTTATGTTGATCTTGCTTAGCAATTTTCCTTTCAAAGGTTCACCGCGATGATGTGTATGAAATTCCTAAAATGCAAGCTAAGAATGATAAACAATATTTCACTTTTAGCTTTTTCAATGAAGAACCTAGCTACTAAGGGAAGAGAGAAAATAATTTGTGAGCAAACAAATCGATGAGCAAAACAAATCAATGATTTCAAACTAAATGCAGATTTCCTAATGTTCCTTTTGCAAAACACACATTATTCTACATGCAAATGCAAGTTTTTCTTTTCAGTTTCTTTAATGTTATGAATGCAAAAAAGAAACTAGGTGCACTAAATCAATAATCCAAATGCTTTTTACTTTCGAGAAACGAAGAATACAAACAACAATTTCTCTTTTGAAGGAAAAACGAGGATTTCAACAACAATTTCTCCTATCAAGGAAATGAAGATTTTACGACAATTTCCTATTTCGAAAGAAAATGATTCTTAATGCGACCATAAAAAGTACTTTGAAATCAATTTGTCAATGATAAAGAATTTTTTTTTTAAACCAACATTGAACAAATTTTCAATCAAAGGATGAAGAATTATATAGAGTCACTAGTCAATTGAGGATCAAACTTTTCAAAACACAGCAGCAAACAAAACTGAAGCAAATTTCAAAGGCAAATTCAAAGGAATTTGGGTACTTTCAGGAGTCAACGGAGTCTCCAAGGGGAGACAGTGCTCTGCAACGCAGGCTAGGAAGGGAGATAGTGCTCTACAAAGCACTGTGTCCAGTCTATGGGTGCATTGGGCGCAATATACAAAGAAAAATACTACTATTTAACTCACTGTCTTTGCTAATTTGACTTTGAAAAAGTTTAATCTTGATGAGTAACAACTACTGGGTGGATAAACAAAGAAAATCAGAGGCTTAAACACCTAGAAATAAGAGAAATTCTCCCCAGCGGAGTTGCCAATTTGTTGGGCCATAATTGTGAATTACAGATAAATCACACTTCCCTAGACAAGTGCTAGTCTAGAACAACAGGTGAAAGACTATACGAATATTTTTCCTAACTTAGAATAGATACACAGAGAGGATTGGAGGCTTACTTGTTCAATCGCTTCCAAATGGCTCCTTCTGTCGCTTCTGTTGCAGCTTAAAATTCAAGCGGTTTTTTAGGCTGAATGCTTCCTACAAGAAAGAACACTGAAACAACAGAAGACGCAATAATATAGATATCTATTCAAGTTAGTTTGCTAAATTAGTAAAGCATAAACCATACACATCAACTAAGATCTTTCAATATGGAAAATCAAAGCCAATACAGATGCATATAGGGAAAAATAAGCAGTACTCTTTATTGATGATAGAAGGAAAGGTTACAACCTAGTGACTGATTTGAAGTGACCTTCCAGCAACGTTCCCAAGCCTCATCACACTATAAATCTCTCTAGCAACAGCTACACAAATCTAGATCTCAATTGAAAATTCTCCAGCATTTCTCTACTAAAATTCTTCCTCTTCAAGCACTTAGATCTATGCTCAATTTATAGATGAACTGTAGGTTGTTTTGCAATCAATGACTTTCCAATAATAGGCAAGACATGTTTCCATTCATGTAGATGTCAAATGGACACTTGGATCTGAAGCTTGACACATGTGAACTCTTCTAGAAAGCACTGGCCAAGTTGAGATTCCGAAACAATGAGAATTTCGCTCCCAATGTGACCAACACACCTGTGAATGTCAGGAAGTGCTTTGCAGAGCAGCCTTGCATGGGGCTACCTGCATATGCAACGCACTTAGGCCCCTTAGAGCCTGCGTTGGTGAGCTCTCATATGCTATATAATAAGCTTCAAACCATGGAAACCTTTGCTTGATGAAAGTCTTGCTTGATTTGTCTTGTTTCTTGTCTTAGGGTATGTAGCAACTGAAATGATAGGGAATGATAGACCCTTGATCATTGGTCCTGGAGATGATGTCCAGTTAACCAAGTCATTGGGAATGGTGCCCAAATTGACCTATAACATCTTCTTTGCCACTTTTTCCATTATTCATAGTAAATCCTTGTAGACAAGGTAATCTATGGTATCCTCATTTCCCTACCATTGTCAAATTCGCTTCACCAATCTTCTCTTATGATGAAGACCATTTTCAGGGGCCCCAAAGATTCAATATTTCTGAAGTTCGATCCGTGGACCTATGGGTTATGGGTCCACACTATGGACTCGATTCCTCATCATATTTCCATTCATCATGTATCCACATTGAAGAAAATGCGAAAGTAAATAGTTTTGAAGTAATGCCTCCACCTGATCCAGGTGGATTAAACAGGTACAAGTATAAGTGGCTCAACACAGAGGGCTCAAATATCAAAGTGTTCAGATTGTTCTCAAACTAGCTTCACATTGTATATCTCGTCTTTCTGATTCCATCGGCGCAGACAACACTCAATTCCGAGTCCGTATGAAGGAGTTAGGAGCGGTCAAAGTTTTGGGTTGACTTGGTGACTGGGTAGCCTTAAGGAAGGCACAAATTAGACTTTTCTCGACCATCAGATTCCAACAAGCTCAGGCCAGATTCTGGGCAAGATTGTGGCCTCCCTAAAGTGACTCCTACGGTCTAAAACTGAATTTTCGAAAATGACCAGTTTGTTTTATTTATAACAAAAAAAATATAAATTTAAGGGGCCGGCGGCCATGACCCCGCCAGACCCCTGCCCCACGGCAACCATATGATACATATGGTGGCGGGGGTTGTGAACCCCACCACCAACCACCCACCATACTCCATATTAAACGGTGCTACCGGCGGAGATTATGGGGCAGGCCGCCCAATGCGGGCCCGACTCTCCACCTTAACTATATTTCATATTAAAAATATGCGATGGTTTGTTAAAGGGTAAAGGCATAGTTGTAAAAAAAATATTTGTTCTATTTACGGAGGGGGAAGGGTTTGACCACCCGACCTCCCTCCAACAATTTCTAAACTTTACCACTAGGCCAACGGCCTTGACTTCTAAAGTCCGCCCACGGAAAATAATTAAACCCAGCTTATTTGTTATGCGTGGGGGGAAGCCAAGCATGGAGATGGAGCACGATTTTGCAGAAGATTAATGTTATGTTGCAGCCAAGTATGAGCACGGAATCCGAGGAGATGCACGGGTTTCAATTTTTATTTTCAGGTACATTGCTGCACACAAATCAAGGAGGTGGAACCATGAGCCAGAAAAGAGCCAAGTGGAACCTTGATTGAGCCCCATTTTCAGGAGGGAAAAATTTTGACTTTGTCCAAATGGGACAAATTTTATGTCATTTCTGCACTACTCGACGCCACGAGTCTGATGGCTTTCTCAGTTTCTTCATCTAAGTTTTTTATTTTTCAGCCACTTTTGGAAATGGGTTATGCAGGTGTCAGATTTCCACATGTGAGCAGTCGTTTTCACATTTTCCAACTCCACAAGTTTGATGGTGTTTTCAGATTCAGCCGCAGAGCAGCTTAGCCTTCAGCAAATGTTAGCATGAGGTATATGATGTGGATTCCATGTACTTCTTCATTTATTTCTCTTTAAGATGCATTATGTCTTGCAAATCCCGGTTGATACATGAGTCGTGGGATCTTGCCTTGTTTTGTTATTGATATACTTTCAGCTATGGATTTGTGTTCTGTATGAGATCCCTTTTATGCCACATTGGCGGGATGCTCATTTTAATATGTGTATTGTTGAGATCCCTTGTTTTCCAAGATTGGCGGGATACTCTTATTTATTACATGTCATCTATGGTCATACTGATAGGAGTCTTTCTTTATGTATGAGAGTTCCGCAATAGAACATATCTTAAATAAGTCAAGCCAATCCTGTGTGAGGGCAATTTTTCCTTGTATGTCATAGGGAAACACATCCATGTACATCTTCTTCTTACAGTACATAATGCAACGGCCTACACCATCTTGACACCAAGGCCTGGAGATGTAGTCCCTCCTGGACGAACTCTGTTATCAAACGAAGTGGACTTATGATTGTTAATCTTGTTCATTTATGTTCCTCTTATTTATATCTACAATTGTTCATTTCAGTTTATTAATGTCTTAATTAAATGCAATTCTAATTATCAACTGAAGTAAAAGGTCTTGGTTAAGGGTATCAATAATTTACCCTGGATCACCACCATTTTCTTAAATTACTTATTGAAATTTCACCCAATTTCATATTCGTAAAATGGATACACGGTCCTTTAAATGCAACTAAATTAGAATTTGTTTCAAGAGAGGATTATACTCTAAGTTAAATACTACAGAACTAAAATCATTTTGGAATGAGAAGAACGCATATACATAGTGAGAAGTCGAAATTACATAAACACATTTCTACTTAATCGAGCTCGACTTAGATATGGCCATTATGGCCAATCCTGATCTTTACATTGTGTCGACCTCCCCTCTCCCTCATTATGCTGCAGACCATATTTTTATATAAAAATATATACAATAACGATAAGATCAATAATGGATTTATTCTATCCTAAATCACTAATAACTCTCCTTAGAATCTGCTAACTAATTGCTAAGATCACTCAGAATCTGATCACTGAGCAGATTTCCTTCATTACATGGTAGATTTGGAACTTTTCTTGATCCTCAAGATTTCCCTTTTTTAGAAAATGAGATCGTAAAATATAATTTAATAAATTATCTCATAATGTGGATTTATTATTGAATTTTATATGAAGATTAGCGTCTTCTTTTGCAGCTCATTATACACTTCTCATTTCTCAAAGATTTGAATTTTGACTTTGATGTGGAGATTTTGACTTTGATGTGGAGGGATCAATGCTCCCGCATCATCTTATTTTGTCAAACCAATGCGTCAGCTATCAAGGTGTACAATTCTCCTATTATTTTTGCAAGGGTTCTCACCAAGTACATGATGTGTATTGCAATTATGCAAGGGCATCCGAGACAACTTGTTCCACTGACCAACCCACTACTATGTTCATTTGTGATAGCCAATTACTACTGGAGGCTAAAGCTATAAAGATAGAATATGAAACACCTTGAACATTAATTTACAATGTGGCGACTGTACCCATAAGATTAGTATAGAAATTCCTAAGTCTCATACTATCTTTCATGACATTGTTCAAAAATTAAAATATGTGATAGGCCCTAATGTTATTCATAAGGTCTTCTTTAAGTTTCTCTTTAAAATTGGGAATGTCTAAAAGAACCTATTACATGCATGTTTGCAAATTTTTCGTCATGATTGATACTAAGGTTTATTTAATCATCACAAATTTGGAACTTAACTAAGTCCCCCAATTCTTTTATAATATGCTAAATTATATTCCTTAAAAAAAAAAAATCCCTGCTCTTAAAGCATTCCCTCCAAAATAACCACCTCTTAAAGACTAAATACCAATAGAATACCATGAATGAGACCATCAACACAACTTCTACCTACTTGAAAGATGATTGGGTTCATTACAGACCGCTACCACAATTGGTCTCAACTTTTATCCTCGACATGCTTTTTTTTTAATTCACAACTTTCTCGGCTTCCTTGGAGAGTGGCTCATCTTAGTCACTGCGTAATTTCTTGGTTTACATTGAATCCCTTTCAAATTCGTCTCTTTTGGAAGCTTTTGACTAAGGGGTTTTATTTTTAATAAGAACCCTAACTTACCAGAGTCAACCTTTAAATTTCTTCGGAGTCAAAGATGAAGTTTTTCAGCTACTTACTTGTTTATTAGGACCTGAGTAACTTAAGCTCATCTATTTGACGAGAGTTTTTGTACAATTTGATTACATTGCTGTCATGCTTCAATTCTAGAGTCTCATTTATGTGTTTAGTAACACTTGTTCTCTTTCGGTTCTAATTTAGGGTTATCACAGGGCTCTAAAATTCCGAACCAAATCCTTCGGTCAATTTCATAAAAGTTCTCTTTTCTTCTATTTTTCGGGTTGAAGTAAATTTGTCATATTTTTTATTTCCTACTAATAATATTTTTTATAAATTTCAAAGTAGTGACACATCACACGGTTTAAGAAGGTCTCTTCAAGTTAATATTCCTTTGTTTTTCTTCACTCATTCTATGAATTAACCTAAATTTTTATAAATTTCAAAGTAGTGAAACATCGCACGGTTTAAGAAGTCTCTTCAAGTTAATATGCCTTTGTTTTTCTTCATTCATTCTATGAATTAAACTAATTCGCTTATAACTGGAATTAATAGCGTATGTATTTATTGCATTACTCGCATGTAAAAATATTATGCGGAGTAATTTTGAAACTCTTTCGTTATATAATGGATATTGGGCTCTTCTGCAACTTACCGTACATTCTTCTTTTCCAAGTTGAATGTTCCTGTAAGCCTTGGGTTTCCTTCTCTTCTCTGCTTGCATGTGACTGCTATGTTCGTGGATGAGAGGCCAGGGTCTTTTATCATATGTCTATAGCCCCTAGCTTATAACCTCCCAGTGCCACATGGAAAATGGTCAATGGTTACAGACCCATTCATGGATATGGGTTCTGTTGATGGGTTGGAATATACTACTTGTTGTAGCCAGTCTTTCCGGGTAAATGATGAAGGTTTTTCGACTCTTGGATTCTAATGTGGACAAATTTATTATTTTTATTCAAATATTGGGTTTTTAAGCCTCACCCCTGCATAACCAAGTGGGAGAAACACCATATTCTATTTAACTTGTTAATATGTTGAGCGTTCATGACAACGGTATGGACAAAAATTGAATATGTTCTCGGCATCAAGTAAGGTTTTATCCATTTTTTTTTTGGCATCTTTATGCAAAAGGAGATGCTTGCATATTCTATTGTTCAATAGTGATATTTCACCAAAGATAGTTTCCATACAAGAAATTGAGAGGAGTTCGTAAGAGCTGGAGAAAATGGCATTGTGTGTAATGGACAATATAAAATGTATTTTTATAATCGTCGCCCAAATGTGGGATATTCCTTTAGGGCATATATATAGTATATGATGTTGAGATAAAGCTTGTCGTGATATTGGGAGTACTCCTCCAACAGTTAGTGACATCAAATGCTCACCAAAGAAGCTATAAAATACTCAAAACTATTGTGCGTGTAAAAAGAATAAAAAGTTTAAAATTGGCTACTTCGAACGAGATCGTAGATGACCTCAATCAAGCATATTTTCCAATTGATACGTCTTATTTTATGAAGATTGAGCTTCCATTGTCTGGTACCACTGCGTGAGCTTTCCCAATGGGCACAATTTTTACAGCAATACGTCAGAGAGGGAGTGAAGTTGTGATGATTTCTTGCCATGAAAGACACATGAAAGACCAAGAATGAACACATATTATTGTTTTCCTTGCATCCTTCGGCACCAAAAAATGAAAACATAAGGAATGAATGCCATTATTGAGATAATCTCTGTCTATTTATCAATGGAGCCGAGGATGATGAATTACTTGGGCAGTTTGGTGGTGGAAATATCATTGTCAATGAGGATATCAGAAAATTACTAAACGAAACTTTCTCTGTATGGCGTTCTCATGATCAAAGTGCATTGGTGTTGCATTTGTAGCATTGCCACCAAATTTTCGACTCTATTATAGAATATAAGAGAAACTAAGCCCCTGGAATTATTGTTGAAAACGTTGTTGGAGAAATTTTAGCACAATATTTTGATATTTTTCAACTAAGGCAGGTAGCACGCAGGCTTGTTGGTATGATAGAATTCATGGTTTGCAGGTATATAGAGCAGTTAAAGCTGACTATAATGATTGAGAAAGCTAGAAGATACTAATTTGTGTTTCCTATGCTGAATAATTTGTACATAAATTTGATATCGTCCGAAACAACATTTGTGTAATAAGATATAAGATCTTGGAAGCTTCGATTTGATCATGGTTTGTGCAAGTCCACCTTTGGAAGCACCAAAATACTGCCGAAGATTCTAATATTACGTAACGTTGTGATACCCTTCCATTATTACCACTTCTCCAGCACAAAGGTCAATGAAAAATCATATTTTATAACTCTTACAAGTGCCAGAACAATCAATGGTCCATATTTTATCAATCCCATATCCAAAGGCTCCTCGGTGGCATAAAATGCACGGAGTTTAAAGTAAGGAGTGACCCCGGGAGTGGCTTGGCTGTAACCGCTCACCTGAAGATCTACGGCTTAGATTTCTCCCGACGATCACTCAGTTTGTATTCCATAAACCGCTCAAGTGATCCCGTGGAGTGGTTTATGGTTTTTAAGGGAAACATGTGTTGCATTAACGTGTGCGTGGTAACTGTTACCTGGGACCCACACTCCAACTACGATGAGAACCAATTCACCTCCTCGTGTGAATTTTAACAAAGCTGTGGCTTGTGTCTGTCATTCCTAGTCTATTAATAATTAATTGAGATTCAAAATGTATTGAAAAGGGGCATGATTGTATTTTGTAACCGAAAAATAGATATTATATATTTTATTATATATAATATTTAAATGTTTGATTTTATTTGTAAATATTTTAAAAGAAAAGAAAAACAAAGGGAACATTTTTTGTAACGGTGTCACAAACTAGTTTTAGAAATGGATTGAAGCATTTAGGTCCAGAAGGAAGAAATAACCTTTATAAATTAGATTTTGAGAGGGTTTACAGGTTTAGAGTCTAGGATCCAGGATTGGCACTATAATAAAAAAATTCTCTTAAATTAAAGAAAACAAAATAGTTTTGATTCCATCTCTGGGGTGTAGTTGCAATCATTGTTTTTCTCTTGTGATTCAATATCTATTTGTGTTCTTTCTTCTCTTGGACAGTGTAAGATGTAGTTGGTGCTTCAGTTTAGTTTTTCATGAATTTACTTAATTGTGCTCATGATAATAAATCTTGAAACCCTTAATGAAACTCTCCACTTCCAGGAGGCTGCTCCATTCACATTTTCTCAGCCTTTCATTATCCTTTCTGCAGTGGTTTAAATTCATATTCTTAAGTGCCTAATTTGAGTCGTGTTCTCTATTTTTTTTCAAACCACTCCTTTGATGCAAAGACCTTGCAAAACTTAGAGTTTCTCCGGCCATTCTGTTTTGAAATATAGGGTTTTAGAATTAGAAATTTTGGTTGTAAGCCCTCATGGCATGTCCCTCCAACCACTAATTTTAAAAACTTTCCATCAATCTTAAGATGTCTCGGGCATTGGTTTCCCTACAGCCAGGATGCCAACAACTAAGGGATTTCCTCAATGTAGAATCCCAATTAGACTCTACACTATCTGGTTTAGGAGTCTCATCCAGTATGTAGGCTCGACTACCATATCGTTTATTGAAATTTGCTTTGGATGAAAAAGGAATCAATTGTTAGAGAACAAACAAAATGTTAACAAATGCAAGTAAGTTCTCTATGGAAACTCAACACATAAAATACTATGAATAGCGACAACATAACATGAAACTATGAATCTCATGAAGCAGTGTTAGAAAAGCCTCAAATTAGATCCATACGCATTCACAAGCTAGTTTACCAATCATGAAAATTTTCACGATCAATAACCATATGAAAGCATAAGAAAGCACACAATCCTAGAATGATATAATGCTCAGGTCAAAAAAACAATTCATTGACATAAACATAAAGTAAACACATCATATACCATCCATTCACCACAAGACAATTCCTCCAATGCTTAATGACACGTGAAGGAACTACGCGCCAAAGTTCATAAAGCTTGAAACATTAAGCTGAAAATATCCACAACATCATCACATGAAAAGCCCATCAAATCCATGAGTGGAAATATGAAATCACTTCTTGCATTCACTAAAAGATCTATTAGTTCTCCAAAAATATGCACAAAAGAGTCCAAAACTAAAAGCCCATTGCAATGTGTCATGAAGACATATTTATAGAAGAGTGGTGACCTTTCGTCTGCCCCTGTGACCCTTGAGTTACCTCATGACCTTTGACATTCCCATGAGACTCTCTACTCTGTCCTAGTCTCTATTCTACTATGAACAAATTACATGAAATAAATGCTCATATTTTACTAATCTAATTATAGACAACTTTTAGATATCAAGATGAAACTCATGTACAAGATATGAGTTCTAAAGCTTGTATTCTGATGTAATGTTGATCACCTTATGTTGTTGCTTGTCCCCATGTCTATGAAGCCATTCTAGGGAATCTGGTAACAAAGTGTTATCCTAAACCTTGATCTAGTTAGATAGGGTCACCATCTTGGTGTTGGGTGTGTGCTAAATTCTTTCCATGACTAATCGCATGACCCTATAATAGGTGGGCGGACCTACCTATGGTTCTGTGCATGGGTTTTTCACATGGTTTTGGGCATGATGGTTTTCTTCCCATGGTTTTTTGTAGATCCAGTCAAGGGAACTACAGTTATGTTCTAATCCAAGGTTAATGGATTGGGGTTTATGAATGCTTCGGCATGTATATATATATATGTGTGTGTGTGTGTTGTAACAGTTAAAGGAATATAATGAAAAATAAATATGGTAGTCTCGGTTTTTGGATCAAGGAAAAACATCTCTGCATATTTGATTTATGTCATCGTCGTTGTTTTTTTTTTTTTTTTCAAGAATTATTTTGCGGGTAATTTATGTACAGGGTTAAAATCTACACTTGGTGCATATCCTTGCGGGTTCTACCACATATTGAGTGATTATTTCTTTTGTAACCTATTTTAAAGGACTGATAAATTCTTGAATTTCTTGAAGAACTTCTTCTTGAGGTTTTACTTCACTGATAAATCCAATAGAAGGTACTTTGTTCACTTTGATCGCAGACTCCAACCCACTCAACATATGTTTATATGAGAACAATACTTTATCTACATGTTTTTTTAACTTGTCTTGTGAGTGGAGCTTGATGTGGATTTCAACCTTGTCATTTTTACCAGCTATCCAATCCCTCCTAGGGAGAGTTCTTGATGCATATAGATATTGAGCAGTCCATTCATGTATGATATTGATAGTTGTGGTGTCTTGTTTGAGCATAGTTTCCTTTTATTTAGATTTCTCTTATATGGTTGGAAATGTTGTTATGGTCTGATGCAACTTCATCATCTCTTGACAGACTGAGGTCATAACATACTCTAATGTCACTACCTCCTCTTGAATATATTCTCACAACCCATTACTGCTTGAATGGGATAAGCGCAGAACCTAGTTCTCCTCATCTTCCTAAGCAGTTCTTTGTTCAAAAGCGTGAATCTTGGCCTGTAATTCAACAACTTATCTATTTAATCAACTCATATAAAATTCTATTGTGGTCACAAAAATTGTTCCAGTTGAAGCAAACATCTCATGGTTCATAGTGGTATCTTGGAAAATTTATTTCTCCATAACCATCGATATAGGCTTAGTTAGGATCTTAGCATAACATTTTCTCCTTTCCAGCATGATATTGAATTGGATTTGATAAAAATTCAAACTTGTGATATCCAACACTTCTTCCTCTTCTTCTTCTACGATGCCTAACTCTTTTAACGGAAGATTCCTGCTAGTAATTGGATTGGAAGGAGTAATGTTTAAAGGAGGTAGATAAATATGCATCTCTGACCCTTGACCCTCCTAATCATCTCTTGTGTTGTCTTATTTTTTGTTGAGGCGACCTAGCTCATCTTTCTTAGCAAGCGCTTCCTATTACCTTTTGGCCTCCTCCTCTTCTTTCCTTTTCTTATCATTTTCAGCTTTTGTTCTTTGCTCTTCTTTGATCCTTTCTCTTTCTTATTCTTCCTCTTGCTTCTTCTTTATTTCCTCCTCCTCTTGCCTTTTCTTTGTTTCCTATTCCTCTTTCTTATTTCTTTGTTCAACTTATTGTGCTTTCACTCTTCTTCTTCCTTCTTAATCCATTCTTCTTCTTTCTACTTCTTCCTTCTCTCCTCTTACTATTTCTCCTTTTGAAGCTCCTCAACTTTCTTCCCTATATCCTCTTCTATTTGTTTAATTTGTTCTTCCTCCATTTTCCTTCTTCTTTCTTGCTTTCTCCTGGAAATTGCTTCAATCCTTTCTTCTAGAGTTTCCTCCTCTTCACCTTATTCCTTATCATCTATTGGATCTTCTAGGCGATAACATTTCTGCTTCTTCTGCTTCCCAATCTTGTTTTTATATTCTCTTTTCCTTTAAAGCATAGATCTTTGGTATTCAAGGATCATATCCTATTGGTCTCATCATCTGACTAGTCGTCTTCTTCTTCTTTTTTCATTTGGAACCAATGCCCTAGAGGCATTGTAGTTTTTCTTGATCTTGTCTTCTTCATGCTGTTTTTGATGTCTATAGGCCCATCTAAAGCCAACCATCTTGTAGTGTGAGGATGTAATACCTCTAGGATTTTACTTTCAGAGATTTAGATCAATGAAACAAAAACCATTTATCTCTTTGGCTTCTTTGAAATTATCAAGAGAGTATGCCCCAATTTTCAAAGAGAATTTAGGCCATGGTCCTTTCTTTCCCTTGACAATTTTCTACACAATCTGGTGACCAATTGATAACATACTTCTTGTAAGAGAACCCTATTAGTCACAGTCATTGGGAGAGTGTGAGGAGCCTTATATGCACCAAAAACTATAATCTAAGTTTCCTCCCTGATTGGGAACCAAACAGCTACCTCAATGAGAGTATTTTGGGCCCGCTCCAACATATAGGGTGGATCATGACCAAAGAGTGCCTTATATAAGGGAGAAATGAATGAATCTGCAATAGTTTCATAGGAGGGCTTTAAACACGTGCTCCAAATACATTTATAATATATGCGGATATTTTTAGGTATCTATAGGATCCACTTCAGATTCCATCCTTTAAACTGACATCTATAAAAAATTGCGTCGAGGAGACATGAAGCCATGTAAAACTCTGATGGCTTTCCAGTTTCTAGATTATCGGAAGCTTGAATGTTTTTCTTAAGCACAGAATCCAGAATGCTCACCCAATTGAATATGGTGTCCCTTCTAGCAACTATATTCATGATAGGAACTCATGACCCAAGGAAAATGTCTATATTAACTCTCCCATATAACATATTCATCATGGTCGTCCTAAAATAATATACCTTTCTTAGGCCATCCATCTTGTAGACTGTATTTGGTTTGACCTTGAACTTGGTGGTTTCCTGCCACCATGCCTTCAATATGACCTTAGTGTGGTTGGCAGTTTCACTGAATGTTGTCAGCTAGCTGGTGTTGAAAGGTTCTTCCTGCTCTTGTAGCCTTTAGTAGTTGGAAATGTCCACCACAAGAAAAGAGGCTACAATTCCTCCATCATGACCCTTGATATCCCAATGACTGAGATTTTCATACTGCAATAACCAATCAATAGTTTCAACACACGAGAATATTGGTGGGTGAGCAGCTACCTTGTGTAACCAAGATCTTTTGACATTGATGTGGACATTTAAATCCTCCCTGTCTCTGGGAAATGGGGATGTCCTGGTTGGAAAAATTAGAATAAATATCCCACCAAGTTAGCTGAGTTTTCTTATTAACATTGGATTTTGTGTCCCCATAGATCCGTAGCATGGGTTCGTTGTCCACAACCCCTTATATGTTGTTCTCTCCTTTAACTGAGCTCCTATTTGAACCTCTGCAATATATGAGGAAACACTAATGCAATCAATGTTGGGAAACCAACTCCAAAAATAGAAGAAAAGAGATATAAATGCCTTAGAAATAAGCCACTTTGAGGGGGAAACCTCCAATACATTACATGAATGAACAATTCTTGGATGATACAAATGACAAGACCTCCTTTCTATATATAGGAGTCCATGGGGCCACAATGGAATCCTAGTGGGGCCACAATGTAATCCTAGCCGACCTAAAAAAATAATATAAGGGCACAATAATAACAACATGGGGTTTACATGGGTACAACAATAATAATAAGGGGGGATACACTAACATAATAAGGGACTACACTATTAATATAGGGACTTAACATGCCCCTCTCCTTCAAACAAGTGTTGTCGTCAACGCTTGATTATTTCTTGATGCTTCTGTATAAAATTCTCATCCTCCCGTGTGGAATCTTCTACAGGAAAGTTCTTCCACTTACTGAGATACTCTGAAATTGATCGTACTTGTCGAGTTCTTGTTTCTGTCACTAATTCAGAACTTCTTTCGATGTGATGTTGATCTTCCCGTTGTTTCATTATATTCTGCACCAAAGTTCGGTTATCCTTTGGGAGTTGGAGAACTTATTGTTGATGCTCGATGTGATCTTCCACTAATTTATCATCCATATTAGCTATTATTTGATCCTTCAAACCATCCAACTTGGCCTCCATTTTTGCTTTTAAACCATCCATGTAATCTTCGGTTGCTCTTCATAAGATCGAAATTTTTTGCACTTGGTACCGTAATTTTGATATCTCATACTACAATTCTTCCTCTTTATGCGTCATAGTATAGATTTTTCAGGGCTTTTTCTTGCTTTTGAGGAGCTTGATATTGAAACTGAATTATCTCTTTGATTTAGGATGTTCAATATCTGAACTTTGGCCCTGAGGTAGCCCTTTGAATCCTCTTTCGAATGCCACAGTTTTGACCTGATTTGGATTCTTGAAGGAAAAGTTGTGCTCAATCTCCTACGATGACCTAATTATGGACTGGTTCAGTAGAGTGAACTTCTACGACTTGCCACGTGTCACTATATGCTCCTTTGGATCTGAAATTTATAGACATGAAACTATAGTCCATCTACTTCCTGTCACTTTTTACATAATTCCAATCCGATGCTTAGAGAGAGTTATGAAGATTTTCCCATGATCACCTCTTTGAGATGAAATTCGGGAGCCTGAAAAAGACCTAACTTCCACAACTCATATCTCCGAAAATATTGCGACCCAAGCTCTGAAATTTTACGAAGATTTTCCTGAGGATTTCAGCTTCGCACTCTAAAAATTTCAGCTTCTGAACCTTCATAGACAAAACGTTATAGAGAAAATTCCACGATGACCTGTTTGGAGTAGCGAAACCCTAGAATCCAAAGCTCTAATACCAAATGTTGGGAAACCAGCTCCAAAAATAGAAGAAAAGAGATATCAACACCTTATAAATAAGCCACTTCGAGGGGGAAACCTTCAATACATTATATTAATGAAAAATTCTTGGATGATACAAATGACAAAACCTCCTTTCTATATATAGGAGTCCATGCGGCCACAATGTAATCCTAGTCGACCTAACAATAATAATGTAAGGGCACAATAATAACAATATGGGGTTTGCAGGGGTACAATAATAATAATAAGGGGGTTACACTAACATAATAAGGGACTACACTATTAATATAGGGACTTAACAATCAAGGTCGACGTCACCTGAAATTCCAAATATATGATTCCAAGAACACGAGGTCGACATTAAAAACAATAATAAATGAAATTGAAACACTACCGTGGGGCAACAAGAAAAAAAAAAATAGGTCGCCTAGTCGTAAAGGATCACAATTTGGAAAATGAGTTTAAGGTTCAAGCCACGACCTTCGGCAGGTCGTAAGTCGCAAGTCATGCAAGAGATTATTTATTGGGAATGTGTCAATGTGACCATGAAATTTGAAATGTGTTAGGCACATATTCATCACAGGTATCATGTTGTCATGTCTTCTATTGGTGCATTATATGACTAAGTGATTACCCGAGGGTTTGATGGGCATGTTGGTCGTAGGTCCCATGCACATATGTCATCTGTTTTGGTTCATCATGATTTGGGATCATGTGACTGGTCACAAGTCTATGTAAGGTTGAGACCTCAATATATGCGAGAGGAGAAAGGATTGGGCATCAAGGCCTAATCACAATGGCTCTGTTTGAAACTTGTGATTAGAAATGTTACCAACGCATTAGGATTATAAATCTAGGATGTAACTTTAGAATTTCTTTGGGATTTGGCTTGAGGAAGGCCTGAGGAACTCAGAGGATGGAATGCCTTGGCCAAGGGAAGAATTAAGTGTTGGTCGATGGTTTGATGGCTTAGTGAGAGATATACGAAATTAGGGATCACGCCTAGGAAAAATGCCTTCAATGACACGGAAGAGCGCAGACGGGTTCAACAAGGATGAAAAAACATATTTGAGTGTTAGCTGGAGCCAAAAAGGAATAAAATATTTGGTTTTTGAAGGGAAGGTGCAAAGGTGGGGTGGATGAAGATTGGGTGGAAAAGAAATTTGACAGAGGTCATGATTATAGGGGAGAGGAACCATAATCTTACTTAGATATCATGAGGTCATCAGTTGGGAAGCACTCTACTAGGCTCGAATGTTGGAATGAAAAGGAGAAGTAGGGGTGTGTATTTATAAAAGAAGGTTTCACATGTGGAAGGAAGGGGGTTGCATGTGGGATGCGCGACCAAGATAGGCCACGTACAATATTTCCCATAGTGAGATTGTGCGGAAAAGATTTGGCCAGTTGCAAGATCAGATTGTTACCGAGGTTGCAAGTCACATGGCTGCATGACAGATGGAGTCACTAGGTCACAGGTCAGGTAGGTTGCGGGACAAATATCCCTAACCAATGAAACTATGTGATCTTGCAACTGAAAAGGGTAACAAAGTAAAGGTCACATGTGACTAAGGAAATAAGGTCGAAAGGCGCGAGATTGGGGATTATGACAGGTTTTATCATTGTGAAATAATGACTTGAGAGGGAACTAGAGGGAGACCCTAAAATATTTCTATGTTTCAGAAGAAATATGAATCTAGAGGATAGAAATAGGTCCTAGGATGTCACAGTGAATGATCAGGAGTCAAGCACAGGGGCTCCAAAATTTTGAAATAGGTCAAAAAATTTGAGGTTGTTGTAGCAACTACAACAATTAGTGATTCAGTGGTAGAAATTCAACATCTCTTCTTTATATTTCTTTAAAATGAATTAATTCCTTTTGGAGGTGTCGTCCCGAGTCAATGGCTCCCACTATTGTCTCCAAGTTCCCCTTCGACATGATTGCAAAACACCCCACCACTCCGACTTAGCTTAGCTAGCACACTAATTACAAATGTGCATGATGGCTACGATTGGGGTCCAAATGATAATGCATGGTCCAAATAAATGCTCAGGGTTGCAGTTATATATCTTTGGTGATGCACCATTACGAGCAATCATGTTTAGTACCCCAGGAGAGTCACTCCTATAAATTGCAAATGTTACTCCATTGAGAGTGAGCCTAGTGAGTAACCCGATGGATTCATTGCATCACCTCTCTACAGGGGAAGAATTTCTCAATCCTTTAACATTTATTCAATTTTATTTTCATATGTGCACATTGGCATCATTTATTAGGAATTTTGTTTCTAGGGAAGATGAGGGATCCTGAATTATTTTACGGGAATGAAAGGTTGTTGCTTGTTTTTCAAAGACTTTATTATTTTCTCGAAAGTAGTTTTCCCATTATAAGTTTTCCTTCTCCCTTTCAAGTCACTAGGTATAAAACAAATTTTGAAATTTTAAAGCCAAGTCAAGAGCAAGGGGTGTTGTTGTCAAATATAAGGTGTCTGGGATAATCAAGGTTCCCCACCTAACTCTTTTTTACATCCCATAAAGGATTTAACTTTGAAGATAGTGGAGATCAAGCATAGAAAAGAGGTGAGAAGTTCAGCGATTGTGTATGGGCTTCTTAAACTCTAGAATACATTCAGTTCAGGATGATGTCCAGGAGTCCTTTATTCAGATGAAAAACCTTTATTTATAGGCAAGAGGCTATTATGATGTAAATAACATGTGAGAAATGCAAGGAATTAAACAGAATGCAGAACTGAAAACATGAAGGAAAAAGAAAGATATGTACATGTGTGAGTGGGAAGATACAACAACTACTAGGTAAAATAGAACTTGAGATCCTAGCCATTCATGGGAAGGGATTCAATCCTCTCGTATAGGGTTTGTAAGCGATAGGTATGCTGGCCAAGTTTTTCTTTGACCTGAAAAGGTCTGATCCACAGGGCTTGAATGTTTACCTTTGTCTTCATTAGCTTTATCCCATTTCAAGACAAGGTCACCTATATTAAACTCATTACTCCCTATATATTTCTTATTGAACCACCTCTTGATTCAATTTTGGTGTACGACAAACTTTTTCCCATATTTCTTCCTCTCTTCCTCAAGCTTGAGTAAGGTATCACTATAGTTTTGCATAGTAGGAAAAGGTGTACCTCGATAGTTTTATGGTAGGATTGCTTCCTACCCATATACTAGGAAGTAAGGAGAAGTCCCAAGAGATGCTTTTGGTGTGACATGGTCAGCCCACATGGCATTGGTCAAGGCAATGTGCCAATTAATTTGTTGTGACAACAATGTTTTCTTGATGATGTAGATTAGTTTTTTATTAGTGGATTTAGCTAGGTTGTTACCTTGGGGGTAGTATTTAGTGGAATTTTTTAGAACAATACCATTTTCCAGGGAAAAATCATAAGCTTAAATTATGATAAATAAGTAGCATTATCAAATATGACGGAGGTAGGAACACTGAACCTGGTTATGATGTTATGATTAAGGAAACAAATTACTTCTTGATTGTTGATTTAACGTAGTGGCATAGCTTCCACCCACCTTGTAAACTAATATGTGGTTGTTAGTATGTACCTATGTTTTTTAGATGAATGTGGAGTGATGTGGAGTGATTTCCCAATTGACATCAATCCCCCACTATTGAAAATATTTTTCCACTGCAATAGCTTGTAGGGGTGCAACTAACCTTGATTCATTTCTAGCACACTTCTGAAAAATAGGAATTTTTTTCACATATGCATGGGCATATTTGAATAAAGTAGGCTAATAAAATACAACCCTCAGAATATTGTGTGCTATAGTGTCGTCTACATAGTGTCCTCTCACCGGCCCATCATGTAGCTCCGTTAACACCCTTTCAGCTTCATCGGATTTTAAACATTTGAGTAGTATTTCATTATGGTGTTTATGAAATATATTTCCTTTAGCCAACTGATAGGATGTATATTTGAGTATCACAACTCTTTTATGTTTCGTGGACAAGGTCAATGTTGGCATTATGGAAATCATCGTTTTAGATAGATGGTGTTGGCATTGGTTTCATGATGGTAACTACCTTGCGTTGGCATTGACTTCAACCCTATGTAGTTTAGATGATGCATTGAGGGTATCCTTGTAGATGATTGGATTGGTTGTGTTCATTTTGAGCTGTTTATATTGTGTTAAATTGTAGCAAGAAAAGGCTTCATTTGACTTGTGCCTTAGTCAAATGGAGAAATTTGAATTTCCACTTCAATAGGATGACTTGAGTTGTAGTTAGAAAAAGTGACATAGCCAAGTCACTTATTTATTTCATTCAATTCGACTTTATTGGCAAGAAGTAGAGTTGTGGATGATTTGATTACTAAGATCTAGCAATCTAGGGAAGTTATAGTTAGTGAAACTCGGTTATTTGAGCTCTAGCCATGAATAGAGTCAGTAGAATTTCAATTGAGTAGTTGTAATTGTTGTTAACTCATTGATCTCATAGTTAACTAGTCAATTTTCTAAAACTAGCCCTAGGCATGCATGGAATTTGAATTTCCTAGTTGGGTGGAGGAAAAAGGCATCAATGTAATTATTATTGTATACTAGTGAGTGTACAATGTTTGCATGTAGCAAGTGAGGCTCTCCTCTTGGGAATTGCATAATAAAATATGAGATTTTTCAATTCTTTAGGAGCTAATTTCCTCAATAATTGCACAAGGAAATAGGAGGAGTAGGAGGCCTAGATTTGGCTACGTATTTTTCAAAGAAGACTTAGGAGGAAGAGATCAGTATTGTAGTGCAGGTTAAGCTTCAAAGTTTGAAGTTGTCATTGTAATAGATGAATTTTCTCATATGATATAATACAAACAGAGGAGGGTTTTTTCTCAGTTGGGTTCCCCAATAAAAGTATTATGTTCTTTGTGATTGAATGATTGCATATGTTTATATTGTATGTTTTCCTTTCTGTAGATTGAGTAGAAGAAAATTGTGTCCATTGTTTTCAGTCTAAATTCATCAACAACTACAAATTTCGAGTTATTTCTACATGGTATCAGAGTTATTGAAGACTACATAGAAACCGATTTCTAGATCTTCTCTCAAAAAAATTTAAAATTGCAGAGTTTTTGGTGTATATTTTGTTGGGTATGTGTTATATTCTTTCCACGACTAGCCCCACGCGTTGTACGTTGTGTCAGGCGCAGCAGGGGGGTCACAGGGGGGGCGGTAGCCCCCCCTGTCAGGGTCTGGGGCAGCGCCCCGGCAAAAACAATTTTGGTGTGCGGTCCCACTCATAGGCGGACCCACCCATGTTTTGTGCATGAGTTTTCACATGGTTTTGGGGTACAATGGTTTTCGACCCCTGGTATTTTGTAGATCCGGTCAAGGGAACTACAGTTATGTTCTAATCCAGGGTTGATGGATTAGGGTTTATGTATGCTTCGGCATGTATATATATGTGTTGTAACACTAAAAGGAACATAATGAAAAATCAAGTTGGTCGTCCCAATTTGGGATCCAGGGGAAAATATCTGCGTTTATTTGTGTTATGTTTTATGCTCTCGCTATTGTTTATTTTCTATTATAAGATTCGTGTGTAGATAATTTATGTTCAGGGTTAAAACCTGCATTTGGTATCGGAGCTGTTTCGGCTTCAAGGGGACGCCTTTGCTGCTGAGCGTTTTTTTTACTTGGCCCTGAGGTAGACCCTGTTCAGTGGGAGATCTGCGGGATCGATTCTTGCGGTGAAAGAAGATGGCGAGCGGTGGAAAGATAGAGATCGAGAAATTTAATGGTTAGAGCTTTGAGTTATGGAAGCTCAAGATGGAGGATCTGCTGGTGGATAAAGATCAATGGATCGCGGTAGATCCAGGTACTAAACCAATGATAATGTCAGATGAAGACTGGAAGAAACTGGATCGGAAGGCTAAGAGCTCAATACGGTTGTGTGTCTCAGATTCAGTATTGTTGAATGTATCTGGGGAAGCTACAACGAAGAATTTGTGGGAAAAACTTGGGACTTTGTACCAATCTAAGTCTCTGGTGAATAAGTTGTTCCTGTGGAAAAAGCTGTATAACTTGAGGATGAAGGATGGAGACTCGGTGACAGAGCATCTGAACGCCTTCAATACTGTGGTAAGTTAGCTGTCATCTGTTGATATTAAAATCTCAGATGAAGATAAGTGCATCAGTTTGTTGTGTTCTCTACTAGACTCGTGGGACAGTCTGGTTATTGCAATAGGTAGCAATACAACTACCTTGAATTTTGATGACATTGTCTCAGCCTTGCTGTCGGAGGAAATGAGACGGAGAAATATGGAGGGTCAAAATGGAGATGCCTTGTCTGTACGAGGAAGGTCCTAGAATAGAAAAAAGAATAAGGTTTCGAGTGGGAGATCTAAATCTAGAGGGAGATCTAAATCTCCTGGAAAGTTTGTAAAGGTGTGCTGGAAATGCGGAAAGGAAGGGCACTACAAAAAGGAATGCAAATCTAAAGCTCCTGAGAAAGGAAAGGGATCTGATGAAGGTCCTTCTGCAGAGGCAAAAACCACCTCGGATGAAGGTGGGGATGTGTATTTGGCTTCTTCTTCAAATACACATGTGGATCATGAGTCATGGTTGATTGACTCAGGTGCATCCTTTCACTTCACTCCCCATAGGGAGTGGTTCTGCGAGTATGAGAAATATGATGGTGGTGATGTCTTCCTAGGGGATGATAGGAGGGCCAGAATCATCGGACGTGGAAAGGTCAAGCTGAAGCTGCAAGGTGGAAGGATTAGAACATTTCCTGGTGTTCTGCATATTCCTGCATTGGCCAGAAATCTGATTTCTGTAAGCAAGATGGATGATGCAGGTGTAAAAACAGTGTTCGAGAAAGATGCCTGCAAGATGGTTCGGGGAGCACTGGTATTAATGCGGGGAGTTCGGACTGGAACTCTGTAAAAGCTACAAGGTAGCACTGTTATTGATGGGTGTAACAGTTATGTGGTTCCTGAAAGTGGAGCGGAAAGCCTAGCTGTCTCTGGAGAAAAGACCATGCTATGGCATCAAAGGCTTGAACATATTGGAGAGAAGGGCCTTCAGATACTACATAGAAATGGTATGGTAGAAGGTATGTCTAATTTCTCTCTGGATTTTGATTTCTGTGAACATTGTGTATATGGGAAGCAGAATCGGGTGAGTTTTCCTTCTGGTGCTAAGAAGGCGAACAAGATATTAGAACTTGTGCACAGTGATGTGTTTGGACCTGTGTCAGTTCCATCACTGGGAAAGTCTGTGTACTATGTTTCATTCATAGATGACTTCTCAAGGAATACATGGATATATTTCTTGAGGAAGAAATCTCAAGTCTTTGACAAATTTAAAGAATTTAAGGCTCTGGTGGAAAACCAGACAGAGAAGAAGATAAAGGCACTGAGGACAGATAATGGTGGGGAGTTCTGCAAGAAGGAATTTGAAGAGTTATGTAAGAAGTGTGGCATAGCACGGCAGAAGACTACTCCATACACACCTCAGCAAAATGGAGTTGCAGAAAGAATGAACAGAACACTGATGGAAAAGGCAAGAAGCATGCTCAATGGTACCGGGTTAGGACAAGAATTCTGGGCAGAGGCAGTGGAGACTGCATGTTACTTAGTTAACAGATCACCTTCATCAGCGTTGGAGGATAAGACCCCACATGAGGTATGGACTGGTAAGAAACCCTCTCTTTCACATCTAAGGGTATTTCGATGTGATGCATATGTACATGTTCCAAAGGAGAAAAGGACCAAGTTGGATAATAAATCTGAAAGGTGCATCTTTATTGGGTATAAGGATGGTTTAAAGGGTTACAAGTTTTGGAACCCAGAAACAAGGAAGGTTGTGTACAACCGAGATGTGGTGTTTAGAGAGGTGAAAGATGTTGTTAAACATGAAATCATACCAAAGGAACTTGAGAAGATAGAGTTTGAGCTAAATGAGGATGAATCAGACTCTACAACAGAAGAAGATTCAGAAGAGGAAGAGCCACAAACCCCAGCTTTGAGAAGATCAGTTCGGGAAAGAAGGCAACCAGAAAGGTATAGTCCATCTTCTTTCTATTTAGGTTTTTCCTTAACTATAACTGATGATGATCCCAGAACTGTCAGGGAGGCAGTAGATTCAGAGGATGGAAAACTCTGGAAGGAGGCCATGGTTGATGAAATGGCATCCTTGCATAAAAATGAGGCATGGGATTTGGTGGAGTTGTCGGCTGGAAGGAAGCCCATCGGGAGAAAATGGGTGTTTAAGAAGAAGACGAATGTAGAAGGCAAGGTGGAGAAATACAAAGCTCGGTTGGTAGCAAAAGGTTATTCCCAAGTGCCGGGAATTGATTTTGGTGATATTTTTTCTCATGTTGCCAAAGTTACTTCTATTAGATTACTTTTATCTGTTGCCGTTGCATTTGATTTTGAGATAGAACAGATGGATGTGAAGACAGCATTTCTTCACGGGGATCTAGAAGAGGAGATCTACATGAAGCAACCTGAAGGCTTTATGGTGAAGGGTAAGAAAGAGCTGGTGTGCAAGTTGAAGAAGTTGTTGTATGAGTTAAAACATTCACCAAGGATGTGGTATCAGAAATTTGATACCTATATATGGGGACTTGGCTTCACTAGAAGCAAGGAGGATCACTGTGTTTATTTTAAATTAATTGGTGACCGTGTTATTTATTTGGTCTTGTATGTGGATGATATGTTGTTGATTGAAAATGACAAAGAAATTATCCAAGATTTGAAGACCCAACTGTTCTCCAAATTCGACATGAAGGATCTTGGTGCTGCAAACTATATTTTGGGCATGGAAATTAAGAGAGATCGGGCAAAGAGGAAGCTCTGGTTAAATCAGAGGAAGTATGTCGAGACTATATTGCAGAGGTTCAATATGCAGGATAGTAAACCGGTGAGTGTTCCTATTCCTGTAGGTGCAAAGCTGTCTGCTGAACAGTGTCTCAAGACACAAGAAGAAGAGGAGGATATGTCCCGTGTTCCATATGCAAGTGCAGTGGGTAGCCTGATGTATGCAATGGTCTGTACTAGACCAGACATTGCACATGCAGTGGGAGTATTGAGCAGGTTTATGTGAAACCCAGGGAAGGAGCATTGGACAACAATGAAGCGGGTTTTCAAATATTTACGTGGCACTAGTGATTATGGCTTGTGCTACCAAGGAAGACCAGGATTAGAAATAATGTTGGACATTCGTGGTTTTGTTGATGCAGACTGGGCTGGAGATCTGGACCAAATAATATCTACAAGTGGGTATGTGTTTAGCCTATTTGGAGGTGCAGTCAGTTGGATGAGTAAAAGACAGTCTGTAGTGGCGCTTTCAACTACAGAGGCAGAATACATAGCAGCCACTCATGCAAGCAAGGAAGCAATTTGGTTGCAGAGATTGTGTTCAAGCATGGGGTTGGTACAACAAGCTATAAGGATAGACTGTGATAGCCAAAGTGCATTTTTCTTGGCTAAGAACCCTGCTTATCATTCAAAGACAAAGCACATGGATGTTCAATATCACTTTGTTAGAGATATGGTTGAAGCTAAAAGGGTGTTGCTGGTAAAGGTGGACACTTTTAAGAATGTTGCAGATGCATTGACGAAGTCTTTGAGCACTCACAAGTTCTCTTGGTGTAGAGAAACAATGGGTGTTAAAGAACTAGCCCAATGACTAAGCTCTCATGTGGCCCCCTGTGGAAAGAAAACAACAAGTGGGAGAATGTTGGGTATGTGTTATATTCTTACCACGACTAGCCCCACGCGCTGTACATTGCGCTGGGCGCAGCGCCCCAGCAAAAAAAAAATTGGTGTGCGGTCCCACTCATAGGCGGACCCACCCGTGTTTTGTGCATGAGTTTGCACATGGTTTTGGGGTACGATGGTTTTCGACCCCTGGTATTTTATAGATCCGGTCAAGGGAACTACGGTTATGTTCTAATCCAGGGTTAATGGATTGGGGTTTACGTATGCTTCAGCATGTATATATATATGTGTTGTAACACTAAAAGGAACATAATGAAAAATCAAGCTGGTTGTCCCGATTTGGGATCCAGGGGAAAATCTCTGTGTTTATATGTGTTATGTTTTATGCTCTCGCTATTGTTTATTTTCTGTTATAAGGTTCGTGTGTAGATAATTTATGTTCAGGGTTAAAACCTACATATTTTATTTAGTGTAGGAACATTGTATTTAAACAGATTAAGGCTTGAGTATGCATTGGAGGGGACTTTGAATTTCTGTGGTTAGAAAGATAGGATGGAAGTTGTGTTGGATGACAATGGAATATTGGAGTACATACAAACTGATATTCCAAAACCAACAACATGAGATGCACACCAGTTTTCTCAGTGGAAGAAAGACACAACAAAATCCAAGAGGATTAGGTCAGAGATCATGTCATTTAGAATTTGCATGGCAACGAGACTCCATTTGCAATGTGGAAAAATTTGATAGATCTATTCCAAAGCAGCAGTGATGTCAGGAAATTGGCATTGAGAGATAATCTCAAGAACATTCAAATGGGTAAAAATGAAACTATGAATGCCAACCTAGATTATCTTAAATATTAACCTAGATTCATCTTAATTCTTGATGAAGCATTGAGATGGATCAAATATTTAGAGATGTGCAAAATTGGAGGAAAGGTTTGCACCTCCACATATTTGATCCCTTTGGATGTTTGCTTGATAGATACAAAGTTAAGATTGATTTGGGTTGGTTAATTTGGATCTATGTTGGTTTTGAACAACACAATAATAAAATGTTTTAGTTATAATTTTTTTTTTCTATGTGTGCATGTTGTTAATATTTTTTAAAGTTGCATACAAATCCCTATAATTAAAAATAATTTATTAATGGAATAAGAAAACACTCTCTCTATATCTATGTTATTCAAAAAATTTACTAAACATGCATATTGAAATATTTGATTTATAACCTCTTTATTAAAAAAAACAAAAAAACCTTTATTAATATGTTTTAGATATTGTATATGAATTCCATATTGAGAATGAAATACAAATTTCAAATCTCCCTTAAAATGAAAATGAAAATATAAGAAATTTTTAATATAAATTAATTTATTTTTATAAAATTATATTATTTATATACTATAAAAATAATATATTTTTGTTATTAATATATATTTTATTTTAAATGTTACATATCAATTAAATATAATATTATCATTTATTCTCAATAATGTGATTTTTATATATCATTTGTCAATTTGATATTAAGTAGCAAATATATATATATATATCATGACTTTATCTATATAAATATTTCATGACTTTATCTATATATATATATTTTATGACTTTAATATTTTTTAATTTATTAATATAAATATCATTTTATTACTTTTAAATATATTATTACCTGGCAAGAGGATAAAGTTTCTCACAACACAATTATATAATTATATTTATCGACAAACTTTATCCAAAAATAATTTTTTACACAATAATAACTTAAAATATTTTAAGCTATGTGATAAATATGATAAAATAATAATTAAACTAGTAAGGCAATGGAAAATATGTTTTAAGTACAGCACTAAAGTACTATACTTACAAGATAAATACGAGTAATAGAAAACTATGTACTATACTGACAAGATAAATAGAGTAATGGAAAAACTCTCAACGTCCCCCGGAGCCGGAGAATATATGCTAAAGAGATATATGAGAAAATATAATGTTTTGCCATACAAATATGAATAGAAATAATAGAAAGAGGTAAAGTTAATAATAATAATAATAATAACATTCTCATAAATTTAGTGTTGTCGCTGTCCGAGTAAGGAATTTTTGGATTGGCATGAAATTCTGGATCTTCCTTTACATTTTGGTTGTGAAGTCTTTTCAAACCTGTTTGCTCATGCTGCTTGTTCTACTATCGCAAATATGATAAAAAATCTCCGTTGATATTTTTCTAAAATATTTTTTCCCCAACATTCTTCTTCCTTTACGTGCAACGGGCCCTGCCTCTGACGTGAAGGATGCGACTTATGGGAGGGGAAGTTTGAAAAATGGGATACTGCAATCCATTGACTTTGGTTTCGTTTGGTTGCTGGAATTAATAAATACAATTTAAACGCATCATCCATCCAATCAAATGTGGGGCACAGTGATGCTCGTCAACTTTTTTATTTGATTCGATGGCAACACGAAATCTTTGCAAATGTATGTATGTATGTAGAACGTGGAGTATATATAGTCTGCAGGACAGAGAAGGAATAAATAATCAAACCAGTAACCATCGAGTAAGATTGAACACGTTGTTAATACAAAGTAATAATATAGAGAATATTGTATTGTTGGTGGATGTTATATCAACTTTTTAATATTTTTCAACTACCAACAGCAAAAGCCATTTAATGTGGTTGTTGATGCCCTCATTATCGATCCTACCCGACCCCAAACAAAATCAAGATCGACGCAGAGTATCCAGCAGTAATTGAAAATTTTGAAAAAATGTGATTGTGATTTGACCCACTGATGCTCCTCGTTCCATCCCTGCTCTCATTTGGGAATCAAACATGTTTGATTATGGGGTTGAATTGGGAATTCCATGGATAAAATAAAGTGAGGAGTTGGCCTTTCCACTGATCATCAAGTGCCAAAAACGTGAGAAATAGACTTACTATCAATAGAGACTATAATTATGCCAATTGAATCATTGAATGAATGAATTATGGCCACTTTCTTTTGGCATCAAATTTATGATAGAAATGTATAATATTTTTAAAAATAATAAAAAATGTATGTTTGTGTTTTTTTTTAAAAGAAGAGAGTATGTTGGTGATTTGCTAGATAAGTTTATAGTTTAAAAAATCACAATCCAATTATATTTAAATCATCAAAATTACTCAAATCATCAAAATTACTCAGGGGTTAAATTATATGGGGATCATATCTAATTTGGGTTACATGAATATGATTGACTTTTTTGGGTGTCTTATTATGAGTACGGCAAGAACCTTGATTTCTTTACCCAACAAAACCCTTGAAATCCAATTGCTCTAGCTAAATTTGACAAATAAAAATTATTCATTAAAAATGAAGTGAATTCTAAATATATATAATAAGGGACAAAAATATTTATTACAAATGAATGAACTCTAAATATATAGGCATTTTCATTGTGAGATAGTAGTAGAAAAACTAGCCCTCCTTTAAAATAAAGTTAAAATTTTAAAATACAGTGTATTCATGACCTTGGAAAGCATATCCTAGATTATGTGATATCCAATATCCTGGTGTACAACTAAAAAAAAATCTTAACATTCTAGGGGCACATGAGGCTTACTCTCATCATAAAAGTTTAACCTTAACTATAAACTTTGTCTCGCACAAAAAGCCTATTAAAAAGATAAAACACTTAATCTTCACTAAAGATAAAGTTTATCTCAGTTTTAAATTATTAAATAAGAACGACTTTGAAGATTTGTATCATAAGTTTTCTATCTAGATGATTTGCAAAAAGAAAATTAGAATAGCCAACCATTGGTATGATAAAGAATGTAAGATTGTTAGAAAAGTCATTAGGGATGTCTCTAATAAACCCTCAAAATATGTAAAGATAGACAGGTACAAATCCCAAATTAAAAGGAAAAGAGAAATTATATAAATAGGAAGCAGAGAAGATTTTGCACATATCTAAGCTACATACTAAGAAATTTTGGAGGCATATTCTCACACATAAAATCAAAGAAGACAATTTTATTCCTTTGAGGGATTGGAATTGAACCTTAAAAACCTTTACGAGTTCTTAGATGTTGTGGACAACATTCAAATCCTTTCAACAAAGGAAGGACTTTTTTCCATAGAAGATGTAGAGATAAAGGTTAAGTGATTTGGAAAAGAGAAGGCCAAGAACATTGAAGGCTATGAAGAAGAAATTTGAAGAAATTTTAAAAAATGGAAAGTTTGTCATCATTTCTCACATTCACCAGCTTTTCAATTTAGCAGCCAAGTAGGGATTACCTAAACCTTCGACCTAGATCCTCATTGTACATATTTTTAACAATGGGGATATATGACCATTATAACTAACTCCATTGTATCTAATTTATAAGGAATTATTTTGGAAAACATGATTAGTGTGTGGCTAAAAATCCATGACAAAAGAGCTAAAGGCCATGATAGATTTAGGACTTATCATTCAACTGTGAACCGCCTTGTTATGCTTAGGATCATTGTGGAGGAATGTCACAATAATAAAACCGATCTCTTGTGTTGCTTCATTTCCTTTAGAAAATATTTTGACATAGGATACATGAGCTACAAAATCATCTCAAATTAGAGCTATTGTGATGACGTTACATGAAATTGTTATTACCAATTTTAGGAACACAAAGGACCAGTCATGATCCAGATTTATGCAAGAACGCAACAGAATACATGTGTAACCATAAATACAAATATGCAGCAGAAATAACACTTCATTTCATTAATATCAAAAACTGAAATTTACTTACAGACAGAATGGAAATAAACTAGCTAGGGCATTGGTAACTTATGTCTAAGAAGAGATGTGGCGGCTATAGACCTCTGAACTGAGTTACAATGAGGCTCAAGGGCCTATTTATTATTTATAAATAATAGAAAACAATAAACATCCAAAACCCTAACCCTAGGGGATGAAGAGCCAAAACTATGGGCCCTGTTTGGGTAAGTTGGCGTTTCAACTTCCCAGGGACATAACTTTGGCATACGATATATGTTTGACGCGCACCATACCTCGTTAGAAAGATCTATTCGAGGACTACAACTTTTTATGTGAGCAACATGGTACCATGGACCCACATTACTCCCGATTTTCCCAACAAACATTGTTTAGGGCCTCAAAACGGCTTCAGAAGTTTAGGACCCGAAAAACTACTAAAAATAGTAAGTTGTGCCGAAACTGAAAAACTGAAAGAGACAATGGTGGGGCCCCAAGTGGAATAGGCGGGTGACCACAAATATCCACCTGGATCATTCCTCCCCCCTTAGGAAGCAATGGTCCCCATTGCATTGAGTTCCTCCATGAGATGAGCAAACTTCTATTGAACTTTGTCCGTGGTGAACCACTTGCCTTGGTGTAGGAGTTGGCCAGCTTAGACAAACCGATATAGTCGGAACTTCTGTTGGCGAGTGTTCTTTATTTGCATGTCCATGATACAATCTGTGGTGGTATGTTCCATGCAGTCTGGGTTTAACTCTTTTGGTGTGAGTTCTTCTGCAATGTCAGAGGTGTCCAGTAGAGGTGGGAAGTAGGGACAAAGGCGGTCCACATTGAATACTGGGTGCAGACCAAGGAATGGTGGAATACTGAGCTCGAACGCATTGTTCCTTACAGCCTTGGTGATGGTGTACGACCCATATCAGAGCGGGCGAAGCTTGCGGTGGGGCCCAGTGAGGCGCTCCTTCTGCAAATGTAGCCACACTTTATCGCCCACCTAGAAGTTGTGTGGCACCCAATGTTGATCATGTCTTTGCTTGTACTTAGCATTGGCTGTGTCCAATATGTCATGAACCTATTAGCAGATGTGTTGAATGTACTCGATGAAGTTATTCTCTTTGTCAGCTTCAGACTGGACCATGAGCTGAATCGACTTGAGTAGTCACAAATGGCATGGCTACATCAATGGGACATAGTGGCTGAAATCCCAAGCCCACCAGAAAGGGGCTATGGCCAATTGAGCTATGGAGAGCCCAGTTATAACTGTGTTGTACATAGGGGATGCCCTCATCCCATGTGCGTGGATGCTTTTAATTGTACATGTGGATAATGTGTATAATCATCCTGTTGACGACCTCTGTCTGGCCATCAGTTTGGGGATGGAAAGTTGTGGACTTGGTGAGCTTGGTGTCCAACATTGACCAAAGGCTGGACCAAAATGTGTTGAGGAACCTGCTGTCGCGATCTGATATGATAGACTGTGGGATCCCAAAGTGCATCCACTCTCATTTGAAGAAGAGTTTAGCATTGGCTTTTGTTGTGATATTCTTCTTGCAGGCCACCATAATGGCCATCTTCGAGAATTTGTCGACGACCACGACAACACAGTCGTTTTCATGCTTAGTAGAAGGAAGGCCCGACATGTAATCCATGGAGATGGATTCCCAAGGTCGACTAGGGGTAGGTAGTGGAGTATAGAGGCCTTGCTTCTTGATGGTCAGTTTGGTAATGGCGCAAGCAGTGCAGGATCTTATGTACTTCCCGACATCCTGTCGAAGGTTTGGCCAATAGAAATACTTCTGCAGTACTGCCACTGTTTTCTCGACCCTGAAATGCCCAGCGACTCGACTGCAATGTGCTTCCCATATCATCTTGGCACGCTTGCTTGAAGGAACAAAAAGGTGTCCCAAGTGACATAACAATGCATCTTGGAGGTGAAAATTTGGAACTTGCGTACCCCCCAAGAGTGCCTTTTATGTGTGGTTGAATTTTGGATCGCTCTTGTAGAGAAGCGGCCAATCAGAAGTCTCGTTCCCAGAAGAGTTGAGAATGGTGGTTAGCACCACGACTGGTGCTCAGCTGAGGCAGTCTGCAACATTATTAGTGCTACCCTTCTTGTACTTGATGTTCAAATGAAACTGTTGCAGATATGTGGACCACTTTTGATGGTGATCATTCTACAACTTCCCTTGTGTCTGTATGAACTGCAAGGGTCGGTGGTCTGTGTGGATGATTGTTTCCTTCCCCAAAATGTAATCCTTCCATTGTCGACAAGCCTGCACAATGGAATACATTTCTTTGTCATAAGTGGGATACTTGTGAACTGTGTCGGACAATGTCTCACTGTGATATGCCACTAGATGCCTTTGTTGAGTAAGAATTGCCCCAATAGCATAGTCAGAGGCATCTATCTTGATCTCAAATGATTGTTGCAAGTCTGGTAATGTGAGCACTGGAGAAGAACGGAGGCGATGTTTCAATTCTACGAACGCCTTATGTTGAGATTCCGACCAAAAGAATTTTTCTTTCACTCCTCCCTTGGTGACTTGACTCAAGGGCCAAGTGATATGATATAATCCCAACATGAACCTGCGGTAGAAATTAGCAAGACCCAGAAAACTGTGAAGCTCTGTTAGAGTGGTTGGGACTGGCCAATCCCGAATGACTTGGATCTTGGTTTGATCCACATGCACCTCTCTTTCATCAATAATGTATCCCAAATATTGAACCTGGGTCATGCCAAAAGTTCACTTCTACAAATTGGCACACAACTTGTGTTGTCGTAGTGTTTGGAGGACTTGTCAGATATGGTGGAGGTGCTCTTCCCATGTCTGGCTCAAGATCAGAATGTCATCCAAGTACATCACTACAAATGAGTTGGTGAATGGCCGCAAGATGTCATCCATCAACCTCATGAAGGTTGTGAGAGCATTTGTCATCCCGAAAGGCATGACCAGCCATTCGAAAAGGCCCTCCTTGGCTTTGAAGGCAGTCTTCCACACATTGAAGGGTTCGATTGGTACCTAGTGATACCCAGAATTCAAGTTGATCTTGCTGACATATTTTTCCCCATTGAGTTGGTCCATAAGGTCATCAATCCGTGGGATCAGGTACCTATTCTGGACAGTGATCTTTTTCAGCACCTGATAGTCAATACAGAGTCTCTAAGTCCCATCCTTCTTTTGTACCAACACGATCGGGCTCCCACAAGGCGATGACCTTGTCCAGATGTGACCTTTCTACAACAGCTCTTGAATCTGCTTCTTGATTTCATCATTCTCCATAACAGAGCACCGATAGATTGGTCCATTAGGTAGCAGCGCACCCGGGGTCAGATCAATGGGGTGCTTGACCTGAGAGTGCAAAGGCACCCTTATGGGTGAGGTGAAGATGTCCCCGTACTCCTCCACAACCTTGTCCATTTGTTGTTGTTATGCAAAAGAGCCATGTCTGGAGGTCATGGCCACAATATTTTTCTTGCCTTGGGGACGGATCATCAAGAAAACAATATTCCTGTTTTGGGAAATGAGATTACTGCATTTTTTTGTAGTAACCAAAGAGATAGTGGAAGGTGGTGGCACCTCTGGTATCCTGTATAGCTTATTTCCCAAAGTAACAATAACAACGCGAGGTCGAGACTCATACACAGCATGTCACTTCCACAAGTATGGTTGGCCTAATAATACATCAGAAACATCAAGAGGAGCAATGTCACATAATATCTCAAAGGTGAAGGGCTTGATGTTATATGGAAGGCGGCACTGCTGGCTGATGCAGAGATCCTTTCCTTGGTGAAGCCACCCGATGGTGTATGGTTGTGGGGGCATTGTGGTCGACAAGCCCAACTGCTTCGTGACATCTACTTAAATGAGGTTCTTTTGGCTCCCATTGTCGACAATGAACTGTAGTAGGGAACCCTTTACCCACATCTGGGAGTGGAAGAGATGCTCCGCCTCCTCTGGATCTTCTGGTTCCTCCTTCTGGATCTTATCGGTGGAAAAAGTGGCGTTGGGCTCTTTATCAATAATCTGCTTTCCTTTTTCATTCCCCTTATCAGTTTCTGATTCAAAGTTGGAGCATGCATCTAATTTAGAAGCCCTCATCTTGACCACCAGCGACTACTTGGCCCGACACTCACTTGTGTTGTGAGTGGAGCTCTTATGGAACTCACACCACTTTCCTGTGTCCTTATTTGGCTTTGCGGTGTTGTTCTTTGCTTGTGGCTTTGGCAGGTTGTCTTGGGCCGCCATGCCCTAGATTTGTCCTTTGTTCTGCGGTTTGGGGGCACCTTTCCCTTGCTTTTGATTCGCAGATCCAAAGTCCCGCTTCTTCTGTTTGAATTTCTGCTCAATCTTGGTAGCACACTGGTATGTCGTACCAAGCGAGGAGATGTCGAGGAACTCCATTTCCTCCTGAATGTATCTGTGCAGACAACTACAATAATTTAGCACCAAATTTTTCTCCGAATATTTCATACCCAACTTTGTGCGTAGGGTATGGAACAGATTCGTGAGCTCATGTACATCTTGATCCCTTTGTTGCCACAGTGTGGTCCATTGTATGTACTTGTCATCACAGCTCCCCACGGGATATTATTGTTCCTTGATGGTGTCTCAAAAAGAATTCCAAGTGGGTACAGGTGAGAACAGAGAGGGTTTTGTCTCGTCCTTTTTCTCATAGTAGGTTTCCCACCAATCCTTGACATGGGGGGAAGCTTTGAGGAGTGCAAAAATAATCTTCTCCCGGTCGGAAAAGTCATGAACCGAGAAATATCCTTCTAATAGATTCAACCATCTATCTACGACATCTGCATCTATTTGACCCTCAAATATGGGAATGTCAAAGTTTACTTGTACCTTAAAGGGAGTCATGCCTCCAGAGTGGTTGTTGGATGCAGATGTGTCGTCGGTGGGCAGTCATTGAAGTATCTAGGCAAAGTTATCCATCATCGTGTTCCTTTGTTTTTTGAGGGCCTCCTTGAGCAATATTTTGATAGGATCTCCTACTCCCTAGTCTTTCTTTTCGTCCCCCATGGGCGGTCGTTGGGGTTTGCGAGGCTGATCTTGCAAAGGTTCAACGAGATCAAGCCCTAACTCCTTATACCTCAACCTCTTTGGGGACATGTAAAGAAGGATCGAGAAAAAGTAGACCCCTATGATACCACTGATCCGGATTTATGCTAGAACGCAACAAAATACACATGTAACCATAAACACAAAGATGCACCGAAAATAACACTTCATTTCATTAATATCAAAGAACTAAAATTTGCTTACAGACATAATGGAAATAAACTAGCTAGGGCATTGGTAGATTATCTTTGAGAAGAGATGTGGTGGCTATAGGCCTCTGAACTAAGTTACAATAAGGCTTGAGGGCCTATTTATTATTTAGAAATAATGGAAAACCCTAAACATCCAAAACCCTAACCCTAGGAGATGAAGCGCCAAAACTATGGGCCCCGTTTGGGTAAGTTGGTGTTTCAACTTCCCAGGAACATAACTTTGGCATAAGATCTCCATTTTATGCACACCATACCTTGTTAGAAAGATCTATCCAAGGTGTTATCACTCGGATTGAACCTTAGGCAGAAGAAGGAAATTCTGAGGTAACCTAAAACCACGCTTAGCCAAGTAGCTAGCCCTACTAGGTAAGGAGAGGGCTCTCTCCGTAATGATCACAGCCAAAATGACTGAGGAAAGATGATAATAGGCTAGGTATAGTAGCTCAAAGTTTTGATTTTGATTGTGTAGGGTTTTGCTGGATGAGGAGGAGTCAAACAGTCAAGGCAAGGAAATTGGGTCAATATTTGCAGAGTGTTCTATGGGGCAAGGTAGGTACAATGTAGAGCACTTTAGGGTTTCAATGAGTGGGATGATCAAGACAAGTGAGGAGCTAGAAAGAGCATGGTGAATTCATGTTTTCTTTCTAAACTGAAGAAATTACAAATTATGAATGTTTACCCAAAACAAAGCATAGAAATTATGGATTATGTTCATCTAACTTGAAAACATTCACTTAATAGAAATGAAATGATGGATGAAATACACAAAAAATTCTAGTATATGAGCACAAAATAAGAAAATGAAACTAAACACAATACCACATGGATGCCATAAAAATAGCTGCAAATTTGATTAATGTCCAGGCCAAAACTAATACAAAAGTATGTCTCTTAAGAAGCCAAACCTCCAAGTGAGTCCCACCATTACAATGACTGAGAAAATACATCATATAGACCTCAAACCCACTATCCCTAGCCTTAGGGAGTCGAATATATGAGATAGGAATCAGTTTCAGCTACTGCCAAACAAGAAATTGAAGACTAGGAAGACCCAACAATTTGCCTCTAAAAGAGAGGAAACTGATTCATTTGACCTCTAGAAGACTCACCTAATGTATCTACCTTTGATGAAATTAAAAATATGACATTTACATTCACCGTGACCATTTACATCAGTAATTTCTTCATTTTCCCAAGTAAAAATTCCAACTAGAGTGAAACATCAACATTTGCTGACGATTGTGAAAAATGCATTTTCCTGGCAAACATGCAGCGCCCTAATAGGAAAAATAGCCTATTTTTCAAGCAAAGTTTGAGTGTCTTCCCGGTGTCCAAATTAGCTCCATGATAGCTCATTGGAAATATCTCTGAGTCTAGTTTCCAAATATACCTCTAAATTTCCAAAATGGTGCTCATTTTCACTATCAAAAATTCAATCTCCCAATACTCGTAAATGCGTAGCGACCAAGTCAAAAAGGAGGTAGAAACATGAAAATTTGGTAGTTTTTTGCACTTTTGAGGGACCAGTTCCCCTCCAATTTTTCTGACACTTGCTAGGGTTGATATCTTCATCATTATGAACATGATGGTGGTGTCCATTTTTCAATTGGAGTCTCCAAAAAATAGTGTAGCGTCCAGGTCGATGCGCATTTGGCAGAATTTATGCATGCCAAAAATACTCAAAAAACCAAAAATCACTTGAAGTGCCAAGTGTGCCAAAATTGTTGAGGGTACTTGGTGATCAAATGCTTGAGGCATGAAGAGACACCTCAGAAAGTATATCTAACCTCTCCTTCTCCTTTTGCTTGGTCAAAGTTTGAATTTTTGCATGTGCTCGTTTGAGCTTGGCCCTTGCAATTTTGTTCCTCATGGCATAGTGCTTTGTCGTTTTCCTCTGAATGTCATTTTCCTTTTTGGCCTTCTCTAGCAACCTCTCCAGATGCAAATTGGCTCGATCAAGCCATTATTCTCTGTCCTTGATAATCTCTAGGGCAAGCAGCTCACTTGGTGTGAGTTGCTCTGCCAACTCAGCTTCTCTCTGTCTCTTAAGGGCTAGAGCTCTTTTCAGCCCTCTAGTCCTTGGTCTATGTCTTGGAGGCTAATCCTCCTCATCATCAATCTCACCAAATATTTCCAAGGTCTCCTCCAACAAGGCCTTTGCCTTTTCTGCCTCTCTTTGTGCTTTGATGATATTTACCTCATTAATGACCTGCTTGATTTTCAGCTACTGATTTTCTTGCTCAAGAAAATAAATCACATATTTTTCTCTGTCAACATTAGCTTGAAGTTCACTAATCCTTGCTTCTTTTCCTTTGATTGCTGCACTGGTGATTTTTTCCTCTTCTTCCTCATCTAGGTCAATCAATTGAAACTCCTGCTTTGTTTCATGTTTATCCTCCTGTTCATCAATGATTGGCTCTTTAGCCTTTTCCTTGCCTTTTTCCACCTGTTTTTTGATGAAGAAGTGATGCAGGGGCATTAGACACTAGCCAGCAATGTAGGAGTTTTGTCCACATGTTGTGGCTAGGAGGGTTCGAAAACAGTCGAATTGTTATAGCTAGGTGTCAATGCCTTAGCTGATTGTATTATTAGATCAGTTAGAGTTGTAGAAGTTGAATAGCTCAGTTAGTCTATCTGTCATATCCCAGTTAGTTGAGTTGTTTTAATTAGACTGTTGATTTCCTGAAATGGTCCTCTCAGAGGAACCGAAGAGTCATAGGTTTATGTATATAATTGTAAACCCTCGGATGTATGAAGGGGGACAAGAAGAAGAAGAGAGGAGATTCTGCAATAAACTCTGTGTGTTACAATTACTTCCAATTAAATAGTTTCTATGCGCATTTACCCTAGAATCGTGTTGAATCCTTAATTGTCAAGAGGTTGTTTAATTGCGAAGTGATGAACTCTATGCATGTATAATTGAACCCCTGTATGAATTCCACATATTTCTGTCTGGTGTTTTCCTTAATTGATTCGAACAAAACCTGTGAAATTATCACCACCCGCAGGCATGGTCTGTATAGAAAAGCCGTTGAAATAGAATCTCATTATTGTTGATTGAAACCTACCGAGGACTGACCCGAGGTTAGACGTGGGTTAACAAGCAAAGAAGAATGCAAACCCGATGAGGAACCCTGGTTAAACACTGTGCACAAACCGCGAGTGGGTTGGGTGAACAGTAAAGGCTGGAAGGAGTACTCATCGCACCACTCTTATACGGAAGGCGATATTTCTAGGTCGAGGAGCGATTCCATAGAGTGCTTGACGCGTGTCCCCGAGTGAAATTATAAAACCACCTTCCCGTACGCGCCATCGCGCGTTATCGTTTGCGCATGTTGACCGAGCGATATACGTTGGATCGGGCAACGCGATAACAACCGTCGGATAAGGAAGCAAGATTAACGAAGATACGAATCAGTCGTATGTTCCACGTCAGTGCTGGGGCCCAGTTATAAATTATATTAATTGAAACCTTTTAATTAAGGTATGGCAGCGTTTGTTTAATTAACAATCGTTTATTTAAAGTAATCCAGTTATATGAGCCGGGAGATATAATATAAAGTATGGAAAGTTATAACCATCGGTTATAAGGTCAGGCAGAGCGAAAGATATATTTAAATTTGAAATGGTTTTCAAATGATACTTATTTATCAAATTCCATGAATTTGATAAATAAGATTCCGAGAAAAAGAAATAGACCACGTGGGGAAAAAAGAAAGGTGCAGACAGAGAACGACGACGGTTGACCACTCCTCCTCAGGACTGACTTCAAGCGTTTGTTGCGTCATTTTTGGTATCAGAGCAAGTCTAAAGTTGATTTTGCTGACATGGCAATCCAAGTTGGTAGAGGTGCTGGCAGAAGAAGACCGGTTGCCAACGCAGAGGTGTTGGGGATGTTGCAGAGGGTCAAGGCTAGAATGGATGCCATGGAGCGAAGACAGCCCAGAGATCCTGAAGACATCAGTGAACCTGAGACAGAAGAAGCAGAAGAAAATGATGAAATTCATCCTGAAATGAGGCTCCTTAGAACTGTTCTGCGGTCTGCAGTTAAGCCCAGAATTGAAGTGTAAAGCTATGAAGGGGGACTGAATCCAGAAGAACTAGTGGACTGGATAAATGAATTGAACAAGTGATTTGATTACGAAGAAATAAGTGAAGATAAGAAGGTCAATTTTGCAGTAACAAAGCTGAAAGGACATGCTGCACTTTGGTGGGATGGAGTGCAGGCAGAAAGGAGGAGATTTGGCAAGCAACCTATCAAGAGCTGGACCAGAATGATGGCTAAATTAAAAGGTAAATTCTTGCCTAGTGATTACCAGCTAACATTATATAAGCAAATGCAGAACCTGAGACAGAGGTTGCTGACAGTAAAGGAATACACAGAGGAATTCTACAGAGTAAGCATAAGGGTTGGGCAATTCCAAGACACACCAGAGAAGACTGCCAGATATGTGAATGGTCTCAAGCTGGAGATCCAAGATGAGATTGGTCTCCTGTCTCCTAAGACAATGGAAGAGGCCTATCAGATGGCCTTGAAATCAGAGGAGAAACTCCTGAGGAAACAGTCTTCCAAAAAGAGAGGTACTTTCCAAGGAAAGGGAAGTCAGGGTGGTAGAGGAAAGCCTGCTACACCCAGGGATGGAGCTAACAGTAGCTCAGCTCAGAATGCATCTGCAGAGGATGATGCAAGGGGCAGAAGGGGTTCTTATAGAGGAAAAGGAAGAGGATGCAGAGACAGAGGCAGAGGTAGAGAATTAAGATGTTATAGATGTCAGCAAGTGGGACACAAGCACTATGAATGTCCAGAGAATGTGGGTGCTGGCCCAAGGAATGATGTTGTTTCCTAGACTGGAGAAGAGGCAGAGATTGAAGAATAAATTCTTCCAGAGAGGGGAGAATCCTTGGTGGTGAATAAGGTCCTATTGAAGCAAGCCAAAGAGGTCACTGAGCCTGCACAAAGAAATACTTCGTTTAGGAGCATATGCAAAGTCCAAGGGAAATGCTGCCAGCAAGTCATTGATAGTGGCAACACAGACAATCTGGTTTCCACTGAGGTATTAGAAAAGTTGAAGCTGAAGACAAGGGAGCATCCAACTCCCTACAGGGTGTCCTGGCTGCACAAAGGGCACCAGCTGGTTGTGAAAGAACAGTGTGAGATAGAGCTGCAAATGGGAAAATACAAAGATAAGGTCCTGTGTGATGTAATGCCCATGGATGTGTGTCATATACTACTAGGTAGACCTTGGCAGTCTGACAGAGCAGCAGTGCATGATGGCAAGAAGAACACTTACAAGTTCTTCAAGGATGGGGTACATCATACATTGATTCCCATGGAGGAAGGAGAGCCATCCAGCAGAGTGATTGATCCAAAGACCTTGTTGCTGAGCGGGAAGGAATATCTGCAGCAGATAGAAGAAGAAGAGGTAAGCTTTGCTTTAGTTTGCAAGCCTAAAGTAGTTCTTACTTATACAAATATTTCTGATTTACCAGTAGAGATACAAAGGATGTTAGATGATTACTGTGACATTTTTGTGGATGATTTACCTGATGAGCTGCCACTTGTGAGAAAGATCAGCCATCAGATAGATTTTATCCCTGGTTCAAATCTGCCAAATAAGGCAGCCTACAGAATGACTCCCAAGGAAAATGAGGAAATCAGGAGACAAGTACAGGAGTTGGTGGACAAGGGGCTGATCAGAGAAAGTCTGAGTCCATGTGCAGTACCAGCAGTTTTGAGTCCAAAGAAAGATGGAGGCTGGAGGATGTGTACTGATTCCAGAGCAATTAATAAGATCACAATCAGGTACAGATTCCCTTTGCCCAGAATTGAGGATTTAATGGATTGTTTGAGTGGTGCCAAATATTTCTCAAAGATAGACTTAAAGAGTGGATATCATCATATTAGAATAAGAGAGGGTGATGAGTGGAAAATTGCCTTTAAAACAAATGAAGGGTTATATGAATGGATGGTAATGCCTTTTGGGTTGTCAAATGCACCTGGCACTTTTATGAGACTTATGAATGAAGTGTTGAAAGAATTCATTGGTAAATTTGTGATAGTATATCTGGATGATATATTAGTTTTCAGCAGAACTAGAGAAGAACATTTAAGGCATCTTAATCATGTTTTGAAGAAGATGCACCAAGAAAGACTGCTGATAAATTTGAAGAAATTCTCATTCATGAAGGAAGAGTTGGTGTATTTGGGGTTTGTTGTTTCTGCAGAAGGATTGAAGATGGACCCAGAAAAGGTTAAGGTAATTGTGGAGTGGCCTTCACCCAAGAATGTTTTTGAGGTAAGAAGTTTCCATGGACTTGCTAGTTTTTATAGAAAGTTTATAAGACACTTCAGTAAGATTAATGCACCCATAATAGAGACAATAAAGAAGAAAAAACAGCCATTTAAGTGGATTGCTGAAGCAGAAAGGAATTTCAAGCTGTTGAAGCAAAAGATAACAGAGAAGCATGTTTTGACTCTCCCTGATTTTACAAAACTATTTCAAGTAAAATGTGATGCCAGTGGAGAGGCCATTGGAGCTGTGTTGATTGAGGATGATAGGCCTGTGGCATATTTCAGTGAGAATCTAAATGACACCAGAAGAAAGTATTCCTCTTATGAGAAGGAATTCTATGCAATTGTTCAGGCACTGAAGAAGTGGAGACATTATCTGATGTCCAGGGAGTTTGTATTATATTCTGACAATCATGCTTTGCAGTATATTGTACAGCAGCCCAAATTGAAACATAAGCATGCTAAATGGGTTGAGTATCTCCAAAGCTTTAATTTTTTTTTGAAACATATCAGTGGCCAAGCTAATAAAGTAGTTGATGCTTTGAGTAGAAGGCACATGCTTGTTCAAGAGACAAATTTTGAAGTTGTAAGGTTTGATTTTTTGAAAGAATTGTATAAAACAGATCCAGATTTTAAAGAAGCGTTTGAGGCATGTAGTAACCTTGTTTTAATAGATAGAAGCCAGTGGCTAGATTATTTCTTGCAGGAAGACTTACTATTCATAAGAAGCTAGATGTGTGTACAAAAATGTTCCATGAGGGAAAATTTGATCAAAGAGAAGCATAGTGGTGGACTTGCTGGACACTTTGGTACTGATAAGACTTATGAGCAGCTGAGTCACTTTTATTTCTGGCCCAAGATGAGAGCAGAAGTGGACAAGTTTGTGAAGAATTGCAAGATTTGTCAATATGCCAAAGGAAGGAGCCAGAATGCAGGATTGTACACTCCCTTATCTATTCCAGACAAGCCTTGGGACATGGTGAGGATGGATTTTGTTCTAGGATTTCCCAAGACTCAGAGAGGGAATGATGAAGTCCTTTTTGTGGTGGACAGATTCTCCAAAATGGCACATTTTATTCCATGTTATAAAACTAGTGATGCCACCCATGTTTCTAACTTGTTCTTCAAAGAAGTTGTTAGATTTCATGGGTTGCCCAAGAGTATTGTTTCAGACAGAGTTACCAGATTTGTGGGCCATTTTTGGAGGACACCGTGGAAGAAACTTGGTACCAAACTAAGTTTCAGCTCAGCTTATCATCCTCAGACTGATGGGCAAACTGAGGTAGTGAATAAGAGTCCGGGGAATTTGTTGAGATGTCTTGCAGGAGAGCATCCCAAGCAGTGGGATCATATTTTTCCCCAGGCAGAATATGCATACGATGACTCACCGAATAGGAGCACAGGGCGGAGTCCATTTCATATTGTTTATGGAATGCACCCCAGAGGAATATCAGAGTTAATAAATCTGGGAAGAGCAGAGCTAAGGAGTGCAGATGGTGAGGAATTTGCTTCAGAGATCCAGGCCATACATGAACAAGTGAAACAACAACTACAAGGCAGCAGCATCAAATACAAAAGAAGAGCAGACTTGAGCAGAAAGGAAGTTCATTTTGAAGTAGGAGATCAGGTTTTGGCACACTTGAGAAAGGAGAGATTCCCAAAGAAGCAGTACAACAAATTGAAGTTCAAGAAGATTCGGCCATGCAAGATACTTAAGAAGTTTTCTGCAAATTCTTATGAGATTGAATTAACTCCTGATGTTGGAATATCTCCTATTTTTAATGTTGTAGATTTGTACAAGTATGAAGATGATAGTGCAGAAGAAAGAGCAGCAAACAAGGAACAGATTGATTGGAAAGAGCAGCTACCTCCAGCACAACCATTGCAGCCAGAGAAAATATTGGATAAAAGACCATTCAGAAGGACCAGAGGACGAGAGTACTTTCAGTACTTGATCAAATGGAAGGATAAGCCAGAAGAAGATGCCACTTGGATGACTGAAGAAATGTTGCAGAAGATAGGCACATCAGTGGAATAGCTCATGGACAAGAGCCCATGAAGAAGATTGCCCTCGGGAGTCTGATGCAGGGGCATTAGACACTAGCTAGCAATGTAGGAGTTTTTTCCACATGTTGTGGCTAGGAGGGTTCAAAAACAGTCGAATTTTTATAGCTAGGTGTCAATACCTTAGCTGATTGTATGATTAGATCAGTTAGAGTCGTAGAAGTTGAATAGCTAAGTTAGTCTATCTGTCATATCCCAGTTAGTTGAGTTGTTTTAATTAGACTGTTGATTTCCTGAAACGGTCCTCTCAGAGGAACCAAAGAGTCATAGGTTTATGTATATAATTGTAAACCCTCGGATGTATGAAGGGGGACAAGAAGAAGAAGAGAGGAGATTCTGCAATAAACTCTATGTGTTACAATTACTTCCAATTAAATAGTTTCTATGCGCATTTACCCTAGAATCGTGTTGAATCCTTAATTGTCAAGAGGTTGTTTAACTGCGAAGTGATGAACTCTATGCATGTATAATTGAACCCCTGTATGAATTCCACATATTTCTGTCTGGTGTTTTCCTTAATTGATTCGAACAAAACCTGTGAATTTATCACCACCCGCAGGCACGGTCTATATAGAAAAGCCGTTGAAATAGAATCTCGTTATCGTTGATTGAAACCTGTCGAGGATTGACCTGAGGTTAGACGTGGGTTAAAAAGCAAAGAAGAATGCAAACCCGACGAGGAACCCTGGTTAAACACTGTGCACAAACCACGAGTGGGTTGGGTGAAAAGTAAAGGCTGGAAGCGGTATTCATCGCACCACTCTTATACGGAAGGCGGTATTTCTGGGTCGAGGAGCGATTCCATAGAGTGCCTGACGCGTGTCCACAAGTGAAATTGGAAAACCACCTTCCCGTACGCGCTATTGCGCGTTATCGTTTGCGCATGTTTACCGAGCGATATACGTTGGATCGGGTAACGCAATAACAGTCGTCAGATAAGGAAGCAAGATTAACGAAGATACGAATCAGTCATATGTTCCACGTCAGTGCTGGGGCCCAGTTATAAATTATATTAATTGAAACCTTTTAATTAAGGTATGGCAGCATTTTTTTAATTAACAATCGTTTATTTAAAGTAATCCAGTTATATGAGCCGAGAGATATAATATAAAGTATGGAAAGTTATAACCATCGGTTATAAGGTCGGGCAGAGCGAAAGATATATTTAAATTTGCAGTGGTTTTCAAATGATACTTATTTATCAAATTCCCCGATTTGATAAATAAGATTCCGAGAAAAAGAAATAGACCATGTGGGGAAAAAAGAAAGGTGCAGACAGAGAACGACGACGGTTGACCACTCCTCCTCAAGACTGACTTTAAGCATTTTTTGCGTCAAGAAGGCATGGCCCCTTTCACTCCAAGTGAAGAACACACATGCATGTGACCTCTCTGATAAGTCTTGGGAAATGGCTTAACATCAGTCACATTAGCCAAATTTGCCTCAATTTCCTCCTCACTGCTTGATGACTCAGTATCATGATGTGATGATGGTGAAATTTTATGGAAAGGTGAAGAAGAAGGATCAATATAGGGTGACTGAAACTAACTTGGTGATGATGTATGAGCAATAAGCTGAGATTGAGGAGTGTATATGGGAGGATGAGATGATGAGGGGATACTATGCTCATGCTGACTAGGTGGGGTAATGAAAAATTCATTTGCTATGAATGTGTCCCATGGAATGTTCTTTTTCTCAAGCTGATGCATGAATATCATATTGATGAGGGAGTGGTGAAAAAGACTTTGCATTTGATGATTATAATCCCTCTTTTGTATAATGTATGCCATCTTGTCAATGTTGCAGGAGAGATAGTAGGGTATTTGAAGCATTCTGACTCTAGTGAAGTGCATGAGTAGTCGGATATGATATGAATAGAGTCGAGAAAACCTCCCCTCATAGGTGAAGTATTTCATGATTATTTTCATCATAGGGACATATCGGTCAAGAAGATGAGAGAAAGGGAAAATGGTCTTTTTGTCATCCTTGTGTCTAGGTTTGAGATATTTTTCATAGTAGCTATGATCAAGGTTTCCCTATTTAAACCATTTCTCTCCCGCATTAGGGATCCCTGTAACAGCTGCAATGGAATTAGTAGACATGGTAAAAGTTACCCCAGCAAGAGTGACCTTCCTATCATTAAGATTGGTAATGAATAACCTTGTCAACATAGGGTGATACTGGATCTGTTGTACTTTCTCACAAAAATCAAAACAACCAACATGTTTAAAACATGACACAGTGAGGAGAGAGGCCACGAGCTCTTTTGTGGTTGATGGTTCATAACTGATGATTTTCCCTCCTTTCTTACATAATTTCTTCTTTGGTGATTGTTCCTCACTGACACTTTTGTCTTCCTCTTCAGACATTTTGGGCTTGAAGGCTTTGGAAACCCTAGGGTGAATGGAATGAGATGAAGGGAGTGAGAGATGAAATGACTAGCTTAGGCAAATGGAAGGAGTGAATGTAAATGAAAATCTAGGTCTATGAAAACCCTAGGATTTAACAATATTTATGACTGTGATATGTGTTTTAGGGACATGAATATGGATTTAGTGCATGAAAATGGGAAGGAAATGGAAAATAGGGACTCATAGCAACAAGCACTTCAAATTTCTTATGAAACACCAAATATAATATAGGAGAGGTGTCTTAGGGTCCACTTATTGTTTTAAAGTCCTTTGAAGAAATTTGTGAGGAAATAAAAGCTTGCTGGAAGTTGTGAGACCCTTTGAAACCCTCCCTGAGCAAACACACAACATCCTAGAGGAACACGTAGTGCCCCAGGGTAAACGCATAGCGCCTGTGTAAATTTTTCAGCAATTGTCGGTAAAACGCACAACGCCTGAGTGCAAATGCGCAATCCCTGTGTAATTTGGTCAAGAGTTTTTGGGCAAACATGCACCGCCTGAGTGCAAACACGTAGCGTCCGGTCAAACATGCACCTAAGTGAAAATGCGCAATCCCTATGAAATTTGGTCAAGAGTTGTCGGGAAAACACACAGTGCCTGAGTGCAAACACGTAGCATCCAGTCAAACGTGCAGCGACCAAGGGTAAACGCTTAGCACCCTGAAATTTGACTCAAAATTCCTGAAAACTTTGAAATTTCTCTTTTGCTGGAAACTCCTGATGGCTGAATGGAAACAATGACTTGCTTTGAGGTGTTTGAAAGGATTTATAGCTTTAGTGATTTTGAATTTTTAATTTGAATAACCCACTTTTCCTATGTTCACTTTTCCATTTGGACTTTGGCACTGATACTCTTTATTCTTTCTGACTTCTTTGGCATTTTGCAGTTTGAACAAGACATGGAGTTTGGATTTCTTTGCTCCACTTAGGCTAGAAATGATTGAATTTGAAAGATTGGGATGAATTTATTACATATGAGAACATAAAATTACATTTGGAAAAATATAAATAAATTACATATTGAATTTTATATCAAAATGACATTTTGATATAAAAATCATTAAACTCAAAAATTACAACTCTAAAAATATGATAATTACATCATGATGATCTTCTACATAGGAAAATAAAATTTCTTATTTAGTCCCTCTCATATATGTGTTGACCTCATCTAAAATGAAGGAGTGACCTTGAGAAATATAAAAACCTAATGACCTAATGGGACTACTTTAGACCTGACTTTCATGAATGAGATTTGATTTAAAAGACTTCTTGGTGAAAAGAGCATTTCCATAGGTGTTTTTATACTCAAGGAGACATGATAATGAGTTATCCAATATGATCTTCTGAGGGAGAATGGATTTTTATTGACAAGGACAACCACTAGTGAAACAATTTTATATCATGACCTAATGGAATGATTGAAAAATTCTTTAGAGTGGGACACCTAATATGCACATGCAAAATGTGTTTTGATCCCTAGTGGAAGTATGCAAATTCTGACACTAACACGAGGACTACAAATTTTGATGTGAGCAACATAGGTCCATGGACCCATGTTGCTCCTGTTAGCCACCTATAAAATTTGTTATAGCAAAAGGTGGCTAAAAAATTTTTGAGCCTTCAAGGAACAAATTTTATTGCTAAAAAGTGTTGGCTCTTGAAGACTCTTAAAGGCCTCATCCTCTATCCCATTTTCACTTCTGTGCCCACTCTACACTCATAAATCCTGCTGATTCCCAAGAAAGAATACTGCTGCAAAGACCCTTTTCCCCTTTTCCCCTTTTCCAAAACTAACCTCTTGTTCTCTCCTCTTTCCCCATAAGATCCCTCATTTTCATTTTCTTCCCCTTTTCCCTTTATTCAAAATCCCTTGATAAGATTTTAAGACTCCCTCTTAGCCTTATCGAAACTCTCAAATTCCTTTGAAAACCATTGAAAAACCATTAAAATGCATATTTTATATATTTTGTAGACCTAAGCCCCCTTGGGCTAAGTCCCTAACCCTTCCCTTCCATACGCCTTGGTGCTGGAACCAAGCGCCAGCCTTCCAAACATTTATCACGTCCTTCGATGCCGATTAGCACTTCCTCCATAAGCCTCCGGTCATATTATCTTCCATGCACCCAAAGGCCCCGCACTCGAGTGCCAACCCGTATTGAGAATTAATGTTTTAAACCTTCATTTATATATAAAATTTTCGAGTTTTGTTATATTATAAGGTTACTGCCAATGCAGATTCTGAATAATTCTCCGTCATCGATCTAATCTGTAGATCGATGGCGTGCAACCCATTGCCCCATTGGTCCCCGCCAACCACTCACCATTCCAAAACTGGGCGATATCCATTGCACCGCCTTCAAGCGGAGGGCGGTTTTTTCCCGATCGGCAGCGATTCCATACACCGCCCGACACATGTCTTGTGCACTATTCAAAAAACCATCACTCATCGCACGTTAAAGATCGAATGTGGACTCGGCGCGATATTGATGCGTGTCGTCCGATTTGAGGCCGCTCATCGAATGATAATCGCTCTCCAAAGATGCCCGAGCTATAACCAAGGAACGAAGCAGTCCTTAAAGGAATCTCTGCCATCGATATGATCTGCAGATCGACGGCCCAAAATTCATCACCCTGATTCCTCGTCCAGTCAGCAAATCTGGACCCGGGAAAATTATGCAGCATGGTTTTATTAAAAGGTTTGATGATTGGGCATGTTTTCTAAGGTTTATTAGTGCCCGTCTTCTGCCTTTGATCACGTGGGCCGATCTCATCTGATAGCCCACGTTTCTCCCAAACCTCGAACATGATTTTGTGACCATTTTTGTCCAAACAAAGGTTTTAAATCATTTCTCCGTTTCGCTTTGACTTTTCGCCTCCGCTCCCGACCGTCGATCTCTGTGCGATCGACGGTTCCGATTTAATGTCTTCCCCCCACCTCCTTCAACCTCTTCTGATCAATATCGACCATTGGATGATGCCATCCAATGGCCATGCTCCCTCCACGTGCCTTCTGAAGTAGTTAACCTATACATGCAGGATTTTATAATAGTTTTTTGTATTTTTCATGGTTTTAATGGTTTTTCTGCCATAACTCAAGAAATTTCAAAGGCAGAGGGTGACGATCCTCCTGCCTTTGATTCACCAAAGAAAATCAATTGCAGGGTTTAAAATTCATGTTTCATAAATGTTTCATGAGGCATTGATGCCATATCACCCCTGCATAGCCCTGCATACCAGCAAAACACAGTAAATCAAGCACAGTCAAAGAGTATCAGTGTCGAAGACAAAAATGTACCAAGACAGAAGATTGAAGACAGATTTTCGGGGATCACGGCTAAGAATGATTATCAAAAACCTAATCCCCAATTAAAACACAGTTTGAAGAAAATCTTAAGTGTTTTATCAACAGAAATCCTCCACCGCCACATCTGAGGAAAATTGATTCCTCCCAGCTACCGAAATGCCACCTGTGCCTCAAAGTATTCAATCAGAGGCCAAAGTTATTGATCAAGACCAAATATCTGCCTCACAACACAGCTAGAGAGTGAACTCTGCAAACAAAATTAATGACAAAACATCAGCAGAGTTACTTTGACACCACACAGAGACTCAAATATCAAAAAGAGCTCCCACCGAGCTTAAATATTTATGTAAAACATTTAATACAGAAGACACCTATGCAAGTTTCTTCATCGAGCCCCCCAAGGGTCGAGGGACCATTAAGTCTGTATTAATTGTCTTTAGAGATCTTCTAACAGATCTCACCTCCTCATTCTTCTATAAATACTACTGCAGAAGAGGAGAGAGGGGTTGGTTGGGTTGGTTGTAGAACTTTGAAATATAATTGAGCTTGAGACTTCTATCTGTAAATAGTGTTCACTGGCCCTTGAAGCTCTGTTTGTGTTAGATTAGTTAGGCTAGATAGTGAAGATGATTGCTGAACTGAAACATTGGACCTGAAGACTGTAACTGGTTTGACATCAATAACAAGTTGTTTCTTGGGATCCTGGTCTATATCACTGGTGAAGTGCCCCTTTCTTTGTTATTGTTTTTCCTTCTATGTATGTCATATTGTTCACTATTCTCTGATAAAGAACAACATTTATGGAGTTAGGATGTACTGTTTACTAGTACCCTTCTCTGACTGATAATTTTTATCTCCATGTTTTCCTCCAATTTGTTTATTTAAGAATGATTCAATATAGTTTAAGCAGTTAGGAAAGTTGGCGTTCCCTCGTCCTACTGTTTGATTTAAACATTGTTCTTGAAAGTTATTTTCATTATTTTATTATTAAATTTGGACTAGAAAAGTGATGGTTTGCCCTGTTTCTGGTTTCTATTCTCCGAAGGCAGATTCTGAAGGTTTCCCTTGGTGTTGGCCGAAAGAAGACTAAGTTTAAAAGTACCTTATCTGATCTTAGGTTACACTTTGTTTCTCTTATCTGTTTTCATACTTTCTAAAGGTAATTATGTGGATTACCGGATTTTTTGTCAATTAATCTACTTTAATATAGACTTGCCCAAGAATTTTATGGTTAGCCCCGTTCTTGGTTGGTTTTAAACAGTTACTTAAGAGGCTTTTCTTGTTTGGACTGACTATAAATCCCTTGTGAAATTATTATCAGTTTCCACCCCTCCAACACTTTATTGTTTCCATTCCATCACTCTAATCTCAATAATCTTGTGATATAGATGACTTGCCCCTTGGATCACTCTTGATGTTGTTGCTCAATTAAAGCCCTGTTATGACTCCATAGCCCAATGGACTAAAAACCAACGTTATATCTATCTTTTTAGCCAAAGCTGTTCTATTCACTTGCAACTTCTCACCTTTGAAACTTTGTTTTACATTGAGAACTTTACCCTCAAGTAATTTTCATGCTCAACCATCCAAAAACAAAACAAACCCTTGGCCTTCATAACTAGCCTAATATCGTTACCCCAAACTTCAAAGAAAAATCCATCTTTGCACCTAGTGGAGAGATCTCTCTCCGGATTTAGGAGGGCTAGATCCTAGAATCCCAAAGTGGTTGAAATAATGTTGCTTCTGCAGTTTTAGCCTCACCAATCTGCTAAAATTACAGATTCCTAACAACTCCCAGTTTTCCCAAAAAATGTCGTTTAGGGCCTCAAAATGGCTTCGGAAGTTCAGGACCCAAAAAACTGCTAAAAATAGTAAGTTGTGTCAAAACTGAAAAACTAAAAGAGACAATGGTGGGGCCCCAAGTGGAATAGGCGGGCGGCCACCAATATCCACCTGGATCAAGTCAAAATAAATTAATTGTAGTAAACAAGTTAAGAAAGGATGTTCCGCATTCATTACACTTTTTGGCATATGCATGAACAAGCTATAATGTTATTTGGAAGAAGCATGTTGTGCTAGCTTAAGTGCTAGTATTGTATTCATCCTCCTTTACATTAATCATATTGTTCGTATGTTGAATAATCCATATGATCTCAACCAGCAACTAAAATATATCAAGGATTTTTACTTTATTATAGATATAACTATTAACACTAACAAAATATAAGTGACAATTAAATAAAAAATATTACTTATGTTAATTTCATGTATATGACAAGAAAAACTTGGATGAAGTGACTTCATATTGTTAAGCCATAGACAAGCCACATGTTAACCATAAAACCCTTTATTAATCACTGGATATTGAATTATTACATTTCTGTTGTTATTTTGTAATATAGGTCAGAATAATTCATTATAGTCTCTTGGATTATTATATGCCTAACTAACCCCAATGTTGCCCACAAACTATTGGTGTTTCATCTCCTAAGGTTAGCATTTTTGTTGTTTAGGTTTTTCCTATGTTGTTAAATAATAAAAGGCCCTTGAGCTTCATTGTAACATAGTTTAGAGGTCTGTAGCCACCACATCTCTTCTCAGAGATAAGCTACCAGTGCCCTAGCTATTTTATTTCCATTATTATCTGTAAGCATATTTCAGTTATTTGATATTAATGAAACAAAGTTTTTATTTCTGTTGCATATTTGTGTTTATGTGTATTTTTCTATTTTAATTCATTACTGCATAAATCTGGATCAGTGGTATCAGAGTGGTCTGCTCTTTCTCGATCCTTCTTTAAATGTCCCCAACGCGATTAGGGTATCATGATTTAGGGCTCGATCTGGTGGAACCTTTGCAAGATCAACCCCACAAAACCCAAGGGTCGCCCATGGGGGAAGAAAAGAAAGATGAGGGAGCAGGAGATCCTATCAAAATATTGCTCGAGGAGGCCCTCGAGAAACAAAGGAACACGATGATGGATAACTTTTCTGAGATCCTTAAACGATTGCCCACTGGCAGTGCATCTGCATCCAACAGCCACTCTAGAGGCTCCACTCCTTTTAAGGTACAAGTAAACTTTGACATTCCCATCTTTGAGGGCCAAATAGATGCAGGCGTTGTAGATATATGGTTGAATCTATTAGAAGGATATTTCTTGGTTCATGACTTTTCCAACCGGGAAAAGATTACTTTTGCACTCCTCAAAGCAACCCCCATGTCAAGGACTAGTGGGAAACCTACTGTGAGAAAAAGGACGAGACAGAACCCTATCTGTTCTCAGCCACACCCACTTGGGATTCTTTCCAAGACGCCATCAAGGAAAAATATTATCCCATGGGGAGATATGAGGACAAGTACATACAATGGACTACGATGCGACACCAAAGGGATAATGAATTTGTTCCATACCCTATGCACAAAGTTGGGTATCAAAGATTCAAAGAAAAATTTGGTGTTGAAGTACCATAGTTTTCTGCACAGATACATTCAGGAGGAAATGGAGTTCCTTGACATCTCCTTGCTTGGTGCAGCATACCAGTATGCTACCAAGATTGAGCATAAATTTAAACAAAAGAAGCAAGACTTTGGATTTGTGAATCAGAAGCAAGGGAAAGCTACCCCCAATCCATAGAACAAAGGACAAAGCCAAGGTGGGGCGGCCTAGGACAATCAGCCAAATGCACGAGAAAATAACAACACCACGAAGCCAAAGAAGGACATGGTAAAGTGGTGTGAGTTCCATAATAGCTCCATTAACAACACAAGTGAGTGTCAAGACAAGCAGTCACTGGTGGTCGAGCTGAAGGCTTATGAATCAGATGCATGCTCCAACTCTGAATCAGAACCTGGCAAGGAAAATAAAAAATGGAAGTAGATTATCAATGTGGATCCCAACGCCACTGTTTCCACCATGAATATCTAGAAGGAGGAACCGAAAGATGCAAAGGAGGGGGAGCACCTCTTCCATTCCCAGATGCAGGCAAAGGGTTCCCTGCTACAGTTCATTTTCAACTACGGGAGCCAAAATAACCTCATTTCAACGAAGGTCATTAAGCGGCTGGGCTTGCTGAACACAACACACCCATAGTCGTACACCATCGCGTGGCATCACCAATGACGGGATCTTCGTGTTAGCCAGTGGTGTCGCCTTCCCTACAGCATCAAGCCCTTCACGAATGAGTTATTATGTAACATTGCTCCTCTTGATGTTTTTGATGTATTATTAGGGCAACCATACTCATGGAAGCAACATGTTGTGTATGAGTCTAGGCCTCACATTGTTATTGTTACTTTTGGTAATAAGTTGTATAGGATACCAGAGGTAGCACCACCTACTGCCAACTCTTTTGTTACTGTAAAACAATGTAGTAAGCTCATTTCCAAAACTAGGAAAATTGTTTTCCTGATGATCCGCCCTCAGGGAAAGAAGAATATTGTGGCCACAACCTATAGTCAAGGCTCCTCCGCACGACAAAAACATATGGACAAGGTCATGGAGGAGTACGGGGACATCTTCACTTCACCCGCAAGGGTGCCTCTACACTGCCAGGTAAAGCACTCCATCGATCTGACCCTAGGTGTGTCGCTGCCCAATGGACCAATATATCAACGCTCTATTATGGAGAATGACGAAATCAATAAGCATATTCAAGGATTGTTGTAGAAAGGTCACATTCGATCGAGTTCATCGCCCTGTGGGAGTTTGATCGTGTTGGTGCAGAAGAAGGGTGGGACTTGGAGACTCTACATTTACTATCGGGTGTTGAACAAGATCATTTTCAGGGATAGGTACTCGATCCCACAGATTGATAATCTTCTGGACCAACTCAAGGGGGAAAAATATTTCAGAAAGATCGACTTGAAGTTCGGGTATCACTAGGCACCAATCGAACCCTCCGATGTGTGGAAGACTGCCTTCAAAGCAAAGGAGGGCCTTTTTGAATGGTTTTTCATGCCTTATAGGTTGATGAATGCTCCCGCAACCTTTATGAGGCTGATGGATAACATATTGTGGCCATTCACCAACTCATTTTTGGTGGTTTACTTGGATGACATCTTGATCTTTAGCCAGACTTGGGAAGAGAACCTCCACCACATCTGATAAGTCCTCCAAACATTGAGGCAACACAATTTTTGTGCCAATTTGGAGAAGTGCACTTTTGGCATGACCCAAGTTCAGTATCTGGGATACATTATTGATGAGCGAAGGGTGGATGTCGATCCATCTAAGATCCAATTCAGTCGAGATTGGCCAACCCCAACCACTCTAATAGAGCTCCGCATCTTGTTGGGTCTTGCTAATTTCTACCGCACGTTTGTGTTCAGATTCTCTCATCTCACGTGGCCCTAGAGTCAAGTCACCAAGGGAGGAGTGAAAGAAAAATTATTTTGGTTGGAATCTCAACATAAGGAATTTGTATAGTTGAAACATCGCCTCTACTCTACACCAATGCTCACATTACTAGACTTGAAACAACCAACCATTTGAGATTGAGACAGATTCCTCTGACTATGCTATAAGGGCATTTCATCCTGTGGCATATCACAATGAGAAACTTTCTGATATAGTCTAGAAGTATCCCACTTACGATAAAGATATGTATTCCATTGTTCAGGCTTACTAACAATGGAAGCATTACATTTTGGGGAAGGAAACGATCATCTACACATACCACCAACCCCTATAGTTCATAAAAACACAAGGGAAGTTATAGAATGATCGCCATCAGAAATGGTCCACATACCTACAACAGTTTCATTTGAACATCAAGGACAAGAAGGGAAACACCAATAATGTTGTAGACAATCTTAGCCGACCATTGATTGTGGCGCTAACCATTGTGCTCAACTCTTGTGGGCACGAGACTTTTGATTGGCTACTTCTCTACAGAAGCGATCTAGAATTCAGCCACACTTACAAGGCACCTTTGGAGGGTAAGCAAGTTCCAAATTTTCACCTCCAGGATGCATTGTTATGTCACCTAGGACACCTTTGTGTTCCTTCAAGTGAGTGCTCCAAGATGGTTTGGGAAGCACACTACAGTCGGGTCACTGGGCATTGTGGGGTTGAGAAAACAGTGGCAGTATTACAGAAGTATTTCTATTGGTCGAACCTTCAACAAGATGTTGGGAAGCGCATCAGATATAGAACTGCATGCACCATTTCCAAACTAACCATCAAGAAGAAAGGCCTTTATACTCTGTTGCTTACCCCTACTCGACCTTGGGAAACCATCTCCATGGATTACATGTCGGGCCTTCCTTCTACTAAGCATGGAAATGACTGCGTTTTTGTGGTCATTGATAGATTCTTGAAGATGGCCATTATGGCGGCCTGCAAGAAGAATATCAGAGCAGAAGCCACTACTAAAGTCTTCTTTGATTGAGTGTGGGTAAAATTTTGGATCCCAAAGTCTATCATCTCATATCGGGACAACAGGTTCCTCAATATATTTTGTTCCAGCCTCTAATCGATGTTGGACACCAAGCTCACCAATTCCATAGCTTTCCATCCCCAAACCAATGGACAAACAAAGGTCGTCAACAGGATGATCATACACATTCTTCGCATGTAAAACTCAAAGCATCCACACACATGGGATGAGAACCTCCCCTATGTATAACACAACTATAACCAGGCTCCCCACAGCTCAACTGGCCACATCCCCTTTCATTTGGGCTTGGGATTCCAGTCAATATGTCCCATTGACATAGCCATGCCATTTGCGGCTACTCAGGCATATTTGGCTCATATCCAGTCGGAAGCGAACAAGGATAACAACTTCATTGAGCACATTCAGCACATCCACCAATAGGTTCATGACATATTGGATAGAGCTAATGCTAAGCACAAGAAACAACATGATCAACATTAGGTGCCACACAAATTCCAGGTGGGCGACAAAGTGTGGCTACATTTTCAAAAGGAGCGCCTCGCTGGACCTCACTGCAAGCTTTTCCCGCTCCATTATGGGCCATACACCATCACCAAGGCTATAGGGGACAATTCCTTCGAGCTCAACATTCCACCATTCGTTAGTTTGCACCCAATGTTCAATGTGGACTGCCTTCGGCCCTACTTTCCACCGCTATTGGACACATCCGACATGGCAGAACAACTCACACCAACCGAGTTAAACCCAGACTACATGGAACAAGACACAACTAATCAGATCATGGGCACACAAATCAAGGACACCCACCAGTAGAGGATCTAACTATGTCGAGTTGTCAAATTAGACCAACTCCTTCACCAAGGAAAGTGGTTCACCAGGGACCAGGTTCTACAGAAATTTCCTCACCTCACCGAGGCTCTGCACGCAATGGGTACCATTTCTTCCTAAAGTGGGGGGAATGATCCATGTGGATATTGGTCACCACCCACTATTCCACCTAGAACTCCAGTTAGTTTAATCAATTTCATTTTTTATAGCAGGATTTACTATTTTTATCAGTTTTTTGGATCCTCAACTTCTGAAGTCGTTTTAACCCCCTAAATAGAGTTTTTTTGAGGTCTGCAGTTGGCCAATAGCCATAGGTATAGGCGTGCAGAAAAACATGTAGTACTCGAAGAGATATTTCTGATGATATATCGTATGCACCAAATGGATATAATATGACCAAGTTACGACCTCGGGAATTTGGCTACCCAACTAACCCCAACTGGGCCCACAAACTCTTGGTGTTTCATCTCTTGGGGTTATGGTTTTGGTTGTTTATGGTTTTCCTATGTTGTTCAATAATAAAAAGGCCATTGAGCCTAATTGTAACACAGTTCAGAGGCATGTAGTCGCCACATCTCTTCTCAGAGATAAGCTACCAGCGCCCTAGCTAGTTTATTTCCATTATGTCTGTAAGCATATTTCAGTTATTTTATATTAATCAAATGGAGCTTTATTTCTGTTGCATCTCTGCGTTTATGTGTATATTTTCATTTTATTGTGTTCCTACATAATTTCGGATCATGATCTAAATTGATTAACTCAATAATTACCAAAGAGTATTGAGCTCAACAAATCTATGTTCTGATACACTCAGGGAATGATCTCACATTTTGAACATATCTTCATCCTTGACTTGATATACCACTATATTCATTTATTGAGAGATATATTTCTAATTTAACCACCTTCTAGATGATGGCTAACCTTTTATGACTTTTTAATTAAAAATACCAAACAAAGCAATCAAAAAAACCAATAAAACACCAAAGATACACGAGGAATGTGAAGATTTTCATGTTTAGGCCACAGTCGTAGGGAGGATAACTAGCTCCTAGAGGCTATAGTCACACCCTTACAATGGGAATCCCAACAGCTGAGAGCCTATGTACACATTGTGTAGGTCTTACTCCCTGCAACTCTGGCTTAATTTGGGCTAGACCTTCTTCTCTCAGTTCATAATTTTAAGCTTAACTTTAGGAGGGTGTGAGGGACATCATGACAACCTTTCACGACAATTTGACACCATGAAAATGTGTAAATGACTTAGTACAAAGCATCAAACTCATGAGTGCGGGATCTTCATGAAGTGGTATCAAATTGTAGCTCAAATTTTCCAGAACATGTCCATCATCTCCAACACTTGTTCAAGCATCTCCCACACCTGTAGATCCTTTTCCAACTCCTATGCATCATCCAAAACACACAAGACACCTCTGAATC